>CAWUFW010000609.1:1325000-1785000 GCA_963921515.1 Calotriton arnoldi | reverse complement strand
GAAAAGCCAGGTTTTCAGACGTTTTTTTAAATGTGGTGAAGTCTGTACATGCTCGAATAGATAAAGGTAACCTATTCCAATGGTAGGGGGCCAGGAATGAGAAGGCACCGCCTCCATGCCTCGTTGCTCTGATGCGTTTTGGGCATAGTAGCAATAGATCACTCGATCTGAGCTGCCGTGCCGGGATATATGGTTGTAGTTTCTGCCTCGGGTAGAGAGGGGCCCTTCCCCTGCAGGGTCTTACACACCAGGCAGAGAAGTTTGAAAAGGGCACGTTTTTTAATCGGGAGCCAGTGAAGGGAATATAAAGAGGGCTCAGAGGGGGAGCGGGGTGGAAGATTTAGTATGAATCTAGCAGCTGAGTTCTGCACCACTTGGAGCCTGGCCAAAAGGCCTTCACTACTCCCCACCAGGAGGGCATTGCCGTAGTTTAGGCGTCTCATTATTAGTGCTTGTACCAGTGTCTTCCTAGCCTGCAAAGGAGTCCATTGAAAAACCTTTTTAAGGGTCCGCAGGAGGCCAAAACAGGTACCAGACACTGTTTTGACATGCTCCTTCTTGGAAAGCTTGTCATCCATCATTATTCCCAAATTCCTTGCACATTTGTTGGGGGTAGGTGGAGAGCCTAGCTCAGGAGGCCACCAATCCCCTGCCCAAGCCGTCTGTGCCTTCCCGAACAGGAGGATCTCTGTTTTGGTCATGTTCAGTTGAAGACAGTTCTTGGACATCCACGAGGCTACTGTCAGCAAGCAGTGTTTAAATCTCGCTTTGGTCAGGGTGAGGTCATGGTCCATGGTGATGATCAATTGTGTATCATCAGCATAGGAAATGGTTTCAAAACCATAAGATCTGATGAGTTGTGCCAAAGGGGCCATATACACATTGAACAGTGTCGGGCTCAAGATTGAGCCCTGTGGCACCCCCTTATCAATAGATGAAGATGCTGATGTATACTCGCCCAACTGGATCTGGTTTGTTCGTTCTGACAGGAAATTGACCAGCCATTCCAGTAGTTTGCCTGTGATACCAAACTCCCAAAGTCCATGAACTAAGATCTGATGGGAGATGGTATTGAATGCGGCTGAAAGGTCTAGAAGGACTAACATGGTCGCTGATCCCTGATCTAATGCCAGTTTAATAGTGTCTGTGACTTCCACAAGTGCAGCCTCCGTACTGTGTGAGGCGCGAAAGCCAGATTGGGAACAATCGAGTAGATGATTAGATTCCAGATATGATAGTTGGGCATTCACAGCGGATTCTAGGATTTTGGAGAAAAAAGGGAGGAGAGAGATGAGTCTGTAGTTTGCGAAATTCTGGGGGTCTGCTGTAACTTTTTTTTTAAGAGGGGCTTGATGTATGCTGGCTTCCATTTACAAGGTATACTGGCCAATTGTAGGGAAAGGTTACATAGAACTGTGAGTGAAGTACACAGAATAGGGGCTAAGGTAGTAATCACATGAGGAGGTGCTGGGTCTATCGGGAACCCAGATTTTATAGAATTTATCCGGGCTAGGGTCTGATCCACAGTCATTGGGCTAAAGGTTTCCAAAATGCAAACAGGCGGTACTTCTTGGGATTTCTGTGTGATGGAGCCTACTGGATTTGAAAATGTGTTATAAATGATGTCGATTTTTTGTTTAAAGTAGGCTTCAAGGTTATCACAGTGCGACTGAGATGTCGGAATCTATTAGGGTTTGTGAATTCTTTGAGGATTATGAACAACTCCCGCGACGAGTTTTTTGCAGAGTTGATTCTCTCTTCAATATGGGTTCTTCTGGCCAGATTGCAATGTTTGAGATACATTCTCAAAGCCACTTTGTAGGCCAGTTTGCCCTCCTTGGTTTTGTCCTTCTTCCAGTTCCATTCTAGTGTCCTTACTATGGTTTTCTCCTTCCTTAACGCCTCAGAATACCAGAGAGCAGGGGGATGTTCTCCTCAAGACTTTGGTTTTCTTAGCGGCACAATTGCGTCAAAGGCCTTTACGAGTGAAGCTTCAAAGGCTGTCAAGGCCAGATTAATATCGTTGTGATCCATAATGGGTGGAGGACTAAAGACCGGGAGAAGTGTGGAAGGCACCACCTTCCTCCAGTGTCTTGTGAGCTTGGGGCCATGGCTGTGAGTAGCCTTTTCGCACTTGATATCTAAATCAAAATTAATAGAGAAGTGGTCAGTCCATGTCTCCTCTATGAGAGTGTCTACTGATATGTTCCCAGGCTCAGCAAAGATTAAATCTAGTGTGTGCCCTCCTCTATGGGTGGGACCAGATACCAGTTGGTGGAGACCAAGAGACTCCATATCTGCTAGTAATTGGGTAGTGTCCGGATCCGTTTGGATATCTATGTGAAAGTTAAAATCCCCTAGAAGCAGAAAATGATCTGCCGCAAGGATATGGGGTGCTAAATGTTCCAACAGCTTTGCGATGAAGTCCTTTTTCCCGTCCGGAGGGCGGTAAACAAGGGCTCCCTTCCAAGTTATACCATTTGATGCCTTTAGTTGAAAAATTAGCATGTCCTGCATAGGTGACGAACAAGAGTCTATAGCATCTATTCTTAGAGGGATTTTAGTTGCTAAGGCTACCCCACCCCCCCTTTTATGTTGTCTGTCACATCTAGTTAGGGTATAGCCTTGTGGCAGTGCTAGGGCTATAGCAGGGGAGGAGGACTGCGTTAACCAGGTTTCTGTAATAAAGCATATGTCTGGCCTTGTAGAGTCCAGGAGATCCCATAGTTCTGCTGTTTGCTTGGGGATCGAGCGCGCATTGAGGTGTATATACACTGAAGCATGGTCAGGGTGCTAACGGTGTTGTTGCTCCTGTCTGGGTACATGCTTTTGGGAGGGGCATTTGTTAAGGGGCCCCAATCTTTATACTTATCTGAGGGTAGTTTATCAGTCCATTAAAAATTACAGCCATCACACTGCCATTGAATGGGCTTCTCCTCCAGGGATAGTACTTGTTTGCAAAGAGCTCCATGGGAATGCTTTGCTAAAGTTAGGAGCTCTTCTCTTGAATAGAGCTTAAGAGCCATGTGAGGTTAGGATGGCATAGACCTAGAAGGGTGAATGTGGCTAAAAAGTGGCGGGAAAACCGAAAAAGATGCAGCCCTCCTGGCAGCGGCGAGGCGCGGACGGGCACAGACGGGCTTGCCTGCGGCGTGCCCGCTGCGCGCGTCGGGCTCCGATTTAAGTAGAAGCCGGAAGCATGGGCGGGGGAAGCGCGCGAAAACTAGAGAGTGTCAACTGCCCGGGGAAATGGGCGTTGACCAACCACCTCTCCTATCGGGCTGCTCTCTCTGCTCACTCGGCATCAGAGGCCGCGGCGGACCGGAGAGCGGCCCCGACTAGAGCGCAATATCAAGTTAAAAGCAGGCAGACAGGAAAAGTGGTTTGTGGTTCATAAAACACAGGAAGTAAAATATACTGTAATTGCCTAAAGAACAAAAAAATACCACTAAAACGGTGATGCTTATTACAGGCCGATAAAATATTTAAACAGTAGGGGTACTCACAATGCTGCCCACACAACATAACAAGTAACTACACAAAGGAGGGTTAACCTTTTCTATTGTGATCTCTTCAATCTAAGATCAGTTGCTTGGTCTTAACATATCTCAAGACAGTGAAGGATCCGCACCTCGGGTACAAAGGGAGGACAATGTCACTTGACGAATGTGTGACTACAGGGATCCCTGACCCCCCACTGCCTTATAAAACCTAACTAAAATATAGGACAAAGAGGAAAAGGTCCATTAAGGGCTGTATGTTGCATGCATGCCTCATGTTTTGTTTGTTCCATTTACCTAGTCCAGAGTTGGAGATACCAACCCCGAATTGCAGGGATGCAACAAAGCTTTGGTCCTGAAGAAAGCCTACTGATTGGGGTGGCATGGTGAGCAAAAGAACGATGGATTTAACCCAGATCTCTTGACTGGGGGGTGAATGTTTTGATTTGTTCTGCATTCCGTCCATCAATTGTGTCTCTTTTGCTTTCTCGCCCTAAGTGCGCCGGGTATTCCAGATGTGGGTCCCGGGCTCACTGTGCCACTGGATTCAAGCTATCCTGGCTGATGAGGGGTGAAACCCGAAACCGGTCCTAGGATGCTTGTTTCCGGTCCAGGGAGGACCTGGCTTGGCAGTTCGGGCTGGACTGTTCCCATGAGGCACAGGGTCAAGACTGATTTGCATATGGCCAGGTCTAAACTGGGGTGGCATGGTGAGCAAAAGAATGATGGATTTAACCCAGATCTCTTGACTGGGCGGTGAATGTTTTTATTTGTTCTGCATTCTGTCCATCAATTGCGTCTCTTTTGCTACTGACCCTTGGTAGCACATAAAAGACCGAAACATGGCGACCCTCTGATGTTATGGGTCATCGTACCCACAAAACATCTTTGCTTTTATCTCTGCCAAAGGACCTCAATAGTAAAAAGGAGTTAGGATCCGGAAGGCTATTTTAATTCACTTTCTAAATTCCTCCTTCTTAGCTAAAGAGCTCTGCTTACAAACTGTGTCGAGCCCACCCACTCACACTAGGTGTAGTGGATGAGGATTCGATGATGATGCATGCCACAGGTGGTACCAGTGGGTGAGGGTCCTACTAAAATACCCGAGATGCCAGGATCACACTAATTTACCTCAGTGCGGATCCTTCACTGTCTTAAGATATGCTAGGACCCAGCAACTGATCTCTTAGATTGAAGAGATCACGATGGAAAAGGTTAACCCTCCTTTGTGTAGCTACTTATCTGAGACAGGGACATGGAGAGCATTGTTCAAGTCTTGGAGAGTAGACCCTAACAACTTTTCTCACAAAAATAAGAAGATACTTTAAAAAAGCGTCAAAATCTACTTTTAATATTACAATGCGCCCTGCAGTTGAGGTTTCAACTTCAATCATGCGTCCACCACACTCGCCCGTGCCCAAGTCGACATCTTCAAGTATACATAATACGGATTACTTCCTGCGTGTAAATACACAATTCATAATAATCATCTTCAATTCATAAGCCATAATCAAAATATTGGCAAGTAAATCAATGAACCTGACATTAGTAATTATAAAAATAGAATTAAACTGTGATCAGGACACAACTGTCCAGTCCAGGCAAGGCCGATAGACCTGGACACAACACTCCAGTTGAGGCCTCCAGACACATGCACTACTACAGATCATGCCCCCAGAGCTGGACACTACTACAGGTCATGGCTCCAAACTGGACACTACTACAGATCATGCCCCCAGAGCTGGACACTACTACAGGTCATGGCTCCAAACTGGACACTACTACAGATCATGCCTCCACAGCTGGACACTACTACAGGTCATGCCTCCAAACTGGACACTACCACAGATCATGCCTCCAGAACTGGACACTACTAAAGGTAATGCCTCCAGAGCTGGACACTACTACAGGTCATGCATCTAGACCTTAACACTACTACGGGTAATGCCTCCAGAGCTGGACACTACTACAGGTCATGCCTTCATAGGTGAATACTCCTACGGGTCATGCCTACATAACTGGATACTACTACAGGTCGTACATGAGACCTCAACCAACACTACTACGGGTCATGCATCCATATCTCCACACTACTACAGGTCAGGCATCCAGAAATCCACACTACTACAGGTCGGGCCTCAGAGCTGGGAGGGGGAACCACCACTGCCGCCCCCAAAATTTATGCCGCCTATGGCAGACTGCCACCCCCTTGCTACACCACTGCTTTCAGACTGGACACTACTACAGACCATGCCTCCATAACTGGATACTACAACACGTCATGCCCCCATAACTGGATACTGCTACAGATCATGCCTTCAGCCTGCACACTACTACAGGTCATGACTCTAGACCTCAACACTACTACAAGTCAGGCCTCCAGACCTGGACATTACTACAGGTCACGCCTCCAGAACTGGACACTACTACAGGTCATGTTTACAGACCTGGACACTACTACAGGTCATGCGTCAAAACCTAGACTCTACTACAGATCCAGAGCTGGACACTACTAATGTAGGTCTGGCCTCCAGAGCTGGACACTACAGGTCAAGCCTCCAGACCTGAAACTACTACAGGTCATGCCTCCAGACACATGCACTACTACAGATCATGTCTCCAGAGGTGGACGCTACTACGGGTCAGGCCTCTAGACCTGGACCCTACTTTATGTTTGACCTTCAGATTTGGAGACTAATGTAGGTCAGGCCGCCAAAACCAGAGACTACAAAAGGAGAGACCTCCAGATCTTGACTACAACAAGAAAGGTTTCTACACCCGGATCCAGTACTACAAGAAGAGGCCCTCAGACCTGGACACAGTACTACATGGCCAGGCCTCCAGACCTAGACAAAGTACTACAGGAAAAGACCCACAAACCTGGATACCGTACTACAGGAAAAGACACAGACCTGGACACAAAACTACAGGAAAAGACCCAAAGATCTGGACACAGTACTACAGGAAGAGGCCTCCAGACCGGTACACAGTACTACAGGAAGAGACCCACAGACTGGGACACAGTACTATATGGCCAGGCCTCCAGACTTGGACACAGTACTATAAGAGACCCACAGACCGGGACACAGAACAATATGGCCAGGCCTCCAGACCTGGACACAGTACTACAGGAAGAGGCCCACAGACCACCTGGACACAGTACTACACAGTCAGGCATCCTGTCCTGGACACGGTACTACAGGAAGAGGCCCTCAGACCTGGACAGTACTACAGGAAGAGGCCCACAGGCCTGGAAACAGTACTACAGGAAGACACCTGGACTGAATACTACACGGCCAGGCCCCCAGACATGGACACAGTACTACAGGAAGAGGCCCTCAGCCCTGGACACAGTACTACGGGAGGAGACCCGCAGACATGGACACAGTACTACATATGGACACCCAGTGCTTTAAATGGGCCGGTACTCACAGGTACTGAGTACCGGCACTTCTTAGTTTTATCTCTCGGAGTACCGGCACTTCTCTATTGCCGAGGAGAGTACCGGTACTCATGAAACGCTGGTGCTGGCAGCCTGTCTCTGACAGCCAAGGCACTTCTGTAGACCTGAGCCGAGCCCCCGCTGAACTATTCAGCTTGGGCTCATCTGCATACCGTCGGGGTGTTCACCATCATGCTGTGTTGCAAACGTAGAAATTGAGCCAGCCCGGTGACAGCGCTATTAAGAAACCCGTGGGAGCTAACCAGGTTCAAAGGGCTTTAATCCCACCTGATTCTTTTGTGTAAGTGTCTGCTTATGTTTGTCTGTTTGCCTGTGATTGTTTTTGTGTGAGAGAAATACGAGAGAAAGGGGGAGAGAATAGAGACACTCTTGGAAGGTATATTAAAGAAAATGTGTGGAATGCTTGTGTGTGCACGTCTGCTTGTTTCTTTCTGTGTCCCTCGAGAATATATTGTATAACAGTATTGATGTTGCAAATATTAAAAAACAAAGAAATGTTAAAATATCACCGCGTTTGGCTTTCGTTGTGTAATGAGTAAACAAACCTTCTTTGTTTATTGAAAGACATTTCTCATGTGTTTTGGTATGTGCTGCAAGTAGTATAGAAGTCAAGAAGTATCGGCATGACCTAAGCCCCGCCCCCAAGTCCCGCCCACTCGCCACATTTAAATGAGTACCTGCACTATTTTTCCCCCATTTAAAGCACTGTGGACACCCATATACCTGGACCGAGTACTATAGGAAGAGGCCCACAGACCACCTGGGCACAGTACTACAGGAAGAGGCCCTAAGCCCTGGACACAGTACTACGGGAGGAGACCCGCAGACATGGACACAGTACTACATATGGACACCCATATACCTGGACCCAGTACTATAGGAAGAGGCCCACAGACCACCTGGGTACAGTACTACAGGGAGAGGCCCACAGACCACCTGGGCACAGTACTACAGGGAGAGGCCCACAGACCACCTGGGCACAGTACTACAGGAAAAGGCCCTCAGACCTTGAAACAGTACTACAGGAAGAGACCCACAGTACTACACGGCCAGGCCTCAAGACCTGGACCCAGTACTATATGGTCAGGCCTACAGACCTGGGCACAACTACAGGAAGAGGCCCTCAGACCTGGACACAGTACAATATGGTCAGGCCCCCAGACCTGGACACAGTACTACGCGGCCAGGCCTCCAGACCAGGACACAGTACTACAGGAAGAGGCCCACAGACCTGGACACAGTACTACAGGAAGAGACCCACAGACCTGGACACAGTACCGCAGGAAGAGGCCCTCAGACCTAGACACAGTACCGCAGGAAGAGGCCCTCAGACATGGACACAGTACCGCAGGAAGAGGCCCTCAGACCTGGACAGAGTACTACAGGAAGAGACCCACAGACCTGGACACAGTACTATACGGTTAGGCCTCCAGACCTGTACACAGTACTAAAGGAAGAGACCCACAGACCTGGACACAGTACTATACGGTCAGGCCTCCAGACCTGTACACAGTACTACACAGTCAGGCATCCAGTCCTGGACAGAGTACTACAGGAGGAGACCCTCAGACCTGGACAGTACTACAGGAAGAGGCCCACAGGCCTGGAAACAGTACTACAGGAAGACACCTGGACTGAATACTACACGGCCAGGACCCCAGACATGGACACAGTACTACAGAAAGAGGCCCTAATACCTGGACACAGTACAACATGGCCAGGCCCTCAGACATGGACACAGTACTACGTATGGACACCCATATACCTGGACCCAGTACTATAGGAAGAGCCCCCGAGGCCACCTGGGCACAGTACTACAGGAAGAGTCCCTCAGACCTTGAAACAGTACTACAGGAAGAGGCCCACAGTACTACAAGGCCAGGCCTCAAGACCTGGACCCAGTACTATATGGTCAGGCCTACAGACCTGGGCACAACTACAGGAAGAGGCCCACAGACTGGGACACAGTACTATATGGCTAGGTATGTGTCCAGACCTGGACACAGTACAATATGGTCAGGCCTCCAGACCTGGACACAGTACTACAGGAAGAGGCCCACAGACCTGGTACAGTACTACAGGAAGAGGCCCTCAGACCTGGACACAGTACAGCAGGAAGAGGCCCTCAGACCTGGACACAGTACTACAGGGAAAGACCCACAGACCTGGACACAGTACCGCAGGAAGAGGCTCTCAGACCTGGACACTGTACCGCAGGAAGAGGCCCTCAGACCTGGACACAGTACTACAGGAAGAGACCCACAGACCTAGACACAGTGCCACAAGAAGAGGCCCTCAGACCTGGACACAGTACTATACGGCTAGGCCTCTAGACCTGGACACAGTACTACAGGACAAGTCCCACAGACCTGGGCACAGTACAACAGGAAGAGGCCCACAAACCTGGACACAGTACTACAGGAAGAGGCTCTCACACCTGGACACAGTACTACAGGAAGAGGCTCTCACACCTGGACACAGTACTACATGAAGAGGCCCTCATTCCCGGACACAGTACTACAGGAAGAGGCCCCCAGACCTGGTACAGTACTACAGGAAGAGGCCCTCAGACCTGGGCACAGTACTACAGGAAGAGGCCCTCAGACCTGGGCACAGTACTACAGGAAGTGGCCCACAGACCTGGAGAAGGTACTATAGGAAGAGGCCCACAGACATGGACACAGTACTCCAGGAAGAGGCCCTCAGACCTGGTACAGTACTACAGGAAGAGGCCCACAGACCTGGTACAGTACTACAGGAAGAGGCCCTCAGACCTGGACACAGTACTACAGGAAGAGGCCCACAGACCTGGAGAAGGTACTATAGGAAGAGGCCCACAGACATGGACACAGTACTACAGGAAGAGGCCCACAGACCTGGGCACAGTAGTACAGGAAGAGGCCACAGACCTGGTACAGTACTACAGGAAGAGGCCTTCAGACCTGGACACAGTACTACAGGAAGAGGCCCAAAGACCTGGAGAAGGTACTATAGGAAGAGGCCCACAGACATGGACACAGTACTATACGGCTAGGCTTCTAGACCTGGACAAAGTACTACAGGAAGAGGCCCGCAGACCTGGTACAGTACTACAGGAAGAGGCCCACAGACCTGGGCATAGTACTACAGGAAGAGGCCCTCAGACCTGGACACAGTACTATACGGCTAGGCCTCTAGACCTGGACAAAGTACTACAGGAAGAGGCCCACAGACCTGGTACAGTACTACAGGAAGAGGCCCACAGACCTGGACAGAGTACTACAGGAAGAGGCCCCTCAGATCCGGACAGAGTACTACAGGAAGAGGCCCACAGACCTGGACAGAGTACTACAGGAAGAGGCCCACAGACCTGGACAGAGTACTACAGGAAGAGGCCCCTCAGACCCGGACAGAGTACTACAGGAAGAGGCTCACAGACCTGGTACAGTACTACAGGAAGAGGCCCTCAGACCTGGACACAGTACTACAGGAAGAGGCCCCCAGACCTGGCACAGTACTACAGGAAGAGGCCCTCAGACATGGTACAGTACTAGAGGAAGAGGCCCACAGACCTAGGCACAGTACTACAGCAAGAGGCCACAGACCTGGTACAGTACACAGGAAGAGGCCCTCAGACCTGGACACAGTACTACAGGAAGAGGCCCACAGACCTGGAGAAGGTACTATAGGAAGAGGCCCACAGACATGGACACAGTACTACAGGAAGAGGCCCACAGACCTGGACAGAGTACTACAGGAAGAGGCCCACAGACCTGGACAGAGTACTACAGGAAGAGGCCCTCAGACCTGGGCACAGTACTACAGGAAGAGGCCCACAGACCCAGACACAGTACTACAGGTATAGGCCCTCAGACCCGGACACAGTACTACAGGAAGAGGCCCACCGACCTGGTACAGTACTACAGGAAGAGGCCCCCAGACATGGACACAGTAGTACAGGAAGAGGCCCCCAGACCTGGCACAGTACTACATGACGAGGCCCTCAGACATGGACACAGTACTACAGGAAGGGGCCCACAGACCTGGGCACAGTACTACAGGAAGAGGCCCCTCAGACCTGGACAGAGTACTACAGGAAGAGGCCCACAGACCTGGTACAGTACTACATGAAGAGGCCCTCAGACCTGGACACAGTACTACAGGAAGAGGCCCCCAGACCTGGACACAGTACCGCAGGAAGAGGCCCTCAGACCTAGACACAGTACCGCAGGAAGAGGCCCTCAGACCTAGACACAGTACCGCAGGAAGAGGCCCTCAGACCTGGACACAGTACCGCAGGAAGAGGCCCTCAGACCTGGACAGAGTACTACAGGAAGAAACCCACAGACCTGGACACAGTACTATACGGTCAGGCCTCCAGACCTGTACACAGTACTACAGGAAGAGACCCACAGACCTGGACACAGTACTATACGGTCAGGCCTCCAGACCTGTACACAGTACTACACAGTCAGGCATCCAGTCCTGGACAGAGTACTACAGGAGGAGGCCCTCAGACCTGGACAGTACTACAGAAAGAGGCCCTAATACCTGGACACAGTATTACACGACCAGGCCTCCAGACCTTGACACAGTACTACAGGAAGAGGCCCTCAGCCCTGGACACAGAAAAACATGGCCAGGCCCTCAGACATGGACACAGTACTACGTATGGACACCCATATACCTGGACCCAGTACTATAGGAAGAGCCCCCGAGGCCACCTGGGCACAGTACTACAGGGAGAGGCCCACAGACCACCTGGGCACAGTACTACAGGAAGAGGCCCTCAGACCTTGAAACAGTACTACAGGAAGAGGCCCACAGTACTACACGGCCAGGCCTCAAGACCTGGACCCAGTACTATACAGTCAGGCCTACAGACCAGGGCACAACTACAGGAAGAGGCCCTCAGACTGGGACACAGTACTATATGGCTAGGTATGTGTCCAGACCTGGACACAGTACAATATGGTCAGGCCCCCAGACTTGGACACAGTACTACGCGGTACTACGCGACCCGCTACCTCGAGGAGAACAACATCCTGGACCCTTCCCAGTCCGGCTTCCGCAGCAACCACAGCACCGAAACCGCCCTCATCGCCGCCACCGATGACATCAGGACCCTGCTAGACAACGGAGAAACAGCAGCCCTCATCCTCCTGGACCTATCAGCCGCCTTCGACACGGTCTGCCACCACACACTACGAACACGCCTTCACGACGCCGGGATCCAAGAGAAGGCCCTGGACTGGACCACATCCTTCCTTTCCGGCAGAACACAAAGCGTCCGCCTCGCCCCCTTCCGATCCAAGGCCACCAAGATCATCTGCGGCGTACCCCAAGGCTCCTCCCTCAGCCCAACGCTGTTCAACATCTACATGGCACCCCTCGCCCACGTCGCCCGACAGCACAACCTCAACATCATCTCCTACGCCGACGACACCCAGCTGATCCTCTCCTTCACCAAAGACCCTCACACCGCCAAAGCCCACCTCCACGAAGGAATGAAGGCCGTCGCCGAATGGATGAGGACCAGCCGCCTGAAGCTGAACTCGGACAAGACGGAGGTCCTCATCCTTGGTTCCAACCCTTCAGCCTGGGACGACTCCTGGTGGCCAACATCACTGGGAACAGCCCCGCCACCCACCAACCACGTACGCAACCTAGGGGTCATCCTCGACCCCACCCTCTCCATGACTAAGCAGGTCAACGCCGTTTCCTCATCCTGCTTCAACATCCTCCGAATGCTCCGCAGGATCTTCAAGTGGATCCCCACCGAAACAAGAAAAACAGTCACCCAGGCCCTCGTCACCAGCAGGCTGGACTACGGAAACGCCCTCTACGCAGGAACGACGGCTAAGCTCCTGGAGACGGCTGCAATGCATCCAGAACGCCTCTGCACGTCTTATCCTCGACATCCCCCGACGCAGCCACATCACACCCCACCTGAGAGACCTGCACTGGCTCCCTGTCAACAAGAGGATAACCTTCAAGCTCCTCACCCACGCACACAAAGCACTCCACAACTCCGGACCAGCCTACCTCAACAGACGACTCAGCTTCTACACCCCCACCCGCCAGCTCCGCTCGACCAGCCTCATCCTCGCCACAGTCCCCCGCATCCGGAAAACGACCGCCGGCGGCAGATCCTTCTCCCACCTCGCCGCCAAGACCTGGAACACCCTCCCCACCAACCTCCGACAGACCCAAGACCTACTGGCCTTCAGAAGACTCCTCAAGACCTGGCTCTTCGATCAGTAGCAGCACCACCCCCCTCTTCCCCCAGCGCCTTGAGACCCTCGCGGGTATGTAGTGCGCTTTATAAGTGACATGATTGATTGATTGATTGATAGGCCTCCAGACCAGGACACAGTACTACAGGAAGAGGCCCACAGACCTGGTACAGTACTACAGGAAGAGGCCCTCAGACCTGGACACAGTACAGCAGGAAGAGGCCCTCAGACCTGGACACAGTACTACAGGAAGAGACCCACAGACCTAGACACAGTACCACAAGAAGAGGCCCTCAGACCTGGACACAGTACTATACGGCTAGGCCTCTAGACCTGGACACAGTACTACAGGACAAGTCCCACAGACCTGGGCACAGTACAACAGGAAGAAGCCCACAAACCTGGACACAGTACTACAGGAAGAGGCTCTCACACCTGGACACAGTACTACAGGGAAAGACCCACAGACCTGGACACAGTACCGCAGGAAGAGGCTCTCAGACCTGGACACAGTACCGCAGGAAGAGGCCCTCAGACCTGGGCACAGTACTACAGGAAGAGGCCCACAGACCTGGACAGAGTACTACAGGAATAGGCCCTCAGACCCGGACACAGTACTACAGGAAGAGGCCCACCGACCTGGTACAGTACTACAGGAAGAGGCCCTCAGACATGGACACAGTACTACAGGAAGAGGCCCCCAGACCTGGCACAGTACTACAGGAAGAGGCCCTCAGACATGGCCACAGTACTACAGGAAGGGGCCCACAGACCTGGGCACAGTACTACAGGAAGAGGCTCTCACACCTGGGCACAGTACTACAGGAAGAGGCTCTCACACCTGGACACAGTACTACAGGAAGAGGTTCTCACACCTGGACACAGTACTACATGAAGAGGCCCTCATTCCCGGACACAGTACTACAGGAAGAGGCCCCCAGACCTGGTACAGTACTACAGGAAGAGGCCCTCAGACCTGGACACAGTTCTATACGGTTAGGCCTCTAGACCTGGACAAAGTACTACAGGAAGAGACCGACAGACCTGCACAGAGTACTACAGGAAGAGGCCCACAGAGCTGGACTGAGTACTACAGGAAGAGGCCCACAGACCTGGACAGAGTACGACAGGAAGAGGCCCACAGACCCGGACAGAGTACTACAGGAAGAGGCCCTCAGAGCCGGACACAGTACTACAGGAAGAGGCCCTCGGACCTGGTACAGTACTAGAGGAAGAGGCCCACAGACCTGGGCACAGTAGTACAGGAAGAGGCCACAGACCTGGTACAGTACTACAGGAAGAGGCCTTCAGACCTGGACACAGTACTACAGGAAGAGGCCCAAAGACCTGGAGAAGGTACTATAGGAAGAGGCCCACAGACATGGACACAGTACTATACGGCTAGGCCTCTAGACCTGGACAAAGTACTACAGGAAGAGGCCCGCAGACCTGGTACAGTACTACAGGAAGAGGCCCACAGACCTGGGCATAGTACTACAGGAAGAGGCCCTCAGACCTGGACACAGTACTATACGGCTAGGCCTCTAGACCTGGACAAAGTACTACAGGAAGAGGCCCACAGACCTGGAGAAGGTACTATAGGAAGAGGCCCACAGACATGGACACAGTACCACAGGAAGAGGCCCTCAGACCTGGTACAGTACTACAGGAAGAGGCCCACAGACCTGGACACAGTACTACAGGAAGAGGCCCACAGACCTGGACAGAGCACTACAGGAAGAGGCCCACAGACCTGGACAGAGTACTACAGGAAGAGGCCCTCAGACCCGGACAGAGTACTACAGGAAGAGGCCCACAGACCTGGTACAGTACTACAGGAAGAGGCCCTCAGAAATGGACGGAGTACTAAAGGAAGAGGCCCACAGACCTGGACAGAGTACTACAGGAAGAGGCCCACAGACCTGGTACAGTACTACAGGAAGAGGCCCTCAGACCCGGACACAGTACTACAGGAAGAGGCCCTCAGACCTGGACACAGTACTACAGGAAGAGGCCCAGAGACCTGGACGGAGTACAACAGGAAGAGGCCCACAGACCTGGACAGAGTACTACAGGAAGAGGCCCTCAGACCCGGACACAGTACTACAGGAAGAGTCCCACCGACCTGGTACAGTACTACAGGAAGAGGCCCTCAGACATGGACACAGTACTACAGGAAGAGGCCAACAGACCTGGCACAGTACTACAGGAAGAGGCCCTCAGACATGCACACAGTACTACAGGAAGGGGCCCACAGACCTGGTACAGTACTACAGGAAAAGGCCCTCAGACCTGGGCACAGTACTATACGGCTAGGCCTCTAGACCTGGACAAAGTACTACAGGAAGAGACCCACAGACCTGGACAAAGTACTACAGGAAGAGGCCCACAGACCTGGACAGAGTACTACAGGAAGAGGCCCTCAGACCCGGACAGAGTACTACAGGAAGAGGCCCTCAGACCCGGACACAGTACTACAGGAAGAGGCCCTCAGACCTGGACACAGTACTACAGGAAGAGGCCCACAGACCTGGACAGAGTACTACAGGAAGAGGCCCACAGACCTGGGCACAGTACTACAGGAAGAGGCCACAGACCTGGTACAGTACTACAGGAAGAGGCCCTCAGACCTGGACACAGTACTACAGGAAGAGGCCCACAGACCTGGAGAAGGTACTATAGGAAGAGGCCCACAGACATGGACACAGTACTAGAGGAAGAGGCCCACAGACATGGACACAGTACTAGAGGAAGAGACCCTCAGACCTGGACACAGTACTACAGGAAGAGGCCCACAGACCTGGAAAAGGTACTATAGGAAGAGGCCCACAGACATGGACACAGTACTATAGGGCTAGGCCTCTAGACCTGGACAAAGTACTACAGAAAGAGACCCACAGACCTGGACAGAGTACTACAGGAAGAGGCCCACAGACCTGAACAGAGTACTACAGGAAGAGGCCCACAGACCTGGACAGAGTACTACAGGAAGAGGCCCACAGACCTGGTACAGTACTACAGGAAGAGGCCCTCAGACCTGGACACAGTACTACAGGAAGAGGCCCCTAGACCTGGCACAGTACTACAGGAAGAGGCCCTCAGACATGGACACAGAACTACAGGAAGGGGCCCACAGACCTGGTACAGTACTACAGGAAGAGGCCCTCAGACCCGGACACAGTATTATACGGCTAGGCCTCTAGACCTGGACAAAGTACTACAGGAAGAGACCCACAGACCTGGACAGAGTACTACAGGAAGAGGCCCACAGACCTGGAGAAGGTACTATAGGAAGAGGCCCACAGACATGGACACAGTACTATACGGCTAGGCCTCTAGACCTGGACAAAGTACTACAGGAAGAGGCCCACAGACCTGGACAGGGTACTACAGGAAGAGGCCCACAGACCTGGTACAGTACTACAGGAAGAGGCCCACAGACCTGGTACAGTACTACAGGAAGAGGCCCTCCGACCTGGACACAGTACTACAGGAAGAGGCCCACAGAACTGGAGAAGGTACTATAGGAAGAGGCCCACAGACATGGACACAGTACTACAGGAAGAGGCCCTCAGACCTGGTACAGTACTACAGGAAGAGGCCCACAGACCTGGTACAGTACTACAGGAAGAGGCCCACAGACCTGGTACAGTACTACAGGAAGAGGCCCACAGACCTGGACAAGGTACTACAGGAAGAGGCCCTCAGACATGGACAGAGTACTACAGGAAGAGGCCCACAGACCTGGTACAGTACTACAGGAAGAGGCCCTCAGAACTGGACACAGTACTACAGGAAGAGGCCCACAGACCTGGACAGAGTACTACAGGAAGAGGCACACAGACCTGGACAGAGTACTACAGGAAGAGGCCCACAGACCTGGACAGAGTACTACAGGAAGAGGCCAACAGACCTGGACAGAGTACTACAGGAAGAGGCCCATAGACCTGGACAGAGTACTACAGGAAGAGGCCCACAGACCTGGACAGAGTACTACAGGAAGAGGCCCTCAGACCCAGACACAGTACTACATGAAGAGGCCCTCAGACATGGACACAGTAATACAGGAAGAGGCCCTCAGACCTGGACAGAGTACTACAGGAAGAGGCCCTCAGACCCGGACACAGTACTACAGGAAGAGGCCCTCAGACATGGACACAGTACTAGAGGAAGAGGCCCTCAGACCTGGACAGAGTACTACAGGAAGAGGCCCACAGACCTGGACAGAGTACTACAGGAAGAGGCCCACAGACCTGGGCACAGTACTACAGGAAGAGGCCACAGACCTGGTACAGTACTACAGGAAGAGACCCTCAGACCTGGACACAGTACTACAGGAAGAGGCCCACAGACCTGGAAAAGGTACTATAGGAAGAGGCCCACAGACATGGACACAGTACTATAGGGCTAGGCCTCTAGACCTGGACAAAGTACTACAGAAAGAGACCCACAGACCTGGACAGAGTACTACAGGAAGAGGCCAACAGACATGGACAGAGTACTACAGGAAGAGGCCAACAGACCAGGACAGAGTACTACAGGAAGAGGCCAACAGTCCCGGACAGAGTACTACAGGAAGAGGCCAACAGTCCCGGACAGAGTACTACAGGAAGAGGCCCACAGACCCGGACAGAGTACTACAGGAAGAGGCCCACAGACATGGACACAGTACTACAGGAAGAGGCCCTCAGACCTGGTACAGTACTACAGGAAGAGGCCCACAGACCTGGGCACAGTACTACAGGAAGAGGCCCT
The DNA here is from genome assembly GCA_963921515.1 of Calotriton arnoldi. Classification (NCBI taxonomy): domain Eukaryota; kingdom Metazoa; phylum Chordata; class Amphibia; order Caudata; family Salamandridae; genus Calotriton; species Calotriton arnoldi. Next base: position 1,767,067 of record CAWUFW010000609.1, on the reverse strand, counting down.
CAGACCTGGACACAGAACTACAGGAAGGGGCCCACAGACCTGGTACAGTACTACAGGAAGAGGCCCCTAGACCTGGCACAGTACTACAGGAAGAGGCCCTCAGACATGGACACAGAACTACAGGAAGGGGCCCACAGACCTGGTACAGTACTACAGGAAGAGGCCCTCAGACCCGGACACAGTACTATACGGCTAGGCCTCTAGACCTGGACAAAGTACTACAGGAAGAGACCTACAGACCTGGACAGAGTAATACAGGACAATGCCCACAGACCCGGACAGAATACTACAGGAAGAGGCCCACAGACATTGACACAGTACTACAGGAAGAGGCCCACAGACCTGGTACAGTACTACAGGAAGAGGCCCTCAGACCTGGATACAGTACTACAGGAAGAGGCCCCTAGACCTGGCACAGTACTACAGGAAGAGGCCCTCAGACATGGACACAGAACTACAGGAAGGGGCCCACAGACCTGGTACAGTACTACAGGAAGAGGCCCTCAGACCCGGACACAGTACTATACGGCTAGGCCTCTAGACCTGGACAAAGTACTACAGGAAGAGACCCACAGATCTGGACAGAGTACTACAGGAAGAGGCCCACAGACCTTGACAGAGTACTACAGGAAGAGGCCCACAGACCTGGACAGAGTACTACAGGAAGAGGACCTCAGACCTGCACACAGTACTACAGGAAGAGGACCTCAGTCCTGCACACAGTACTACAGGAAGAGGCCCTCAGACCTGCACACAGTACTACAGGAAGAGGCCCACAGACCTGGGCACAGTACTACAGGAAGAGGCCCTCAGACCTGCACACAGTACTACAGGAAGAGGCCCTCCGACCCAGACACAGTACTACAGGAAGAGGCCCTCAGAATTGGACATGGTACTACAGGAAGAGGCCCACCGACCTGGTACAGTACTACAGGAAGAGGCCAACAGACCTGGACAGAGTACTCCAGGAAGAGGCCTTCAGACCTGCACACAGTACTACAGGAAGAGGCCCTCAGACCGTCACACAGTACTACAGGAAGAGGCCCTCAGACCCGGACACAGTACTACAGGAAGAGGCCCTCAGACCTGGACATGGTACTACAGGAAGAGGCCCTCAGACCTGGACATGGTACTACAGGAAGAGGCCCACAGACCTGGACAAGGTACTACAGGAAGAGGCTCTCAGACCTGAACACAGTACTACAGGAAGAGGCCCACAGACCTGGTACAGTACCGCAGGAAGAGGCCCTCAGACCTGGACACAGTACTACAGGAAGATGCCCACAGACCTGGACACAGTACTACAGGAAGAGGCCCACAGACCTGGTAGAGTACCGCAGGAAGAGGCCCACAGACCTGGACACAGTACTACAGGAAGAGGCCCACAGACCTGGACACAGTACTACAGGAAGAGGCCCACAGATCTGGACACAGTACTTCAGGAAGAGGCCCACAGACCTGGACACAGTACTTCAGGAAGAGGCCCACAGACCTGGTACAGTACTACAGGAAGGGGCCCACAGACCTGGTACAGTACTACAGGAAGAGGCCCTCAGACCTGGACACAGTACTACAGGAAGGGGCCCACAGACCTGGTACAGTACTACAGGAAGAGGCCCACAGACCTGGATACAGTACTACAGGAAGAGGCCCTCAGACCTGGGCATAGTACTACAGGAAGAGGCCCTCAGACCTGCACACAGTACTACAGGAAGAGGCCCACAGACCTGGACACAGTACTACAGGAAGAGGCCCACAGACCTGGACAAGGTACTACAGGACGAGGCTCCCAGACCTGAACACAGTACTACAGGAAGAGGCCTGGGTACTAATGTGCTGGGAGTCCATGGGCCCTGATCCGACCCCAGATGTGTTGCAAGAACGTTGACTAGACTCACTCCAAGGAGCCCCGGATGGACTCTTCTGGGTGTCCCGGTCCTGATACCTACATGATACCATTGCATCGCTGAACTTATGTTTGATCCCTTTCCATACACAACCAGAGCCAATCTCTACTGTACCCGACTGAGGAAACTGGTAAAATAGAGATGGGCTATTTCTGTGTGTTACTGAAAGGACACAAACTGTACAACTTTGATTAAATAAATAAATAAATTAAAGTTACACTTTATCAATGAATGAAAGTTACAATTTTGACATAATAGACTGAGTACTCTAACTTTAATTTATTTAATTTATAGACGTTGCACACTTGGTTTACTTTGATTAACAGTAGACAGCACCTGGCAGAAACTGCGGCCAGGAATTCAGTGTCTGGAAGCAGACTTGCAGTGCATGCCTGGCCACACCACACTGGTACAGTAGAACCAGGACACAAGCGGGCACCCGCAGCTATCACGACATGCCCCACGACTGGCCATGGTTTCAGCTTTTGCATGTAATTCTCTCTGCCGCCTCCCCTGATGGATCTGTGGCTGAATGTCTTCTGCACGTGGCACCCAGTAACTCCTGGAGACTGGAGAAGAAGCGAGGCATGAAGGTGCTCTCTCTGCCGGATGGCCCCACGGTGCCAGTCTGCGCCGGATGGCCCCACGGTGCCAGTCTGCGCCGGATGGCCCCACGGTGCCAGTCTGCGCCGGATGGCCCCACGGTGCCAGTCTGCGCCGGATGGCCCCCACGGTGCCAGTCTGCGCCGGATGGCCCCCACGGTGCCAGTCTCTGCCTGATGGCCCCCACGGTGCCAGTCTCTGCCTGATGGCCCCGACGGTGCCAGTCTCTGCCTGATGGCCCCCACGGTGCCAGTCTCTGCCTGATGGCCCCCACGGTGCCAGTCTCTGCCTGACATCTCCAGCTCGCGTCTCCACATATGGCGGCACTCAGTGGCAGCTTGTGCAGGAGGTCCGCTTTGGGATGGAGGTTGAGGCAACCAGTAGCGGCACAGGGGTGAGCAGGCTCGGCGTGGCCTCACTTCTCAGCGGAGCCACCCAGGCATCTGAAAAGAAATGGTAGGACGACTCAGGCAAGTGGAGGACCGTGTGCCAGCCACCAATGAAGCCGCTGGAATGAGGAAATCTTGAAATGAATCTGACCATTCCATAAAATAAATTCAACTGGGTAACACCGGCACGAATTCACCACGTAGTAAATATTACTGGATTATCCACCGGCACTGAGCTGCCTCCAGTCTAATGGTCTCCAAGAGCCTGGCATCCATTTTGTAGTCATGTGGCGCCACATGCTGGATAACCCTCCATTTTGTGGTCATGTGGCGCCACATGCTGGGTACGCCTCCATTTTGTAGTCATGTGGCGCCACATGTTGGGAAATTGTACTTTGCAGGTGTTGCTCATGTTGTGAAATATTTACAAAGATCACAATTGACGCCTTGGGTTGTTTCAACATGCACATGCCTGAGAGAAACACTAAACATGCTCTCTTGGCGTCATATCTCATGCTTTTCAAGTTAGTTCCATAAAGGGACATTCAGGGGAAAGCAAGTTGACTTGTCGCGTTGAGCAGAACGTACCTGTTTTGTGTCTTGTGGCCCCCGCTTTGGAACTCGGTCTTCTAGAAGTCAGGTAATCGAGACCTGCAAAGAAAACAAAACAGACTTCTGAGTGATTGCAAGAAGATGCAGATACTGCCTCTTCGTTATGTTTACTGGCCCCGAAAGACCAGCTTCTCAGACCCAAGCCAGTGTCCTCGAGAGGACTGGGGCAAACTCTGGGTCTCCATCAGTCACACCCTCAGTCAAGTCAGGTGGCGGTCCATCTCATGCACCTACAACAGAGGCTCCTTAACAGATGTGGTAGGCTCCATGCAACTCTTCACTCTACAAGTCAGGGACACCAACACCGTCCAACGCACTTTACGAGGCGGATGGTAACAAGGGGTGGTAGCATCGCGCCCCCTGGTACCAATCCTGGACAGTTACCCCAATTACCAGGACCTGCATGCTCTTTTCACCCGCAGTTGTAATGGCATGCGCACCTCAGATTCGATTCTGGGCCCTTTTCTGCACCCAGTTTCCCTTAGCATTCAGCAAGTGCTGAAAAGAATTATGTTTTACCGAGTGTGTCCCCACATACACAAAAATAGCAATCGTGTGGGGTGGTAATTCAACAAACACTGTGAATTGCCCCCCCACAGGACTGGGAATGAGGGTTTTAGAAACCAAGATGCTGTGCAACATTAATTGTACAAATTCAAAAAAGTAAAGGTGTTAACTGCAGTACCAGGAATAGCAAAAAAAAGACAATATTGAGTTTACCGTCCACGCTAAACTGCACACTTAAACAAGCCGATTGGTCAAGATAAAAGGTACAATTTGTAATCAGTACACACCGGTCAGGAGCAGTGCTGTCCACCTCTCAGCCTATCTCCCACCGAGCCCCATCAGCTGTCACCTGAGGATGCTGGTACAGGTACGACCGCCCCTTTTGGTGCATTGTAACTACAGGGCTGGGCCACAACACTGCCACATATACCGGCACCTCCAAAATGGAGGCTCTCTACAAAGGCTATGTGTCTTCACTGCACCCCGATCAGCCACCCTTCCAGGAAGCTAAAAGCAGAGTATGACCCAATTGGGAAATCCATAAAAAAAGAAAAAAAAGCATGTACTATGAACTTGAACGAACAAACCCAACGTAAAAGTTAAGTTAATCTCTTTTTAGTGGCCTGATACTTTGGTGTTAGAGCACTTTATAAAATAATTAACATAACCAAATTGAGTTTGTATCATCTTCAACCCATTTCTGACAAATTCTTTTTAATCAACTGCATGTTTTTTCCTGTTTATATTTCGTCGTGTAAATAGGATACTGAGGTATATTCCTTTGTACAGCACTTCATTACCTTCTATTGTAAGGATGGTGTTGTATTAATTGTTTTAAATTTAAAAAAAGAATAACTTTGTGGCTCTCCTACACATGTTTCTAGGAATAATTCTTTGCCATACCTAGATCTGAGAAGCTTTGAGCTTAGAACCTCTTCTCTAGCTGAGAGGTTAGGACCCCCTCAGGCATACAAAACTGTGAGCTTAGAACCTCTTGTCTGAGAGATTAGGACCCCCTTAGGCATACAAAGCTGTGAGCTTAGAACCTCTTCTGAAGCATGAAGCTGAGAGGTCAGGACCCCCTCAGTCATGCAAGCTGTGAGCTTAGAACCTCTTCTGAAGCATGAAGCAGAAAGGTCAAGACTTCCTCAGTTATACAAAACTGAGAGCTTAGAACCTCTTCTGAAGCATGAAGCTGAGAGGTCAAGACTTCCTCAGTCATACCACGCTGTGAGCTTAGAACCTCTTCTGAAGCATGAAGTGGAGGGATCAGGAGCCTCTCAGTCATACAAAGCTGTGAGCTTAGAACCTCTTCTGAAGCATGAAGCTGAGAGGTCAGGACCTCCCCAGTCAAGCAAAGCTGTGAGCTTAGAACCTCTTCTCTGAGAGGTTAGGGACCCCCTTAGGCAAACAAAGCTGTGAGCTTAGAACCTCTTCTGAAGCATGAAGCCGAGAGGTCAGGGCCTCCCCAGTCATACAAAGCTGTGAGCTTAGAACCTCTTCTGAAGCATGAAGCCGAGAGGTCAGGACCTCCCGAGTCATACAAAACTGTGAGCTTAGAACCTCTTCTGAAGCATGAATCAGAGAGGTTAGGCCCCCTCAGGCATACAAAGCTGTGAGCTTAAAACCTCTTCTGAAGCATGAATCAGAGAGGTTAGGCCCCCTCAGGCATACAAAGCTGTGAGCTTAAAACCTCTTCTGAAGCATGAATCAGAGAGGTTAGGCCCCCTCAGGCATACAAAGCTGTGAGCTTAGAACCTCTTCTATAGCTGAGAGGTTAGGCCCCCTCATTCATACAAAGCTGTGAGCTTAGAACCTCTTCTGAAGCATGAAGCAGAGGGGTCAGGACCTCCTCAGTCATACAAAGCTGTGAGCTTAGAACCTCTTCTGAAGCCTGAAGCAGAGAGGTCAGGACCTCCTCAGTCATACAAAGCTGTGAGCTTAGAACCTCTTCTGAAGCATGAAGCGGAGGGGTCCGGACCCTCTCAGTCATACAAAGCTGTGAGCTTAGAACCTCTTCTGAAGCATGAATCGGAGGGGTCATGACCCTCTCAGTCATACAAAACTGTGAGCTTAGAACCTCTTCTGAAGCATGAATCGGAGAGGTTAGGGCCCCCAGGCATACAAAGCTGTGAGCTTAAAACCTCTTCTGAAGCATGAATCAGAGAGGTTAGGCCCCCTCAGGCATACAAAGCTGTGAGCTTAGAACCTCTTCTCTAGCTGAGAGTTTAGGCCCCCCTCAGGCATACAAATCTGTGAGCGTAGAACCTCTTCTGAAGCATGAAGCCGAGAGGTCAGGACCTCCTCATTCATACAAAGCTGTGAGCTTAGGACCTCTTCTGAAGCATGAAGCGGAGGGGTCAGGACCCCTCAGGCATACAAAGCTGTGAGCTTAGAACCTCTTCTGAAGCATGAAGCGGAGAGGTCAGGACCCCCTCAGGCATACAAAGCTGTGAGCTTAGAACCTCTTCTGAAGCATGAAGCAGAGAGGTCAGGACCTCCCCAGTCATACAAAGCTGTGAGCTTAGAACCTCTTCTGAAGCATGAAGCCGAGAGGTCAGGACCTCCTCAGTCATACAAAGCTGTGAGCTTAGAACCTCTTCTGAAGCATGAAGCTGAGAGGTCAGGACCCCCTCAGTCATGCAAGCTGTGAGCTTAGAACCTCTTCTGAAGCATGAAGCAGAAAGGTCAAGACTTCCTCAGTTATACAAAACTGAGAGCTTAGAACCTCTTCTGAAGCATGAAGCTGAGAGGTCAAGACTTCCTCAGTCATACCACGCTGTGAGCTTAGAACCTCTTCTGAAGCATGAAGTGGAGGGATCAGGAGCCTCTCAGTCATACAAAGCTGTGAGCTTAGAACCTCTTCTGAAGCATGAAGCTGAGAGGTCAGGACCTCCCCAGTCAAGCAAAGCTGTGAGCTTAGAACCTCTTCTCTGAGAGGTTAGGGACCCCCTTAGGCAAACAAAGCTGTGAGCTTAGAACCTCTTCTGAAGCATGAAGCCGAGAGGTCAGGGCCTCCCCAGTCATACAAAGCTGTGAGCTTAGAACCTCTTCTGAAGCATGAAGCCGAGAGGTCAGGACCTCCCGAGTCATACAAAACTGTGAGCTTAGAACCTCTTCTGAAGCATGAATCAGAGAGGTTAGGCCCCCTCAGGCATACAAAGCTGTGAGCTTAAAACCTCTTCTGAAGCATGAATCAGAGAGGTTAGGCCCCCTCAGGCATACAAAGCTGTGAGCTTAAAACCTCTTCTGAAGCATGAATCAGAGAGGTTAGGCCCCCTCAGGCATACAAAGCTGTGAGCTTAGAACCTCTTCTATAGCTGAGAGGTTAGGCCCCCTCATTCATACAAAGCTGTGAGCTTAGAACCTCTTCTGAAGCATGAAGCAGAGGGGTCAGGACCTCCTCAGTCATACAAAGCTGTGAGCTTAGAACCTCTTCTGAAGCCTGAAGCAGAGAGGTCAGGACCTCCTCAGTCATACAAAGCTGTGAGCTTAGAACCTCTTCTGAAGCATGAAGCGGAGGGGTCCGGACCCTCTCAGTCATACAAAGCTGTGAGCTTAGAACCTCTTCTGAAGCATGAATCGGAGGGGTCATGACCCTCTCAGTCATACAAAACTGTGAGCTTAGAACCTCTTCTGAAGCATGAATCGGAGAGGTTAGGGCCCCCCCCAGGCATACAAAGCTGTGAGCTTAAAACCTCTTCTGAAGCATGAATCAGAGAGGTTAGGCCCCCCCTCAGGCATACAAAGCTGTGAGCTTAGAACCTCTTCTCTAGCTGAGAGTTTAGGCCCCCCTCAGGCATACAAATCTGTGAGCTTAGAACCTCTTCTGAAGCATGAAGCCGAGAGGTCAGGACCTCCTCATTCATACAAAGCTGTGAGCTTAGGACCTCTTCTGAAGCATGAAGCGGAGGGGTCAGGACCCCCTCAGGCATACAAAGCTGTGAGCTTAGAACCTCTTCTGAAGCATGAAGCGGAGAGGTCAGGACCCCCTCAGGCATACAAAGCTGTGAGCTTAGAACCTCTTCTGAAGCATGAAGCAGAGAGGTCAGGACCTCCCCAGTCATACAAAGCTGTGAGCTTAGAACCTCTTCTGAAGCATGAAGCCGAGAGGTCAGGACCTCCTCAGTCATACAAAGCTGTGAGCTTAGAACCTCTTCTGAAGCATGAAGCTGAGAGGTCAGGACCGCCTTAGGCATACAAAGCTGTGAGCTTAGAACCTCTTCTCTAGCTGAGAGGTCAGGACCCCCTCAGGCATACAAGGCTGTGAGCTTAGAACCTCTTCTGAAGCATGAAGCGGAGAGGTCAGGACCCCCTCAGGCATACAAAGCTGTGAGCTTAGAACCTCTTCTGAAGCATGAAGGTGAGAAGTCAGGACCCCCTCAGTCATACAAAGCTGTGAGCTTAGAACCTCTTCTGAAGCATGAAGGTGAGAAGTCAGGACCTCCTCAGTCATACAAAGCTGTGAGGTTAGAATCTTCTTGGAAGTGCCATGCTACGAGGTAAGAAGCTCCAGGTTTGAGCCTGCTCCAAAGCATGAAGCTGCCAGATTAGAACTCCTTGGATGTGCCCACTCTTAAAATCTGGATGATTCCTATGCAGAGATATGTGCCAGGCCCACTAGAAGACATGCCTAAAAAGGTCGAGCTGAAAACTAGAGGAAGGAAATAGTCGGCTCGAGCAATGTACTAAAAATCACAACCCTGCAGCTGCTGCCATCACCTCCCCTGTACCCGCAGGTCCATAACATGCCAACAAGCAGACGGTACAGGTTTAAACATTTACAATAAGTTGATCTCTTCCAAATAACTTGCAAATTGCTTTTCAATTTAATAGTACATGAGCTAGTTTATCTGAAGTGCAGTCGACCATACACGGATATGAGCATTGGCAAATGAACAGACTCCTGAGGAACACTACAGCTGAAGAAGTCGGGTGGCACAAGATACCTCTCTCGGGTCAAGAGAAGCTCTTTGCCATGGGCCCTAGGAATGATAAGGACTTAAGCCAATTCCAACGGCTGCAGTCCTCATCCTTCAGATGGGCCATCAGCCCATCAGGCTGCAGATGCTCTGAACATCCAGGAATGAGCTTTCCTAACTGACCAAGATGAAACACAGATACCATACCTTAGCATTCAAAACTGACTTCGCTCTTTCACGCACAAAGTAAAGACAAGGCACGGCACATTGATTGCCATTACTTCGGTCTTGATCAAGGCTTCTGTTGCTTCAGTGTTTTGTTTTTTTGGAGACTTCAAACAATGGAGAATTTGGGAGAGTTGTTGATCCAAGAACAGTAGATGAAACGGTTTAAGAGTGAGGTGCAATAAGGAAAATTTAAAGAAAGCTTCTCAAATTAGTAATGACGCTCGTCTTTGACTGGAATTTGTACTAAGATTTGATAGACTATAATATATAGTTTGTAGATATTCAATAATGTGGGATGGGAACCCTAAAGGTTCTAACCCATAATGTAAAAGAACTAACCCTTTTTGTTCAATGGAGAAAGGCTACAGATTATTTGCAAAGCTAAATGCTGACATAATACAATTACAGGAAAGTAAACTGAGTGACAATATAGCAGACACAATGAACAAGCATTGGCACAGCCAATAGGTCTCGCCTTTGGGACCTTATAAGTGTTTAGCCAGAGATATTGACTTTGCCTATGTTTTTAAGCTGTGCTGTACATCAGTTTGCACGATGCTGAAAAGTTATAATAAAGAAGTGTCCAAAGCATTTTTGTTACCTTACATATGACCAAGAAAGCATTATGTACAAGTGAAAGACCATATTAAAAAAGTATTACCCATAAATAATGTGTTGATTGAATTTTGTCCTTTGAATGCTGGCAACTTGTTTCTGCGTGTGCCAATGCTTGCTTGTTATGGTTTTTTTTGTTATGGGGGGGGGGGCATAAATAACAGGAGACTGAAGTTTGGGAAATAGTACCTGTGTAACAGTTAGTGAGATAGTTAGTGAGTTAGTTAGAGAGTTAGTTAGTTAGAGAGAGAGTGAGTTAGTGAGAGAGTTAGTTAGTGAGAGAGTTAGAGAGTAAGTTAGTGAGAGAGTTATTTAGTGAGTGAGAGAGAGAGAGATAGTTAGAGAGTTAGTTATTGAGAGAGAGAGAGAGAGAGAGAGAGAGAGAGAGAGAGAGTGCATGAGAGAGAGAGAGTTAGAATTAGTGTCTAAAGAGAGTTGGACAAGCTGGCATACAACGGGTTTTGCACAAATTGCAAGCACTCACATGGGCGTTTTGTGGGGGTACTCTTGTGTTAAGCGTTCTAACTCTGACTTCTAAAAAGTATCCCCTTGCATCCATCGACGATGCACAGGACAGGTGAGGGCTGGAAGGGCCTTCCTGCGAGTGAGGCCACAATACATCTTGAGACCCCAGCAGACATCAAACAAGGTACCATCCTAGAGTGCCTCCTGTTGGCGACTGTGAGAGAGGCAGGACTGGGGAAGACAGCTGTTTTATCTCCACATGGGATGGCCCCTTTAAGGACTCACCCGGCTCTCATTCATTCTGTGATGGACAAAAAGACACAACGCACACAGTAACCCATCAGTTATTAATGTCGGTACAGTGGCACTAGAAAAAAAACTGTTAGAGGTTAACATACAGTGAGCAGCGCCCCTAGTAACCACTCCCAGACACTAGCCCACTTCCAGATGTACACAGAGGTTTACAAAAGGTTCGACACTGCTTAATTTGTGAAAATGTAAGTGCCAGGGCCCTCCTCCGGAGGCCGCTACAGCTTGCCCCACACATTGCCCCTGCCAGCGCTGCCAACAGCAGTACCAACACAACTACTGTCACACTCCTACAAGTGTGACAATTCAGACTATTCCAGGCCCCCTAAGCTATAAGAATGGCTTGGACGACAGGTAATAGTAATTTTTCTTACTGCATTAACAAGATACTTTTGTTGTGCTCATCTCGAAAATTAGACAGACAGCGCCACCATATGGCAGGCAGACTGTCAAAAGCGCCTTTTGACAGTCTGCCAAAAGTGTGGGTGGACAGCTCCGGAAACCACCGGCACAAATTAAGCACTAGGTTCAGAGTTTGGCGGAGAGGCTCAGTGCGCCATCCTTGCCTCCCAACAGTGTTTAGAATTCAGTACTGGTATCGACCAAAAGCGTAACTGGTACTGTAGAACAGTGCTTCCCCGTCCAATATTCTCCACCGCGGGTAACCGACCAGCATATCACTATCCCATCTCAAAGCTTCCCTTACTGAAGACAATGCACAACAAAGAGGCCGTCTGCCAAATGATGTCACAGTAGGTCTCAAACCCCAGCAGACGTCACCAAACCTTCTAGAACTGGTTGGCCTCTTTAATAACAACAAACGGGTGAAGGGCTTTTGAGAATGGGAAAACAGGAACAGAGCACAAGAACGAAGGCGGTACTGAGTTACTTATAGAAAGGATGAAGTATTTCCCATAGCAGGGAAACATCACATAGACAAGCACAAAGGCTACAAATTTGGTGATGTCATGGTGTCGCTAACGGTGACGTGATGTGGGATGCCCACAACCTAGGTTACTTATGTCATCTATGATATTGTGAAATCATAAGTGGTACGCATAGTGGTGGATTTTTTGTTATACCACTCACAAGAACTGGTAAATTTCAGAGAGAGGTACAGAAAGAGCACGAGTCGGAGACAGTGTGAGAAAGAAGATATAAAATTAAAAGCATGCACAATATTTTCTTTTTAGTTTTTTTTTTTGCTATCCTGTTTTTACCTAATTGTAGTCCAAACAAATAACTTCTCTGCATTTTCGCGCCAAAATTGGCATTCTGCTGCTGCTTGTTCAGCGCAGATTGCTTCAGTAAAAAGCGCTCGCCAGATAAATGAATACTGCTCTTTTGAAGTGTCAATTTATTGATTGAGACAACCTTTTGCCACGACAAATTCCCAGCCGCCACAGCGCACCAATAAAATAAAAAAAATATATGGCAAATTGTCATTCGAGTTCAGCGCAATTCATTAGTGTTCAAAGAGGCGGTTTCAGCCAATACCACTACCACTTCCCTCGAGCCGAGGAGCATCACTGACGCAATATACTTATGTCAAAAGATGCCGCCTGATGAAGGCATCAGAGGCCCAGACTGCGGATAATGTCCCTTCACCGAGGCCTAATATGCCATCAGCCCGCCAGCTGAGAGCGATCACATTTCATAAACCTCTCCTAACGTCTCTGTTCTTTCAACAAGGCGTGGACAGGGCAGGCAGCCAGTGGGAGGGTCTTCAGAGGTCACTCGCCAAGAGACATTCCTGCAGGAACACGGAACCGTCACCCCATGACGGGCGCAAGGAGAATTAGGCACCCGGGTGACATCTCTGTGTACCCTGGAGGCACCAAGGAGCACACGTTACTCTCTCAGAGGTGGATGTGGAAGAAACCTTTCCAAAATAGTCACGTGACACTTATCGGAGCGATGCAACACTACAAACGGAAAGGGCAACAGAGGAAATGTAATGGCATTTTTAGTTCCATATTGTTATGTATACTGTTGCTATGTAACTCGGCACGTACCTCTCATTCTCCTTTCATTCTAGAATGTATGGTCCCTGCCGTGCGGTTTATGTGAGTTGGATGTTGGAGATTGATGGCACTGGACGTCCTCCGGTGATGCTGTAACTTATGGAATAAACTTCCTTTTACCTTTTTACTGGATGCTTCTTTACTTAACAATTGGCGACAGAGTTTGGTTCAGCATCACCCAGCGAACTACGGACCTGCGTGTGTACTATTACATTATTTTCTACTTTCCACTGGCGTTTTACGACGATTATTTGGAATCTCAGAACTTCGTTCATATTGTGCCTACTGGTGGATTTCTTGTGCCTGTTAAAGCAGCGTTTGGACTTGCTTTTACGCTCCCGAATCGCACTTTAATCAATTTTGGAAGTTTTTTTTTCTCGTTCTTCAAGAAATAGCCACGAGCATTTTCATCGTGAAAGAATTGATTCAAGGATTATGTATTTGTGGCGCTGCCTTGTCGAATGAAGATGCCCTTCGATATCTGTTTTGGGTGTATTCCTAAGTTATACTTCAGGAAAAGCTCATCATCGGCATTTTTGAAAGCTTACCGTTGCTGTTGAGCGTGGACAACGCTTTTAGAATCCTGCATCATCCTGGAGTCTGAAGTGTTCCACGTTGCGACGACGCTTCCATCTTCGGAATCCTTAGAACCCACAGACGGAACCTGATGATACGTCAGTAAACGTGAGTCAACGTCATTCCGTTTCCTCACGCAACGTACCGCCATCTTGTTGTCTGTGTATCTCCTAGCAACCACTCCGTACCGAGCGCTTTGTTCATTTTGCCACTGAACCATCGCGCTGAATTTAAAACGAAGGCTTTTGCGTACCGAGCGTTTTCTTCATTTTACCACAGAACCATCGCACTCAATTTAATACGAAAGCATTTGCGGTAACTTTTCTTACATTTTACTTCAATGAGAATTTCATTTATTTTCATGGCATTCGTATTCAGTGAACAATTCCCTTTACTATACTTCCATTATTTCTAATCTTAAAGGGTGAAGATTGGACACTGATTTCATTTTTATTTACTATACATAAGACAATTAACGTTCTTCATCAACATGTCTACCCAACATTACAATTTAGCTCCTCCTCAGTGTTTTTGGCCAGCCGGTTCCTCTCCATGCATGAAATGGTCTGAATGGAAGGCATATTTTATCAACTATATTGACACCCTTGATGTTCAAGGAAAAATGTCTCCAGCCCACAAAAAAGGAATTTTTTTACACTGTTGGACCTGAGGGACTTAAAGCTTATAGTCAAATGGTTAGAGTGAGTGGGGGGAGTGATGAAAATGTTTTTACTGCTGCTCTTAATGATTTTGATCGCTATTTTTCCCCTAAGATATGTATTGGTATTACAAGGTATACGTTTTTTCAACGTAAACAAAACGCTGATGAACCTATTGACACCTATGTTTCTGCCTTAAGAACCTTGTCTCTTGACTGCCAATTTGGGTTATTACAAGAGGATCTCATAAGGGATCAAGTGGTCATGCATGTCAGAGATTCTTCTATCCAGGATAGGTTGTGGATAAATGGTGACTCTAAATTAGATGATATTTTAGCTATAGTGAGAAAAGCTGAGATGTCATGCAGGAGTGCTAAAGAGGTTAGAGCAGATGATAAAGATAAAGCAGATTCAGCCAGTTCTGTTGTAGCTAAAGTAAATAATGCTAGTGTCAATTTTAAAAAGCAAAACACTTTAAAGGAACGTAATGTTTTCCCTGACAAAGACATGTTTATTTGTTATAGATGTGGCAGTAAATCTCATCTGGCTAACAACAAAATTTGTCCTGCCTTAAAACAGAAATGTTCTGTTTGCAAATTAGTGGGGCATTTTTCTAAAATGTGCAGAAGAGCCAAAGGTGGTAAGATTAAATGTGTTGACGGAGATAACCAAGGCGGAAGTGATAATGATGATAATAGCTCTAATTTTGATAGGTCTTACATGTTAAACATCAGAGATTCTTCTCATGTTGTGTTGAATATCGACAATTTAGTCATAAAAAAGAAGCCCATATGTAATATGACTATCAGAGGTATAGAAATACAAATTTATGCTGATTCTGGTTCTCCATATTCTATTGTGAATGAGAATATTTGGAAGTCAAAATTTGTTGACAAACTGGGTTCCAGTTTAGATTCTTCCGATATCAATCCTGAAGGGTACTCAGGTGAAAGAATAGATATTATTGGGTCTCGCTTACTTATTTTCAGATTCAAGGACCGTGAATGTGTTGCAAGGTTGTATGTTTCAAAAAAAGGACCGTCTTTTTGGGATGGTTCGAACAGGGTAAACTAAACATTATCCTTAATCCTAATAATCCTGATCCTGTCATGGCTATGGGAGATTCTGATGACTATAGTAAAATGTTGTTGGAGAAATTTTCTGATGTGTTCAGAAACGACATCGGTGAGTTAACTAATTTCAAGCACAAGATAATTTTGAAGGATAATGCATGTCCTAAAATCTTTAAAGCTAGAAATATTCCTATTTCCGTAAGAGATGAAGTAAAGAAAGAACTCGACAAGTTGATGGAGAGCAAGATTATCGAAAAGATTGAGTCTTCGGAATGGATTTCCCCATCGTAGTGGCCAGACGGGCTAATGGTAATATCAGACTTTGCATTGACCTCCGCCATCTTAATAATAATATTGTAATTGACCAATTTCCGTTACCCAGAATTTCTGAATTGTTGGCACTTATAGGCAAGGCGAAATTTTTCATGTACCGACCTTTCTGCAGCCTACCATCAAATTGTTCTTGATGCAGACTGTAAGAAATACACTGCATTCGTTACACCTTTTGGATGTTATCAATTTAAAAGAATGCCCTTTGGTCTCGCCTCTGCGGCAACCGTATTCCAACGCACCATGCATAACATATTTGAAAATTGTAAAAATGCAGTATGTTTTCAGGATGATATCCTTGTGTTTGCCGACAACAAAATTGATCATGATCACTCTTTAGATCTTGTTCTGGGTAGATTATCTTCCAATGGTTTGACTGTGAAACATTCAAAATGTAAATTTGGAGTTTCTTCTGTGACTTATCTTGGTCATGTACTATGTGAAGATGGTATCAAACCTAAACCTGAACTTGTTGAGGCAATTCGATTTGCACCTTCTCCTACCTCAAAGGATGATGTAAGGTCATTTTTAGGATTGACTGAGTTTTATGCAAAATACATACCGAATTTCTCTTCCAGGGTGTTCAATAGTAGGCAATTACTTAAAATCAAAAGCAAGTTTGTGTGGAGTGAGGAATGCGAGAAGGAATTTAAAGATGTGAAATTTGCCATTGGTGATTCCACTGCCCTTAGTAGTTTTGAACCCCTTCTCCCCTGTGTTATTACCACGGATGCCAGCTCCAAAGGTCTGGGAGCAGTTCTTGCACAGAAATGTGAGGATGGTAAAGAAGCCATTATAGCTTATGCTTCTAGAACTTTGACGCCTTTTGAAGTAAAGTACTCCACCATTGAAAGGGAAACCTTGGCATGCGTGTGGGCGTTGGAGTATTTTAGAGTGTTTGTTTGGGGCAAGGAGTGTGAAATTTGCAGTGATCACAAACCTTTAGTACGTCTCCTCACTACTGATGGTATGATGAATGCCTCAGCAAGAATTGCCAGGATGTCCATGAGACTACAGGACTTTATTTTCAAAATAGTGTATGTCCCGGGAAAAGAAAATGTCACTGCTGACTTCTTATCCAGACTTCCTGTACCACTTAAAGAGCACGTTCACAATCCTTGGGACGATTTTCAGATTGCGTTAGTACATGATGAGGGTCCCATTCCCATTAGAAAGGAAGTGTGGTCTTCTGAATACTTTGCAAAAATTATATTTGCATATTTTGCAAAAAGTTCAGAAATATATCAGGGAAGGCTGGCCCTCCAAGAAAGATTTCCCGTCTGAACTTAAAGGGTTCTGGGAGGTGAGAAATGAACTGTCATCTACCAATGGTACCATTTGGAGAGGAGACAGAGCTATACCACCTACTGGTATAAGACAATTGGTTGTTCTTCATGGTCATGAAGGCCACAATGGTATTGTAAGAACTAAACAATCTGTTAAAAAATTATTCTGGTGGCCAGGATTGGACATTTTTGTGGAACGTATAGTTAGAGATTGTGTCACCTGCGCCAATGCTGACAAGTCTTTAAAGACACTCAGAACTAATATGGGTGAACACTGTGTTCCCAATGGGCCATGGGAAACGATTGCTATGGATATTATGGGCCCCATTGGTCCAATGAACAAATTCATTATTGCTGCCATTGATATATTTTCAAAGTGGCCTGTTTTAAAAATTGTAGAAAAAGTGAACACAGATTCTGTATTACTGTTTCTAGATGAATTATTCACAGTGGAGGGGTTACCCATCCGTGTCATTACCGACAACGGAGTTCAATTTATTTCCAACAAGGCTAAAGATTATTTTCAGAAGATTGGTGTTTTACATTGTACTACTTCTGTGTATAACCCCAGTGGTAACGGTATCATTGAAAGGTTTAACAGAGTACTGAAGAGTACCATACAGGTTACTGGAGTTGATGACTACAAATGGGAAATTCAGGTAGTGAAGACCATGTGGAAGTACAGAACTACTCCTAATGATATGACCGAGTGTTCCCCCTTTGAAATCATGAGGGGTAGATTACCAAGGACCAAATGTAGCCCTTCTTGGTTAGTGACTTCTACCAGTACTCACATTGATCTAGATGTAGTTAAAAAAGGATTGAAAAAACTCATATAATCAATAAACATAGATTTGATTTGAAAAGAGGTTCTAAAATTAATCCAGTTGTCCAGGTTGGTATGCTGGTCAAAGTTAAAAACCTTGGAAGGTTCCAAAGGGTCAAAGCCAATATATGGGACCATTTACTGTGAAAGATGTTTTAAAAATTCTGTAAGACTTTCCAATGGTAAAGTTTGGAACCTCAATAGAATTGCTGTGCTCAAAGGTAACAAGAATTTGTATCATGAGGAGCACACGCCTCCCAAGCATAATTTTGATAATGAAGATAGTTGTCCAGTTGTCCTTGAGCATAGTAGTGAGGGGAGTTCAAAGAATACGAATTCTCCCTCTCCTACTGTGTACACTGACATTGGCTCTGGTATCAATGATTGTACATCTGTTCCTGTCAATGATTGTACATCTGTTCCTGTCAATGATTGTACATCTGTTCCTGCATTGCTTGAAACCAAGCGTTTAAGCAAAAAAACCTGGTTGGCTTTCTGATTTTGTTACTTGCATTAGAGATAAGTTGTATATTTAGTTTTTATTTAATCTTTTGGTTTTTGTTTTTTTGATTAAAGGGGGAAGATGTGTTATGTATACTGTTGCTATGTAACTCGGCACGTACCTCTCATTCTCCTTTCATTCTAGAATGTATGGTCCGTGCCGTGCGGTTTATGTGAGTTGGATGTTGGAGATTGATGGCACTGGACGTCCTCCGGTGATGCTGTAACTTATGGAATAAACTTCCTTTTACCTTTTTACTGGATGCTTCTTTACTTAACACATATCCCTGGAGAAGTGTCGCAGTGCATTATGGGACGGACAGCACTACACTGTAGGGGAGAACTTGGTTGGAAGGATGTCTTTGCCACTTGGTCCGCCGGGGAAGTGTGTGGGGGGTGGGGGGGGGGGTTAGGTTTACATTACAGGACATCCGTGATGCAAGCTGTTGCAGTATTAACTTGGAAAACCAAAGATTAAACTTGTGAGGAGGCCACATGGAAGCCAGCAGGAATACATGTACATTAAAGCCATCCAAGATGCCAGCTAGTTGTGGAACAGTCATAGTTTGGGTTTTGAAGCATCAGTCGAAGTGATGGCTGCCCGACCGCTGTGTATTGGAAGCGTTCTCGTCATTATGCGCATTTTTATGTTTTTAGCGGGTTGTCTGAAATGTGTAGCATGGCTTTCCGATGTCCCATTACAAGTTCCTACGCTAGTACTGCTTCTGCGTGTCCAGGCGGGTAGGAGAGACTTTCCAGTCTGCTCTGATGACAGCCAGCCATGAGCAATTGGGGCCACCGAGAGAATTATAAGTCTGATCACTGTCAGTAGTGCCCAATCAGGTGGTTTCTGAAGCTTTTCCCTGCAACACACCTTGGTCCTGTGTCTGTCGCGCACTGCACACTGCACTTGGACCAAATATTTTGCTCAGGCTTGAAGTTCACAGGCTTTGTGGAGCCAGGAAATCAGGCTGGTTGTTTATACTTATTTTTAGGAAATGCCAGGTTTTTGCTACCCTTCTGAACTTCAGCTGGTATTCCACGCTTAGCGTCTTTGGTGGCAGTTGGTTTGAAAGCTGTGCAGTCTGCACTGACACTGCTCTTCAGCCAATGTTCTTCTTATAGCGGGGATTGTTGCACTTTGCCCGCCCTAGCCTTGAGTGGAGTGTTTTGTTGTGGGCAGCTCTGTGGAATTCAGCTTGCAGGTTAGGGACGGACGTCACTAAGCTCTCCTCGTCCCTTCTGAGATGTGACTCTCATCAGCGTCCTTGTCGGCTTTGAGATACCAGCCCCAGGATCTGCCCTCAATGATGGCCTGTGAGCACATCTCAACAAACGCCCCCGCCCCTCCCCGAATAATGAATGTCGGTGACCGGAAAGGCACCAGGGCGTGCACGTGAGCCACAACAGTGCCAACTTCCAGGCGCTGAAGCCTGCTTTCCCTCTAGGCCAGTGGTTCCCAATCTGTGCGCCGTGGCACCGCAGTGCGCCATGAAAAGTAGCCAGGGGCGCCGTGCACCAAGCACACAGATTGGGAACCGGAAGCCTTCAGTGTACAGCAGTGCACTCTTGACCTGTATTTTTGTGAGCTGAGAATTCTATGAAGTTTCGGCAATTAAATAACACAATCACAAACCATTAAAAACGCTGATGCTTTTTGCTTTTTTCCTGCTTTTGTGTTCAGATGTCACATACTCTTATGTATGTGCTTGCATGCATTCCTCAATAGATAAACCGATGTTTAGTTGGGCCCCCGCTTCCACGCAGCATGCTGAATGTTCCAGAAACCTATTTTAAGGACACCAACCTTTCCATAGTGAGGCACGGCTGCAAAGACCAGTGTTTGCCCCATGTGAAAATGTAATCTGTTCAAATATCTTTTGCAGAGTCTTTGAAATAAATTCTGCCAAAATCTGGGCCGTACGTAAACCGGCTTCTCTGAAAAATCAACATGCATTTGAGGGGCAAGGATTCATTTTTGTGGGAGATGTTAACATAATATGGAGATTTTGTAGTCTGTTTTGCAATATGCTTTTGTAAAGTTTGTTTCTGTGGTCTGTTTCCATGTGCTACTCCTACAGTCTGTTTTCACATGCTACTCTGGGAAGCAGCATAAGTGACTTATTTAATTGTGGCTAGCTCATCTAATGGCCTCAAAGTGTGAGAAGGGGGTAGCAAGGCCGTGGATAGTTTTTCGGCAATATTGTCGTTCCTAGCTGTGGTTCTAGTATCAGTGCTCGTGCTGGCAGTCTTACTAGTACCCAAGAAAGCCACACTAGTAAAGTCTGGACTTTCATATTTATCTGTAGGATTTGCATGGCACCTCCAATTGGATCCCTTTTGTTATTACCACCACTACATTCCATTCTTCCAGAATTTCACATGCCTCATCATACAACCTGCACCAGCACACTATTCAGCCAGGATGCCATATTTCCCCCATCTTTGCAAACAATGCAGTTTGTTGCATAGTTCAACATACGTTAGTGACAGAGCACCACACACGCATGAACACATACATGCAAAGTCTGGTGTAAAAGCAATAGTTCTTCAAAACTCATTTGTGAGTCAAATGACTACATGCAAGTACTACCTAAAAGGTCTTTACGTGACCTGTCACGCACATCATAGCCTACCATTGACACACTTTCACAGACTCCATGATTTTAATACCTTCATCGGCTTCATCCCAATTATTTTCAGGGAGAAAAATGAAAGTACCCCTGAGGCTGTGCTTACATCCCCCCACTTGCCCAAAAAAAGTAACATAATAGGGAGCCACGGCCAACAGCCAATAGCTCAAGGAAGCCGGGGGTCAAAAAAGTTTGGTAACCACTGCTCTAGGCCATGAGATGCCTACGTTCACCTACATCATGAACTCTGAATGTTCATAAGGAAACAGGTGCCCTCTTACTAACCATCACTTTAATGAGAATAATAAAAAAAAATACTAACAGTTCGTGTGCGATTCTTTCAGAGCGAAGACATCATGAAACCCGTCCTTCTTGGAACAAACCTTCCCCCTTTAAACAAGAGATAATGGAAGTAGACGGCTATTAAAAGCAATGGGATGGGGCTATGCTGAGATTCTTGTACAGTGCTGGCATTCTGCCAGCATCTAAACCTATATTTTTAACTGCACATTGGGGATTGGGGTGCAGCCCCATTTAACAGGCCTCTTCTGGGGGGTGGGAGGGTGGTGTCACTCGATCGCATGGTGTCGGTTTTGGACGACAGTCAAATATGCAAATTAGTGTCCAAAATGGTAGTATATATATTTAAGATCCACCGGAATAGTTTACGATTCTCTCGCTATCCCCCGGGGCCAGGAAACAAAAATACAGCAAATTAAGAAGCGAATGTACAATGCAGGCTGCGCGTGCCAAGGGAGCAGATCCCCTTCCGCGTCACGTGACCAGCGTGGGCTCAGCGTCATCCCAGACGGATGGCACGGCAGAGCAGTTCACACGCGGTACGACCCGATGTAAACATGAGCAAGTAGTCAGCGTGGCGAAGGCGCGTGCACTTCTGGAGGGGGGGGGTTATTGCCCTGTGCATGCCTGGTAGGTGGCATATCTGCCGCATGCACGTGGGCGTCCAGCTATCGCCCCGCCTGGAGCAGAGATTCTGGATGGTCTTCCCGCACAACCAGCATTTTAGTGACTGCAGGTTTCCTTTCTTTGCGTTAGCCAGAGATTTAAGCCAAGACTTATAGGCTGGTTAGATGATCTCTAGGCGGAAGATAAGTATTTAAGGCCAAGAGATTCGCTGCAGTTCGTCGACTTGGGCTCTGTGATACTGACATTTTATGGTTGGCTGTGCAGCGTTTATCACATGTACTGCACTGGGGCATTTCTATTAGTATCAGCATGCCTACATATAACAATTTTTATTTAATGTTTCTAGGCTGCAATTGGTCCTGCCTGCATCCGTAGACAAGGAAAGCACTTTGGCCGCTGTGCCTGTAGACGCTAAGGGCACCACTCAAGGGGGTTGGAGTGGAGCGCGGCCAGAAACGCCACGGTAGGGAACGGGGCGCGGCTTCCAGGCTCAGCCCATCTACAGCGTTTACCTTACGGGAGCGAGCAGTGGCGGGCGCGATGATTGCAAACAGATGTCGCCGCTGCTCGCTCCCGCAAGGTAAACGCTGTACATGCACGAGGGCTCATTGGAAACAGTGCAGTACATGCACGAGTTTCCCAAAAAGTACAGAGTGATTCCAAGAGGTCACTCCAAAGCAGCGCTTGCGCGCTGCGTAGGCGAGACCTAAAAATAGATGGACCGAGGAAGTAACACGTTTCAGTCCATTGGGGAAAAGGAATGGTGCACAGATGCTTATAGCAAACAAAGTGAAACCAGGAGTGGTTTAATTTCAATCAGCACATGAGGGTGTAGGTTAATGAAAAACTTCAAAAAGACATTCATATAGTATGTTCTTAATATCTGTAAGAAATTGGATTATTATTTGGGGTAGGTGACTATCCTCCTCAAGGAACATCACAACAACCCTTGTTAGAGTGAACCCTTAAAGTCACTATCTATTAACCTGTGCTCAACCCCCCAGTAGCTATGGGACAGAGTAGGCAGGCTTAACTTAAGGTAACAAGTAAACTATTTATGCAGTACCAATAAATTGAAAATGCAAAACAAAAAAAATCTTAAAACGAATTAGAAAAACAGTGCAATTTAATAAACAAAATTACATCAAAATCATAGAAATTCAACAAGGGGACCCGGAGGTATGAATGTTTAAAGGTTTAAGTGGGAATAGCGCCAAAAGGCACAAAGCGCCAATGATAGTCAATGGTCGCAGTAGACTGGGATCTAGGCACACTTTGAGGCTCACTGAGATGGTGCATGGGTCAGATACACCAACCAGATCCATACTGACCAGAGATTTTACCTTCTGATTGTCAGTCCTTTAAATCCCAAACCACAACAGGAAAACACTTTTAAAGCGCCCCCCACCCTCACCCCCAAATACCTCAGTGGTGGCACTTAGAGACTCACAGGGTGTCAGGCAGAGGCCGACAGTGGGGTCCAGCCCCGGTTCGGTTATTACTGGTCAGCGGGGTACTTCCAGGAAATGGGCTCATGTAGCTTTAACAGGTAAGCCTTAAGACCCTTGGAGTCCACTTCTTGGCCCTAGGTACAAAAGGGAGCAGACCCAGCCCTTCAACACTCCTCAGATCACAGACAGCCGGTCCAGTCCTCTTCTGATCTTCTCCAGGAAATGCTCTGAAGTGGGTACCTGGATGTGTCACATTTATGCCTGGCACTAGTTAGTGGGTGGGAATGACTCCTGGGCAGCCCGAACCAATGGGGTAAAAATTCACAGGGAAAACTCTACCCACTTTGGGCATTTTCAAGATGGCAAAAGTCTTTGGCCACAGCTCGATGTGCAGGGTGTGGGTGCGTACTATGGTAATCCTAGTGCCCTTCCATATCTAACACTAAAATCCAGTTTGAAGCAGCCAACGTACCCCCAATAAACCCAGAGAGAGGATTCTGATGGGACAAAAGCCTTCAAAAACTAAACAGTGGAGCCATAAGAATTGTCTTAATTGCGACAAACAGGGGCAGCCCTATTACCTGAACCTGGGGCAGAGTAAAGACTATAATCCTAACAAGGGTTCAAGTACTGCATTACACAAAACACAAACTAAACAAATGAGACAAGAGAAATTATTACTACATCACATGAAAAAAACTATACTGTTACACAATAACAAAATATATTAAAAATGTAATGAGATAATAATATACAATCACAAGACAGTGGTGCTCACAAGGTTACAGACAAAACACATTAGAAAGGGGATTAACAGTGTAAACAAAAACAGTGGCTGAGGAGAAATTATACATAAAGACTGTTACAACATGAAACAGAAACAAAAGTAGCAGAAATGCTTCCTCTTCAGTAGAAGCCACAGATGGGCGTCGACGGCGTTTCGACCAAACTAAAATGGTATGGTCATCATCAGGACAAACAATACTTATTTACAGAGCATCAGACAGTAAGGTTTGATCAGAAATTCTTGTAGGTCAATCTCATAAGGCAGTAATGACTGTCAAAATCATGAAAGGAATCATTTATTCCATAATTTGAGATTAGTCCAAAGTACTCAGGCCATAAATATGTTACTGAGGGACTCAGACCAAATCACATCCCTCATTAGAATTCCAATACGGGCTCAATATTAGCCAAGGAAAAATGATCGGAAATAATTCCAACGGCCCAGAACTACGGGCATACATCCATCTCAGAAGCCATACAAACAGTGATATATTGATATATTATAAGAATTGTCTTGTCATCATGTTCGCTCCCCTTTCAAGTGTACCCCAAGTGTTTTTGGCAGGGCCACTGGAATTGTGCGATTGCGCGGCTGTGGCGTTTTCCGGATAATTATAGATGTGTTCCCCATTTGACACACAATCCATCATCTGGATTGGTTTCTAGCTCAAATGGATCAAAAGTTACTAAAAAAGTAGCAACACGTGTTGCAGCACAGTGGACGTCCCTTTGCAAATGTCACCTTTCTGTTGCTTGTTGCTATATTTGGGTGTGAAACTGGTACTGAGGTGCAACCAAGGCCCAGGCAGTGTTAACAAGTGTAAAAATGGCAAAATAATGTAATAACCATCACAAAATGTGCTGCATTACGCCGCATAATTTGGCCCTCCTCAGCTGCATAATTCCAGGTTCCTTGGTTATAGGTTAACTCAGCAGACCTACCTAGCAGAATTTGACACTCAAGTAGAGCTTGGCAGTAGTGTCAAAAAACAGGCCCACAGCTTCCAACCTGCATATTCAGAGGAGTCATCCCCGTCCACTCTGGTCAGCCTATTGTTTGCTCCTGGGAGGTATTTCAAAACTCTTCAAACCTATTCAAGGCTAATTACTGGTTGGAAGAAGCTAGAGAGCCAATGAAAATTACTTCCAGGAAGATCAGACAAAGCCTAAAGAAGCGGACAAGATACTAGCTGCTTATTTAAAATGTAAGAAATCAAAATTATTTTTCTCTCAAATCATGGACAAAGGCAGATTTCTATAAACAAAAGGAGAAAGATAGCTAAAGTGTTTGGGTCATTTAATATAGCTCTATATCCAGCAAAGGCATCTACAGCACCCAAAGTATGTGAATATTATTTCAATTTCGGGTACTTCCTACCATATCGACACTAATAAAATACTACCAGAAAACCAGATTGAGGAGGGTAAAATCTTACAGGCCTTTGGATCACAGTTAGTAAAGCTCCTCGATCAGACACCTATACCGCCTTATTTTATAAATGTGTTCTAAATTTGAAAGGGATTCTCCTGGAACTCTTTAATGGTATTTCTGTAAATTGCTTATATTAATTGGCTTATTACGCCATTAATTATTTGAACTATTACAATAATTTTCTTCATTTTAATTTGATGTTTTTAAATATTTACTTTTTAAATGTTATTTTTCTTGTGATTGTTTTAGTTGTTTAATTGTGTAATCTGGGAATATTCTTAATAAGTAGCATTTTTTCTTACTATTTGTAATAATTATTTGGTATTTTTCCCAGCGCTTTCCATACTGTTGCTGAGGTTGGATTGGGATTTGTAATCTGAACTTCCAAAATTTCAATACTTTCAGTACTATTGCCTAGGTTAGAGAGGGAATAGTAAACCTCACCCTCCCAAGTACAATGATTTCCCAACTGTTGCTTACATTGAAGTATAAATTGTACATCTGGACCATGCAAAGTCCAACACTTTCATCAGTGTTGCTTGCGTTGGAATGAGAATATTAAATCTGATGCCGAACCACAACTCCAAAGTTTTCCGTACTGTTGCTTAGATTGGAGTGGAAATATTAAATCTGCTCCCCTCCCTAAAGCTCAACATTTTTCCTTCTGCTGCTTAGGTTGAAATGGAAATAGTAAATTTTAGCCTTCCAAAGTGCAACACTTTTCTTGTTTTTGCTTAGGCTGATGTACCTACCCAAGGTATAATCGAATTTTTTTTTAGCTCGTTTTAATATAGGCAGTCGACGTGGTATTGGATTTTGAAATATTATCTGCAGTATTATTTAAAGACTCACTTGCATGTACATTTTAATGTATTATGGGAACGTTTGTTATAATTTTTTTATGTCGATATGATACTGCATCTGGTCTCCAACGATTTTCTTTTTCGATTTCGGTACTGTTTTAGACTTTGTTTGTGACGGTTTTATTATTATTTGATATTTTGAGTGAATTGTATGGATGTATTAATAAAACTTTTTGAAGGATTTCAATTAAAAACAAAATAAGTTTGCCTTTTTGATGAAAATATATCAGCATTCCATTTTAATTAATAGTTCTATTTTCTTATAGTAGAATTTTTGAATTTGGTTATGTTTATTTTAATGAATGTGGTTTCAGTATATTGCTTTAATATATTTTTGTGATCCTATTTTACAGTATATTTTTATCATTACTTTAAATTTTGACCTCAGTAACTGAGCAATTGAGTAATATGCATTTTGCAAATGTGTTTTTAAAATATAGTTTTAATAATTATTATGTATAATTCTCAACATTCTTTTATTAGAAATGTATAATAAAAATTGTATTGTTAACAGTCATTTGTTATATATTTTTAGATTTTTTTTTTAATTTTAACTAATTTTTAAATATTTTATTTTTTAGAGCATGAATGATTTGTTTTTTAATTGCATCATATGTACACCCACCCACACTCATATACACACTTCTACTTTTACAAATATACTTACACATAGTACCACAATATTTTGCAGATATTTTTGTAGTTTACATTAAGTATGTAACCACAATATTTAAGACCAATATATTTTTGCCGCAATATCTGTGTATCGTGATATTTTTAACATCGAAATTATGTCATAGAAGCACGAGAAAATCTCAAGGAACAACAGTGAAGGCTACTATGATAGTGTTATCAAAAGAAGGTAAAGACACTTTGGTCAAAAATAATTTCAGACCCGTAACTTAAATGAACATCCACTGCAAAATATGTGACAATATTACCAAAAGACTGGAAGATCTACTGCCTTAGACACTCCGCCCAACAAACTTTTTTTTGTTTTTTAAATGATTTTGCGGTAACCGAATGTATCCATGTGGTCTGGAGAAGGCTAAATTGGTGATAACTCCAATGGCTGCTGTAGCACCAGACACAAAAAAGGCCTTCAACAAGGTGTTGTGGTCCTTCCTGTGGTCAGTCCCTCGCAACAGATTTCAGACACATAACTTAAATGAATATTCACTGACAATATTAGCCAGAAGACTGGGAGATCTATCTCAGATAATAGATCTGACAAACGTTTTGGTCTTTTTTTTTAAAATAGATTCTCCAGCGACAGAATGTTTCCATTTGTTCTGGAGACGGTTACTTTTATGAGGACTTCTACCCTCCTGACAAAGGTTATTAAGATCAGAGCCAATGGAGGAGTTGTGAATTGGGAAAGTGGGGCTTAGAAGGGTATCCATATACTGTATGACCTAGGTAAGGCATCACACAATTGTCATCCAAAGACCTGCAACAAATGTTTAAAGAAGAGAATATTGAATTTTATAAAAGTATCCGTTTCACAACCAGGGAAGGGTAGGGATTCCGACTTAACCACTGTGCTTTTAAACTTGCAAAAGAAGGGCCATGTAATCTCTAAAGTATATTCTGGTACACATCCACCCAATGACAGGAGATGCAGACTATTTTATTGATAAACTAGGAGAGTGATGGCACCCAAACAAATATCTTCTACAGCAAGAGGAGTGGCAGAAACTTTGAAAAAAAACAATGTAACTACGAAATGCAATCAGTTTTGGCTCAAATGAAATACAGTACCTCAGATAGGTCCTACTGGACACCCAGGAAGCTAGGAAAATCGGGTCCGGCCTAGAAGGGTCTCTGCTGGACCAGTGCTTGAGATGGAAATCTAGAAGTGCAGGTACTCACTATTCAGAGAACCCATCTGCTCCTGAGAAGTGCTGGTACTCTACCACCAAATGCAATGCAGCAGTGCGAAGTGCTGGTACGGTACCACTAAATGTATCGCATCAGTGCCGAGAAGTACTGGTACGGTACCACCAAATGCATTACAGAAGTGTTAAGAAGTGCCAGTACTCTACCACCAAATGCAATGCAGCAGTGCGGAGAAGTGCTGGTACGGTACCACTAAATGTATCGCATCAGTGCCGAGAAGTACTGGTACGGTACCACCAAATGCATTGCAGCAGTGTTAAGTGCCAGTACTCTACCACCAAATGCAATGCAGCAGTGCGAAGTGCTGCTACAGTACCACTAAATGTATTGCAGCAGTGCCGAGAAGTACTGGTATGGTACCACCAAATGCATTGCAGCAGTGTTAAGAAGTGCCGGTACTCTACCACCAAATGCAATGCAGCTGTACTGGTACGGTACCACTAAATGTATTGCATCAGTGCCGAGAAGTACTGGTACGGTACCACTAAATGTATTGCATCAGTGCCGAGAAGTGCTAGTATGGTACCACTAAATGTATTGCATCAGTGCCGAGACGTGCCGGTACTCTACCACCAAATGCAATGCAGCAGTGCTGAGCAGTGCTGGTACTCTACCATCAAATGCAATGCAGCAGTGCGAAGTGCTGGTACGGTACCACTAAATGCATTGCAGCAGTGTTAAGAAGTGCCAGTACTCTACCACCAAATGCAATGCAGCAGTGCGGAGAAGTGCTGGTACTCTACCATCAAATGCAATGCAGCAGTGCGAAGTGCTGGTACGGTACCACCAAATGTATTGCAGCAGTGCCGAGAAGTGCTGGTACGGTACCACCAACTGTATTGCAGCAGTGCTGAGAAGTGCTAGTATGGTACCACTAAATGTATCGCATCAGTGCCGAGAAGTGCTGGTACTCTACCACCAAATGCATTGCAGCAGTGCTGAGCAGTGCTGGTACTCTACCACCAAATGCATTGCAGCAGTGCTGAGCAGTGCTGGTACTCTACCACCAAATGCATTGCAGCAGTGCTGAGCAGTGCTGGTACTCTACCACCAAATGCATTGCAGCAGTGCTGGTACTCTACTACCAACTGTATTGCAGCAGTGCCGAGAAGTGCTAGTATGGTACCACTAAATGTATCGCATCAGTGCCGAGAAGTGCTGATACTCTACCACCAAATGAATTACAGCAGTGTTAAGAAGTGCCAGTACTCTACCACCAAATGCAATGCAGCAGTGCCGAGAAGTGCTAGTATGGTACCACTAAATGTATTGCAGCAGTGCAGAGAAGTGCTAGTATGGTACCACTAAATGTATTGCAGCAGTGCCGAGAAGTGCTGGTACTCTACTACCAACTGTATTGCAGCAGTGCCGAGAAGTGCTAGTATGGTACCACTAAATGTATTGCAGCAGTGCCGAGAAGTGCTGGTACTCTACCACCAAATGCATTGCAGCAGTGCTGAGCAGTGCTGGTACTCTACCACCAAATGCATTGCAGCAGTGCTGGTACTCTACTACCAACTGTATTGCAGCAGTGCCGAGAAGTGCTAGTATGGTACCACTAAATGTATCGCATAAGTGCCGAGAAGTGCTGATACTCTACCACCAAATGCATTACAGCAGTGTTAAGAAGTGCCAGTACTCTACCACCAAATGCAATGCAGCAGTGCCGAGAAGTGCTAGTATGGTACCACTAAATGTATTGCAGCAGTGCCGAGAAGTGCTGGTACTCTACCACCAAATGCATTGCAGCAGTGCTGAGCAGTGCTGGTACTCTCCTACCAACTATATTGCAGCAGTGCCGAGAAGTGCTAGTATGGTACCACTAAATGTATCGCATCAGTGCCGAGAAGTGCTGGTACTCTACCACCAAATGCATTGCAGCAGTGCTGAGCAGTGCTGGTACTCTACCACCAAATGCATTGCAGCAGTGCTGGTACTCTACTACCAACTGTATTGCAGCAGTGCCAGTATGGTACCACTAAATGTATCGCATCAGTGCCGAGAAGTGCTGGTACTCTACCACCAAATGCATTGCAGCAGTGCTGAGCAGTGCAGGTACTCTACTACCAACTGTATTGCAGCAGTGCTGGTACTCTACTACCAACTGTATTGCAGCAGTGCCGAGAAGTGCTAGTATGGTACCACTAAATGTATCGCATCAGTGCTGAGCAGTGCTGGTACTCTACCACCAAATGCATTGCAGCAGTGCTGAGCAGTGCTGGTACTCTACCACCAAATGCATTGCAGCAGTGCTGAGCAGTGCAGGTACTCTACTACCAACTGTATTGCAGCAGTGCTGGTACTCTACTACCAACTGTATTGCAGCAGTGCCGAGAAGTGCTAGTATGGTACCACTAAATGTATCGCATCAGTGCCGATACTTTACTGCTAAATGTATT
Source organism: Calotriton arnoldi (assembly GCA_963921515.1). NCBI lineage: Eukaryota > Metazoa > Chordata > Amphibia > Caudata > Salamandridae > Calotriton > Calotriton arnoldi. The sequence goes on along the minus strand of CAWUFW010000609.1, from coordinate 1,736,845 downwards.
GCAGCAGTGCCGAGAAGTGCTGGTACTCTACCACCAAATGCATTGCAGCAGTGCCGAGAAGTGCTGGTACTCTACCACCAAATGCATTGCAGCAGTGCTGAGCAGTGCTGGTACTCTACTACCAACTGTATTGCAGCAGTGCCGAGAAGTGCTAGTATGGTACCACTAAATGTATCGCATCAGTGCCGAGAAGTGCTGATACTCTACCACCAAATGCATTACAGCAGTGTTAAGAAGTGACAGTACTCTACCACCAAATGCAATGCAGCAGTGCCGAGAAGTGCTAGTATGGTACCACTAAATGTATTGCAGCAGTGCCGAGAAGTGCTAGTATGGTACCACTAAATGTATTGCAGCAGTGCCGAGAAGTGCTGGTACTCTACCACCAAATGCATTGCAGCAGTGCTGAGCAGTGCTGGTACTCTACTACCAACTGTATTGCAGCAGTGCCGAGAAGTGCTAGTATGGTACCACTAAATGTATTGCAGAAGTGCTGAGCAGTGCTGGTACTCTACTACCAACTGTATTGCAGGAGTGCCGAGAAGTGCTAGTATGGTACCACTAAATGTATCGCATCAGTGCCGAGCAGTGCTGGTACTCTACTGCTAAATGCATTGCAGCAGTGCTGAGCAGTGCTGGTACTCTACTACCAACTGTATTGCAGCAGTGCCGAGAAGTGCTAGTATGGTACCACTAAATGTATTGCAGCAGTGCCGAGAAGTGCTGATACTCTACCACCAAATGCATTGCAGCAGTGCTGAGCAGTGCTGGTACTCTACTACCAACTGTATTGCAGCAGTGCCGAGAAGTGCTAGTATGGTACCACTAAATGTATTGCATCAGTGCCGAGCAGTGCTGGTACTTTACTGCTAAATGCATTGCAGCAGTGCTGAGGAGGGCTGGTACTCTACCATTTAAATTAAAGAAGTGCAAGTACTCCATACCGGACAGTACCTACTCATTTAAAGCACTGGCGTGAACTATCACAAACAAACGAGGAATTGGTTTAGTTATTCAAATGTGGCAAGGAATTCTAGAATCTTTTCATGGCATTTTTGAGAAAAGATGGAACCCCTCGACCTTCCTATGCTTGGGTCCGCGGTCAGCTGATGTTTATGCGCTATTAACACCTAATGATATGCATTTGCTTCAGCTTATGTTTATAGTTTGGAATTAAAATTATGCTATCTGCCTGGAAATCAGCCCAAAAACTGTCCATTCGCCCAGTGGTGGCCGCGGCTGTGCTTTCTTAGGAGCTCCAATACTATTGCACTAAATAATGACTGTGTGATTTCCACTAAAGATCCTCGTGGATCGACCTGAAACCTTATTTACAAAGAGTTTAGCCCTGCACAAACAGAGTGTGCTGTTTATGTTCGGCTAGAGGCTGAAATATGTCCACTGTTTATAACCCAACACTTGGATATGATCAAAGTCTAATCGAATGTCCTCGATAAAAGATTATGGGGCGTGTTACGATTATGGCGGTCTTGGTACCGCCGTACTCACGGTGGCAGTCCGACCACTACGGTCCACCAGCCGTATTAAGAGTGTGGTGGTCGGAACACCAGCAGCCCACTACAACACCACTGGCACTGCCAGGATCCCGGATCCCGCAGTGCCAGCGGTGTGTGACATAAGGAGGAATGGAGGTGGTGCCGATCCTGGCACCGCCGTCCAAATTACGACTTGTCCTTCTGCAAACCTTTTCATGGCGGTGCTCCCGCTATGAAAAAGCTGGCGGAAGGGCAAGAAGGGTGCCTACCCACAACAGGGCCCCCGGCAAATCTGCCCATGGGGGTGGGTGCAGGGGGCACATGATATGCCCCTGCTCAAGTGCATGGTTGTGCGTGCACGACATGGTGCATGCCACACTGCACGGATGAGCAGTCGGCGCGGTCAGGTGTATAGGCTTTCCTATGAGCCTAACAAACAAGTTACTTACCTTCGATAACGCTTTTTCTGGTGGATACAGTATCTGCCTGTGGATTCCTCACCTTTTGAATTCTCCCCTGCGCCAGCATTCCACAGAAACTTTTTTCTAGCTCTCCCACATCGACGAGGGCGTCATAATGGCACGGCTCCGCTCCCGACTCCGTATGACGTCACCGGAGCCACAAGTAGACCTCGTCGGCGTGCTGTCAGTTCCACCCATTTTTTCCGTGCCTCCGAGGCGAATGGGTGGAACGACAACATAATTGAAGTATACACAGTATACAATATATACATAAATACACACAGCATAAAGAAAAATAGGAAAAGCTAAAGAAACAAAGCATTTCCTAAACACCAATAGCAAGGCAATGAAAAGACAGAGAAATACCCATGTCAAATAACTAAAAACTCATTTGGTATACGAAGGTGGACAACGGAGAGGAGGGAGGGTCAGTGAGGAATCCACAGGCAGATACTGCATCCACCTGAAAAAGCATTACCAAAGGTAAGTAACTTGTTCTTCTGATGGATACATCTACCTGTGGATTCCACACCTTTTGAATTGAATCCCACAGCAGTACCACTCCCGGAGGAGGGTGTCCACCTACTCATACCAAAAAGTCCTGCAGCACAGAGCGTGCAAAATGGCCATCCCTCCTAACTTCCGAATCCAAGCAGTAATGCTTCGCAAAGGTGTGGAGGGAGGCCCAAGTTGTTGCCTTACAAATATCAACAACAGGAACACCTCTAGCCAAAGCAGAAGAAGAAGACTTAGCTCTGGTGGAATGAGCTCTAATACCTTCAGGAGGTTCCTTCTTAGCCAAGGCGTAGCAGATCTTGATGCACAAGACGATCCACCTGGAGAGAGTCCGCTTGTGAACAGCCTTGCCCTTCATACGTCCAACATAGCCCACGAAGAGCTGATCGTCCAGTCTCAGATCCTTGGTTCTGTCCAGATAGAAACTGACAGCTCTCTTAGGATCCAGGCCATGAAGTCTCTCCTCCTCCTTGGAAGGGTGAGGGGGAGGATAGAAGGTAGGTAAGGTAATGGATTGCCCAAGATGGAAAGAAGTAACCACCTTAGGAAGGAAAGCAGCCCTGGGCCTGAGAACCATCTTTTCTGCATTAATGGTCAAAAACGGAGGTTTGGAACTAAGAGCCTGAAGCTCACTTACCCTCCTGGCCGAGGTAATAGCAATCAGAAAGACCGTTTTGAAAGAGAGAAGCCTCAACGGACAACTATGAAGAGGCTCAAACGGAGAACCCATAAGGAAAGTGAGTACAAGATTTAAATCCCACTGAGGCATAACAAAGGGAATAGGAGGAAACCTATTGGTGAGGCCCTTAATGAACCTCATAACAACTGGAGATTTAAACAAAGACGGCTGGTCCGGTAAACAAAGACGGCTGGTCCGGCAAACAAAGGAAAGCAGACAAAGCCGACAAATAACCTTTAACTGTAGCCACAGCACAACCCTGCTGGGCCAAGGAAAGAGAGAAACTCAGCACATCAGACAAACATGCCTTCAAAGGATCAATAGACCTCTCTCACACCATTTCACAAATTTGGACCACCTGGAGGAATAAATAGATTTGGTGGAGTGTATCCTGGAAGATAAAATAACGTCCACCCCATCCGGTGGCAGAGAGAAAGTACTCGGGTTGCCCCGTTCAATCTCCAGGCATGAAGGTACAGGCTCTGGAGGTGGGGGTGTAGAACCTGCCCCTGCGACTGCGAGAGGAGATCTGCCCTGAGAGGGAGTCGGAGCAGAGGGTGCGTTGAGAGGTGAAGTAGATCTGTGTACCACACCCTTCTTGGCCAATCCGGGGCGATCAATATGACTTGGGACCGGTCTTGGCGAATCTTCCTCAGAACCCGAGGAATCAAGGGTATGGGAGGAAACGCGTAAAGGAGCTGCAAACCCCATTCCAACAACACTCTCCCCCAACTCTCCCTGCATCGGAAACTGGAGACTGCAGAACGAAGGGCAGTGCGCGTTCTCGTGAGTGGCAAAGAGGTCCAACCGAGGAAACCCCCACATCCTGAAGATGTGATGGACCACCTCCGGATGAAGCCGCCACTCGTGATCGGCCGAGAAACGCCGACTGAGACTGTCCGCACGCACATTTAGCACTCCTGCCAGATGATTTGCCATCACACAAATCTGATGGTCCTGAGCCCAGGACCAGAGTCGCAAAGCCTCTCTGTAGAGACGATACGACCCTACTCCTCCATGTTTGTTTATATACCAGATCGCGGTAGTGTTGTCCGTCAGGACTTGAACCGACCGACCGCGAAGGGAGGGAAGAAAGGCCTTGAGAGCTAAACGTATCACCCGCAATTCCAGTAGGTTGATGTGAAACAACCTCTCCTCCGGAGACCAAAGACCCTTGATCTCCAGATCCCCCAGATGAGCACCCTACCCTAGAGTGGAGGCATCCGTGATCACTGTGGCCACCGGTGAAGGAAGATAAAAAGGCTTTCCTTGCGACAGGTTGCCCTCCACACTCCACCAAGACAGACCCGCTGCAGTGTCTCTTGAGATCCTGATCAACTCCCTGAGATCTCCGTTGTGCTGACACCACTGCCTGCGGAGGCACCACTGGAGAGCCCTCATGTGCCAGCGTGCATGGTTGACCAACAGAATGCAGGAAGCGAACAGACCGAGCAGGTGAAGGACTTTCAGGACTGGAACAACCGCTCCATCGTGAAACAAAGGAATCATGTCCTGAATGTCGAGAATCCTCTGCGGAGGCGGGAAAGCTCGACACACAACCGTATCCAGTACTGCCCCTATGATCAGGTGGCGCTGTGAGGGCACCAGGTGAGATTTGGGCACATTTATCGAGAAGCCCAAGCCGAACAACAGCCGCGCTGTCACGTGCAAATGATGAAGCACCATCTCTGGCGACTTTGCTTTGAGCAGCCAGTCGTCCAGATAGGGGAAAACAGGAATCCCCGACTTCCTGAGATGAGCTGCCACTACCGCCATCACCTTTGTGAAGACTCGAGGCGCAGAAGTAAGGCAGAACGGAAGGACTGCAAACTGGTAGTGCTGAGACCCTACTTCCTGTGCGACTTCAGGATGGGAATGTGAAAAAAAGCATCCTGCAAGTCGATCGACACCATCCAGTCCTCTTGTTGCAGCGCTTGAAGAACCTGAGCTAGGGTCAACATCTTGAATTTTTCCTGTTTGAGGTAAAAATTCAAGATTCTGAGGTCCAGGATAGGCCTTAATCTGCCATCCTTCTTGGGAATCAGGAAATACCAGGAGTAGCATCCCTGACCCCTTTCCTGCTCCGGAACCACCTCTATCACACCTTTCTGCAATAAGGCAAGAACTTCCTGCTGCAGAAGCAACAAATGATCCTCTGAACACCAGCCCTGGCAAGGAGGAGGATACTCCCGGAAGGGAAGGGCGTACCCATTTTCCACAAGATTCAAAACCCAAAGGTCTGAAGTGATAGATTTCCAATCTTGAAGAAAATGGGACACCCGACCCCCTACAGGACCGGCATGCTCCAAGATGGGGGATCTAGAGCTGCTTTCCTGTGGTACCAGTGGTAGGGGCAGGAGAGGAGGAGGAGGAGAGTTGACGGGATGCACTTCGCAGACAACCTCCGCCCTTTCCTCTGTAAAATCTGTACAGAGGATTCTGTTGCTGTCGAGGCTGCTGCCGGCCACGAAAGGAGGCAGCCTTACCAAAACCACGGTATCTTTTATAACCAAAACCCCTGGTTTGAGACTGAAGGCCCAAAGATTTTGCAGTGGCTCCGTCTTTAAACCTCTGCAGCGCAGAATCGGCTTTCTCACCAAACAGCTTGGGCCCATCGAACGGCAGATCAAGGAGAGTAGCCTGCACATCTGGCGAAAATCCTGAAGATCTGAGCCAAGCATGCCTCCTGGTGGCAATAGAGGATCCCATCACCCTGGCCACCGAATCAGCAGTATCCAGACCAGACTGGATGACCTGACGAGCTGCAGCCTGCGTATCCGCCAGCACCTCCAAAAAAGAGCCACGATCACCATCCGGCAATTTGGGAGTCAACTGCTTGGCCGAATCCATTAGGGCATGAATATATCTCCCCAACAAGCACGTAGCATTGGTGGATTTTAACGCCATACTGGATGAAGACAAGACCTTCTTGGCAGACTGTTCCAATTTTTTAGAGTCTCTGTCTGCAGGAGCCTGAGGAAATGATCCCGATGACTGTTTAGAACAGGAAGCCTGAACAACTAAACTTTCCGTAGTAGGATGTGCAGAAAGAAAAGCAGGATCACCAGGAGCAGGCCTGTACCTCTTTGCCACCGACCTTGAAACGGCAGGAGCAGAAAGAGGCTTAAGCCACACCTCAAGATTAGGCTCAGTCAAAGCCTCATTAAAAGGCAGAAGAGGCTCAACCACAGAAGACGGGGAATGCAAAACTTCTGTAAGAATATTAGGCCTGAACTCAGCCGTGGGCAACTGAAGGTCTAAAAGTTCAGCAGCCTTTCTGATCACAGCATGATAAGGCGCCACATCATGAGAAGGAGAGGCCTTTGGAGAAGAAAGCTCCCACTCTGGGGAGGTGTCCAGACCACTAGCCTCTTGAAGGCCCTCAAACTCATCCACAATCTCATCAATCTCACCTTCTTCAGCTTCCTCCCGCTGATACTCTTCCTCTTCTAACAGCCTCTGAGCCTCCCTTGTAGACCGCAATTTAGGGACTGGCGTCGGCGGCACCAATCGCGGCGCCGGAGACACCGGCGTCGTTGGAAGAGCCTCCGATGAAGGCATCGGCGCCAATCGAAGCCGAGAGGAAGAAGGTCCACCAGATGGTGCCGGAGACTGAGAATACGGGGTCAAGAACCTCGGAGCCAGAAACTGCCAAGACGGCGCCGTCGGCATAAAAGGCACGAAGGGAGCCTGGGCATATTGTTGTGGAACAACCAAATTGAAAGCAAGCGGACCCACGGGGCCTGACGGCGCACCGGTAGGGTAGGCTGCTCTGGCAAACATGCCATACATCGCATTCAGAAAATGCGAAGGATCCGACCCAGGACCAGGAAAAGGTGGATAAGGGGCCCGAGTGGGAATCCACTTGAGGCCGAGTCGGCGTCGGGGCCGCCGGATCCAAAACAGGAGAGGTCGCAGGCACAGGCGAAGACGACCTAGGCTCCTGAGTATCTCTCGGCGTCGGAGATAACCTTGGCGCCGGAAAAGGTGACCTCGAAGCTCTATCCTTCGATGAACGACACCGGGAACCGTGCCTTCTCTTCTTCTTATGCTTCCTCGACTTTCGAAGTATGCTAAGTCGACGACTTCGACTTAGACTTCGACCTCTTTCGGCCCCTCTTCTCCTTTCTCGCCTTCGCCATAAAGAGCTTTGCCTCACGCTCCTTCAAAGCCTTCGGATTCATCTTCCGACAACTGAAGCAGCCTCCGACGTCGTGGTCCAAAGAAAGACACCACAAACAGTCTTCATGAGGGTCAGTGATCGACATATGACCCCCACACTCTGCAGGGCTTGAAACCCGACTTCTTTGATGTCGCCATAGCACTGCAACACCAAGAGAACAGCAGATTACAAAGTAACTGTAAAGAAAATGGAGAGTCCCAGAAAACCGTTACGCGTCGATGGCGCGGAAAAAAGGGAACTGACGTCAGCACGCCGACGAGGTCTACTTGTGGCTCCGGTGACGTCATACGGAGTCGCGATCGGAGCCGTGCCATTATGACGTCCTCATCGACGTGGGAGAGCCGGAAAAAAGTTTCAGTGGAATGCTGGCGCTGGGGAGAATTCAAAAGGTGAGGAATCCACAGGCAGATGTATCCATCAGAAATAGCTGCTGCCATGAGACTGCCGCCACACCGCCCGCCTGCCCTGGATTATACTCTGAATCTGACGGGTGGGCTCACCATGGCCATGGCGGTCTTCCTGGGACCGTGGCGGTCCAAGCCGGAGACCGCTAAATAAGTAATACAGCCCTATGTCTAATGGTCGACTTGGAAATCGAAATTATTCCATAATGATAAACGGCTGCTATTCTCCACTCTTCACTTTAATATACAACAATTGTAGTCTTATTTCTGCGTTTTCATTTGTTTACCTCTGATTGTTTACTTATTAAGTGTGTCTTCTACTGGATTTGCATAAATGAATTTTATAGGATATGTTTCAGCAAAATAAACTCCGATCTCTACCCAATAACAGTATAATTATACGGTAAAGCTTTGTGTATACAACAACAGGAGCGGGTGAATAACCAGCAAACACACATGGAATAAGGTTGACCTGTTGGGTGGGACATACGAGGGACATGGATAAATGTCCTTTACGCTCTTGCATTGCATTAACTGCCTTGTTTAAAGATCGAAAGGTCACCGCATTTAAACCCAGAGCTCTGCGTAAAGTAAAGGACATGTTGTCGACCTGGCGAGGATAAAAGGCTGAACAGACCCATCGGGAATCAAACCTGAGCCTTAGTGAGCTGGGTAATGAAAGCATCCATCGCGGTTCTGATCATGAAAGTGTCTTAAGTGAAAATTATTTATTCAAATTATTAAAAAAACAAATAAAAAAACACCGGGGAACAACCACAGATGCGTAGTTCAGCCAGTGGAAATAAAGCAACCGAGTGGGATGTGCATAGGGGCAGGGCAGAGGGCTGTTCTCACCTACAGTCCTACACGGCAAGCTCAGGGCTCAGTAACCATACAAGCTCCTGACAGCTAACCTGGCCCAGTCCAGGCAGACACCTTCAGCCAGGGTCCACTTTTAGCCAACATCACTTAGCATTTTGGGACTTGTAGTTTTGGAGTCACACATCACAAGCAGAAACCTAAACATTTCAACAAAGAAAGTACTTTTAAACAAAAGCCAGAAAGGACTCTGGGCATCACAAGAGAGAAGGCCTCGTGGCAGCACCGAGAAATGAGATCTGAGAATTAAATAGAACAAAAAACACAGTGATGTGGACGGGAAATGAGCCTTCAAACTGGGAGCACCGTCGAAATAACAAAAACGGATTTAAAAAAAGTCAAAACTCTGTTGTGTGCTCTTGTTCAGGGAGAGCGTCTCTGACCCAGATCTGTCGATCTCCCTGCTGTATTTTGGTAACTTTGGAGCTCAGCATTGCTAAAAATGCAGCAACTGCAGCTCCGCCATCTGCTTTTAGACCCTGGATCTGATAAATAATGTCAAGGGAAGAAAATATAGTCCTATAATTTTCTGTAAATAACTGCCAGCAGAATTTAGCAAGGGAACAAAGCCGTCACTGCCTTTCCGCCCTCTTCGCACTGTTAACCCTCGCTGTTTTTGTGTAAGAATTTTATATGATTCAGCTGTGTGTTCCCTTTTGTTGCTACCGTGTCATATAGGCTCCTGGCGGGACGACGAGACCGCAGGCTCCTGGCGGGACGACGGGACCGCAGGCTCGTGGCGGGACGAGCGGGACCGCAGGCTCGTGGCGGGGCAGACGGGACCGCAGGCTCGTGGCGGGGCAGCAGGACCGCAGGCTCGCGGCGGGGCAGCGGGACCGCAGGCTCGCGGCGGGGCGGCGGAGGCGGCGGGACCGCAGGCTCGTGGCGGGGCGACGTGACCGCAGGCTCGCGGCGGGGCAGCGGGACCGCAGGCTTCGCGGCGGGGCGAGCGGGACCGCAGGCTCGCGGCGGGACGGCGGGACCGCAGGCTCGCGGCGGGACGACGGGACCGCAGGCTCGGGGCGGGACGACGGGACCGCAGGCTCGTGGCGGGACGACGGGACCGCAGGCTCGTGGCGGGACCGCAGGCTCGTGGCGGGACGAGGCCGCAGGATCGTGGCGGGACGAGAACACAGGTTCGTGGCGGGATGAGACCGCAGGCTCGTGGCACTCTAGCCTCTATGGATCTGTCCTGTCATCAAGCTTTAGAACTTCTCAAGGAGACTACTTATGCTGCCTTACCACCCTCATGCTTTTCAAAAAAATTCATAATAGAAATATTATATGCAAATACACACACACATACACTTACATGGCTGGGAGTCAGGTCTATTCATCCATTGGTCTATTCAAATACCATTCACTTTTTGATTCCGCCCACTATAGCATGGGGCAGTGGGTCATTCGACTTCCTCCACTGCTGGTCTTGCACTGTGAATGGCAGTATTCTGCCTGAGCACAAGAGCATAGTTGCCTGAAACAGAGTGCATTTCAGTGTCAGGACTGGTATGCCTTAGCGGCTGGGCCACTAGTTTATTTTTATCAAGTTGTTTTTCAACCCGCATATGGTGCAAAAATAAATATATACTAGTCAAGGCCAGACCTATTGGCTTTAACAATGTTTGTTACATTTTGCCGTAGAGATACATTTACTTCACTGAGGCAAAATGCAGTGATATAGAATTCGGAAATGGGATGCAGAACATTTACATTTACACTGAAAGGATTCAGCAGACGGTTTTCTCTATGGGATGATATAGGGTGCACTAAAACCATGCTTGCAGGCGGCCTCCTCGTGATGGGTGGATTATGACTTTCACTTGAATAGCACCTTGAAATAGTGGCTTTTCTTAAGGATTGCAACAGCAGTCTTCACATATGAGAAATATGGTGTGGAACACTCTTGCAATTAAAGTGCTAGGCAATCTCGGTTCTTCCTAGATGTATAAAAAGTTGTATAAAATGTGTAATTGTTATACTGAACTTACGAAATACTTCCTTTTTTTTTTTACCATTGTTTGGATCATTGGATTATTACAAACATTTCTATGCGGGTGGTCTAAGTGCATCTGAGGATTTTTACATCAACATTACCTGATAGGTATCAGGCGATTGCTTGAGCACATAGTTGTGTCTCTCCCAAGTTTCAGGACTTACATTATAATGGACTTTTGTTTTTTAGCTCCTTTTTAAAAAAAAAATTTCCAACAAGATTGAGGCAAAGATTTCTTCAAAGGTATAATAAAATTAAACTGAAAAGCTGTTTGGGTCCAGAGTTTTCCCTCTAGACAATCCCATCAGTGCTCTGAAAACAACTTCTTCCAGTATATCCATGGTCAGTTTCTCCGTGTCTAATGAAGTTAAGTGAGGTATCTAATACTTTTTAAGAAGTCTTTCGTCTGTCTCAGAAACCCATCTTTTCATACAGCTTTATGCAAACATTACGAAATTAGTTTACAATTGAGTCGCCACTCAAAAGAATTTTTCCCTCCTGATCCTTAACTGTATTGATAATGTTTTTATTGTACTCTTTTCTGAGTCCAAGTGCTAATCAACAACCACATTTATTCTCCCGAATCTCAGTATCTCTGCCTTATACGCATCAAGGTCGTTTGTGCTTGAAATATCGATGGAAGGATCCCTACAGCAGACAACGGTGTATAAAATGATAACCCATCAATCTGAAGCTTTTTCCGTACCGACTTCCAGACCTTGTAAATTGCGCTCAATATTTTAAAGCGGGTTCTTTTGTAGTAACTGCCATCGGTTTTCTTAAACAGACAGTTTTTGGCCTCACTCCCCAGTACCATCTGATAAATTGATGGAGCCTCAGCAAGGTTATCATCACCTTCCCCAGTCAATAGTAGGCGTATGTTTGATAACATACAAGCATAATAATATAATACAAAGTCGGGAACTGACCACCCCCCTTTATCATACGGCATAGTCATATACCGTGCAGCTCGCCGCGGTTTCCCGGGGGCCCATAGGAATCTAGAGCAGAGTTGTTGAAGATGTTGTAGTTGCGGGTGAGATATCTCCAAAGGTACCGACCTGAAAAAATATAATACTTTCGGCAATATGTTCATTTTAAGAACATTGGCTCTACCTACCAAAGACAAATGGAGACATTCCCATCTCCCGAGGGCTTGTTTGATGTTTCCGGTAATGGCCCCCCAGTTTACATCAACAAGCTCTTTCAAGCAAACCCGCATCTTAATACCCAGATAAGTAACCTCGTCAACCACTCTCGGATCGCTAGCCATAATATGATTAGTACAGAGAATCTGGGTTTTAGACGAGTTAAGTTTATAGCCAGAGAGGCGACCAAATTCATATGCCAGATGTTCGATTTCAGGGAGAGCCATCACAGGATCCGATGTTACTATCGCCACGTCATCCGCATACGCGAAGACACAAAACTGATCCTGCCCTACCAAAAATGGTCTTATCCTGGGACTTCTCTCCAACATCTCCAAAAAGGGGTTAATATACAGCGCAAACAAAAGCGGGGAGCAGGGACACCCCTGGCAGAGTACCTCTAGCGATCGAAATTGGTTCTGATGTCATTCCCATAGAGCAGATCCTAGCAACCGGAGAACGATATAAAACCTGCAAAGATCGAATAAACCCCTGGCCGAACCCCATCGAATGTAGGATCCCCCAAAGGAAATCCCACGACACGCGGTCGAACGCCTTCTCGGCATCGAGGAGCACCAATCCTAAGTCTCTAGACTCCACTTGAGCAATGTCGAGAAGGGTAATAACTCTTGTAATATGATTCACGGTTCCCCTTCCGGGGATAAACCCATGCTGTCTTAGAGAAACCAATGGGGATATAACCTTGGCCAGTCGATTGGCAAATATTTTCGCATAAATCTTCCCATCACAGTTGGTAAGTGAAATTGGGCGATAAGACCCTGGGAGATCGCCTGGCTTGTCCTTCTTTCTAAACACAACAATATTAGCATCATCCCATGACTGTGGGGCCAAGCCACTTTGGGCGCCCTGTAAAACAGCCAGAAGGTCCGATTTAAGCTCTTGGAAAAAGGTCCGGTAGACGTCGGATGGAAGCTTATCTGGACCCGCAGCTGTACCCCTCGACATACTATCGATAGCCTGCTCTAATTCGTCCATCGTAATCGGAGTATCCAATATAGCACTTTCCGCCTGGGGTAGCTGTTGAAATTGTATATTAAGAAGCCCCAGATCTCCGACATCCCCCTCCATCTCTTGCTTTGTATAAAGCTCTTGGTAAAAATTACGGAAGATCTCTAGAATTTGGTGTGGATCATGCACCAAGCTACCCACCAGGTTCTTCATACCTTCTATTCTATATGCCGCCTCTTTAGAGCGCAGTCTCTGAGCAAGACATCGCCCTGTCACCTCACAATATTTGTAACATTCTTTTTTAAAAAGCTGATACCGTGCGGCAATTTCTTTACTCCATACCAAATTAATGTTGGCTTTACATCTAGCTACCCGAGTTTGGAGCTCAATGATACTATTCCCTTGCCTTATACCACGTGCAACATTTTCTTCGGCTGCTTTTAATTTATTGTACAGTTCCTGGATTATAAGTTTCGCTTGCTTCTGTTTATGTAATCCGAAGCTTAACGCTTCCCCTCTAAAGCAGGCTTTAAAGGTATCCCACACAATCCCCACTCTCGCGGAATGACGGTTAATGTGAAAAAAATCCCTGATCCAATTTCTCATATAATTAATAAAAACATCATCTAGCAAAAGCTTCCTGTCAAAAGTAAACCCCCTGGGGACTGCATTCACACCCAGGGCTGGAATGTCCAGAACCACTGGAGCATGATCAGAAGTGATTCTGGGGAAGATTTGTATCTGAGCATCTGGGAGTAATAGAGGTGAGATGAAAAAATAATCGAGCCGGACAAGTTTGTTATGTGGATAAGAGTAAAACGTATGTCCTAAGTTCGGCATATTAAGCGTACCCCAAACATCTATCAACCCATGATCTGACACCAGATGGTATAGAGCCTTAAACACCCTGGGTTTCCTACCACTATAACTCTGTAAGCCTAGCTGTAGTTCCCGCCCCACCAAGTTAATGTTAAAGTCCCCACATAACACCAGTGGGGTGGGCCATAGTGCTAACTCAAGATTTAGTTGTTCAAGAACAGGGGTTGTGTCAAAATTAGAGCCATACACTGTACACACCGTAAACCTAGCGCCCCCCATGATGCACTCCACAATTGCCCATCGCCCCTGACTATCCGTTAAGGTGCGCCCAGAAGATTGAATATTCGGTTTGGCCAGGACCGCTACCCCACGATTCATTGTCGTTTGTTGTGAAGAAGCTAAAACAACATATCCAAGTTCCAATAGTACTTTGCACTTTCCCCAGGGTATATGTGTCTCCTGTAAGCAGACTAAATCCGGATGAATCACCCGGAGTTCTGCAGCAAGCCTCTGTCTTTTATTATAGTTATTAAGCCCACAGACATTTAGCGAACACAATCTAAAGCCTACCTTTGCCATAGGATAAACATGTGAAACATCCCTTGTTCATTTCCCTTAATTAACTTCTGAACTCTGAGTCTTCATAGACTGAACTATACTGTGGATTACTTTTCTTCTTTTACCCCCACACATCCCCCCTCTCCTCCCCACACCCCGCCACCCCCCACAACCCACCGAGCCCTCCCCCACCCATCAAATTGCCGGAAGATGGAGACTGGCCGGCATTACGCAATTAGGGCATCTTATGGAGGCTGGGGGATCTCCTCTCTTATTTTTCAAACTTGGCAGACAAATATCAGTTACCCAAAAAACAATTTTTTAAGTTTCTGCAGATACGCGACTTCTTAAATAAGCATGTAACAACCTTAAAACAACATAAGATAGTCGAAATTATTAGACGTCAAGAAAGAATTGGGGTTCTCTATAAAGAACTGCAAACCACTAAAGTAGATGATTTAGAGAAATATAATCTTAAGTGGGGGAATGTTCTGGGAGAACCACACGTGTCCATAGAGGAGTCGATTAATACAGCAGGGAAGATTCTTATGGCAGCTAATTTGAAAACACAACATTATAAAACAATATTCAATTTGTATCATACTCCCGCAAAGATGAAGAAATGGGGGGGGTGTCTACGATGGGAAATGTTTTCGGTGTGGTACAGATGATGCCGATATCCTTCATGTCTTTTATTCCTGGGCTAAATTGACGGTGTTTATTCAGCATATTGAAAGGATGCTATCAGATATTACTGGTGTAGCTATAAAAATATCGCCTTCTATTATGTTGCTTGGGACTGGGGAAGATCTATTACTGGGGAGACTTATGTATAAGTCTAGATATCTTGTGTTTATCGCTGCGGCTGTTACACGTTTGTGCATAGCATCCACATGGTTACATTCGGAGGCACCATCTTTCGAAATGTGGCGTGCCAGGTTTTATAATACATTCAACATGGAATTTAGTTTATATTCTGTCAAAGGATCAAGAAAGCGAAAACTAGGCATATATATTTGGGGGGCTATGCGGGAGCATTTGGCCTGATGAATTTAATGTTTTTGGGGTAGGCTATAAATCGATTGTCCTTTTTTTCTTTCCTTCTGTTCTTTTCTCATTTGTGTATCCTGGTTTGTGATATGTTTGTATTAATTGGATTGATACTGTGGATTTTTTAAAATAAAATTTAAAAAAAAGGACGTTTGTGCTTTTCGTGTATATATTTTGTTCATATCATACTTTTCGCTGTGAATTTTATTCTCACGTTGGTCCTATCGCTGGCTTCTGTATATTCTTTCTCCAGTGCTTTCAGCGCAGTCTCTTTGTTTTAACTATCATATTCCTTCCTCAAATGTGAATTATATGCAAAAAGATTTCTTCTGAGGCTTTTAAAGCTTGCCAGAAAATTCCTAGATTGTGTATAATATTTGTATTTCTTTCTAGAAAATCATCTAACTTTTGAGGAAGGCTTTTTGATATGTCTTCTTAATTAAGTAATAAAGTATTAAGCTTGCAGTGTGATGGCCTAGAAATGTTTATTTCCATATAAACGGTCAATTCGACCATGGTATGATCAAACAGATTAATATCGTCAACTGATGTGGATAGGTCTATGTAATTTTTTGTTAGAGTCTAAGAAGGGATTATTCTATAGAATAAGCCATGCATAGCTGAGTAGAGAGAATATCTGTGTGGGGTTAATCCGTCTCCAGATTTAGTTTCAAGTCGTTCTGTAACTTCTTAAGTGCCTGTCTGTCACTTTTGTCTCTTATCCGTGACGATGCATTCCTGTCTACTAGAGGGTGCGGAACTAAATTAAGGTTTGCACCAGTAATGGTCTTTTCATTGAATTTTATTCCTTCCAGAGTGTTGATGATCTCATCTTTTCTCTTTGGATTTAACATTCAGAAAATACACAAACTAAAACAAGGTTCACTTAATTTAGCTTAATGTTTGCCCAAAAACTTTTTTTCATCATTAACTTTAAGTCATTCTGCATTTACATTCCAGTTCTTATGAACCAGGATGGATTACCCTTGTGAATTTGTGCTGTGGGACAAATAAAATTAATCTCAGCCCCAGCCTTTTCTTAAGTTTTCCAACTCTTTTTCATCCAGAAGGCGACATCCAGGCTGGTTTTCTTAACATATTCAAGCATTTTCCTTCTTTTTATTGAATTTGTACAGTCCCCGTACATTGCAACTTATTAACTTTATTTTCTACATTGTTATTCATAATAATCATCAGAAGAGTTTGGTCTAGTCGCAACATTAAATATCTCAAACATATATTGAAGGAATAATAAGCAAAATTACATATGAATAAAAGATTATTCAAGTTACTGTATTACAGAAGATGATTCAATTAGAATAATAATTCAATAAGTTATTTATTATTAATACTTTAAAGGAACGAAGACTGCTAATGCATAAAACAGCAAACAGTACTAATACAGAATAAATGTCTATTACTATAAATCTAAAAATCAAAAACCTACATCTGGCAGTTCTCAAAACAGGACTGACACTAACCAACCGTCTTCAGCTGTGGATTTCAAGCGAAACAGGACTCAGTAGCCCTCGCAGTGCATTCTGGACAATGTTGTCCATCTTTGCAAATTTGAGGTTCTTCCAGTGAAGCAAAGATTAGCAACTGGTCATTTCTTCCATCAATTTCATTCTCTTAGCTTGCTAACTATTAATTTATTCTAATATTTTATTTTCTGTGCCCCAAGACGCACGTGTTTTGCTCTTCATGAGCTCTTCGGTGGAACACAGCAAGGACTGAGTGCCAAACTTGTTTGCAGCATAACATTTAAACACCAGTGCCTTTTAAACTGTTCATCAAACAGCATGTTATTGAAAGGGTCATTTTCCACTGGTTCATTGACTTTCACTCTGGGAACTAAATGGAGGTTTTTGTTTTTCACTATAAATATATATCAAATAGAAAAAATATATATATATTGTTTATTGCAAATAATTAAGCAAAAAAAATTAAGTGATAGTGATACTGTGTAGTCCATCCAAAATGGAATCAGTGCTGACAATCATGTTTTATCAAATGGGATGAAAGGATATGATAACACTAGGCTATTAACTAACTGATTAGTGTCAAAGACCGCACTCCTGGAGTAAAAACAAGTCTTGATGCAGAAAAGGCATTTGACAATGTGGCCCTGGAATGAGTTTTCTTGGTAATGGAAATTATGAATCTAGGTGACAGTCTGATTTCTAATCTAAGATCTTTATATAATGGCTCCACATCAAATAAAATCTAATAGCCAATGTTACTCTGTCATCAGAATTTCAAAAGGAACAGAACAAAACAGCCCAGTTTCACCTCTTCTTTTTGAGATAGTAACTGAAGTTTTAGCTGAAGTACTTAAAAGAAAATAGTACTGGGCTAAAATTCTTCTCCAAGGAATATAAAGGCATTTTATATTCTGTTGATATGCTTTTATTAGTGAAAAAAAATTCCATTCCAATGATTAAGGAAGTAAATGACTTTGGCAGTTTTTCAGGCTGAAAGGTTAAGTGGAGCAAATTTAAATTAACAAGTATAAATATGAAAATGGAAAAGACTGGAATGGATTAATGTTGTATGCAGAAATTGATCAGCTATTTAAAGATTATATATGGAAATTAGACAAACCAGTATTTTCTCTGCAAAGACTGCAAATTCAAATGATGTAGGTGGATTCCATTTCCTAAATGTAAGAAATTACTGGCGATCCCAAATATCAACCCAAATGGATATCCTTCTTCACATAAATCTGATCATCCGAAATGGGTGTAACTGGAACTAGACTCCACAGAAGTGAATACAATCTAAATGGTAATCAAAGCCAATGTAATTTGAAAAAATAAGATGTGGTCAGGTAGCTTACTTCTAGTGTGAAAGGGAGTTCAGAGGTATGCAAAGAAAAACTTTAAAGTGGATGTACAAGATAATTATTACATATGAACCAACAAATTTATAAGTATCAGACACAGCAAATCTAGATGGAAGTCTTAAATAAATTGTCACTTTGTAACAACAGATCAGCCGGAAAACAAATAACATTCAAAGACATTAGATTCAAATATAATCTGCCTTAATCTGAGATATGAACTATTTAAACTTTAGGAAATTATTAACAAACTTCTTAGAGCCAAGCAGACAAGCGAGACAAGCCAATGGAAACATCGAGGAAATTAATCTTTTTTAAAAATGTCGACAAGATTGGCTGAATGAATTTCAGACAGAAATGTCCTAATTTAACTGTTCTAATATTCTTAAGGATCTTACCAGAGTAAACAATGTTTAACAGTAAATGATACAGCTGAATATTTGCTATATATGGTACTGGTCCCCTTTTTAGGTTGCACTAGTCCTGAGCCCGCATGTATAAGCTACGGCTTTCATGAAATGATCTACACTGATAATGCCAAAAAGAGTGTGATTCTCTCAGTCATAAATTACTGCCCTGCCCCAAAATAAATGACACCTGGGATTAAATTATGCAGCCAGTTCTAATGCTTACTGAAAGCAACTACCCAGAGATAATATTCAGTAGTCACGGCTTCTGGATCCAAAAAGCATTAGCAACTGGGAAAAGACGAATCCTAAAACATTGGAAATATGAGGACTGGATTTCAGAAACGCATAATCTCGCTAGAAATTAAGAAACAAACACTCGCTTTATGCACAGAATAAGACCTATTAGGAGCAGTCTTGTAGTCCTTGGCAATTACGCACCACCTTCTGATCTAAATAGACATCTTATCAGCATGATGTGATATTAATTATACCCATGTTTAAGAAGTTAAACTCTCAAACAGATTTGCACTGCGTGCAATTTCTTCCTTGTTCCTTTTTATGTGTGGATAGCTATAGCGCGCACTGAAATGTCTAGTAATTATTTATAGCAAAAATAAAAAGCAATGCCTGTTTTTCACTCATACTTGTTCGCATGTACCTGATATAACATTGTATAAAAAATTCTGTATAGCTTTAAGTTCAAAATAAAATGAAAGGAATGCTAGATTATTATTAACAAAGTGGTAAAATTCTGCGAGTTACTGAATTACATTAGGAAGCAAATAAATCCTTTAATAAGCCTCTTTTGTTACATAGTAGAAATAAGGGCTAGAAGTTGTGGCACCAAGGTGCTTACAACCAGTCATCCAGGAAGAAACATGCTGTAATACTGGTGCGAAGGTATAGCGACATTGCACTCTATGGTGAAATGCTTTACACTTATTCCAGTTATACCCTAATGCTCTCTGCTCGCTCTGGACGGCTGAGCTCGCTCTGTGGCATCCACATCTTTAGTTCTCTGTCCACCTCTTGAGCTCACTCTTGGCTCAACTGGAGCACATGGGGTGGCAGCATGTGTCAGACTGAGAGACTTCCCACGCCACCAACACCATAGTGATACTTTGGTGAATCAAGTTAAAGCACCGCCCCTGCGGAGTCGCTGCCTGTGATCAGTGCCTTTAAATGTGTCACAGGAAAAGTTGTGCTGAAGTAAAAACTTGAGTTAAAGTTGTGGTGGGAGCTGGACAACTGTTGGAGAGGGAGTTTTGTCCCTGTACCTCAGCCATCAGAAACCACATTATCTCTGGCACTAATCAGTGCATGCTCTGTAACCCCAACCTTTCAAGACTGGGGAGGGTCTGAGAGTCCTCAACTCCCAAAGCCCCTACTCCGCCTCTCACCCACCCTCTGCTCACTGTTCTCACAGCAATTAAAGCAGCACCTTCCCAATTCGGCTTTCACTGTCAGAGCACGGAAATTCATTTGGGAGTCCTGCAAGGTCCTCACTTAGCCTGACCCTCTTCAACATCTACATGACGCCGCTAGCAAAGGTCATCTGCAGACACTACATCAACATACTCACCTACTCCAATGGCACACAACTGATATTGTTCCTCTCAGACAAAACACCCAACAACAGAAAAATAAACTTGTGCATGATCGAAAAGGCCACCTAGATGAAGTCTGACTGTCTCAAACTTAACATGGACAAGACCTAAGTGGTGAACTTCAGAAAAGAGGCCTCGGAATGGGACTCTGCCTGGTGGCCTACAGACCTTGGATCAACCACCAGCCCCAGCACACAAGCAAAAAACCTCTGGATCATTATCAAGAGCAGGCAGTTGTCATCCGCTCAGGGCAAGGCCGTTGCCGCAGCCTGGTTTCACACCTTGAGGATGCAGGAGTAGATGTTCAAACTGCTTAACAAACACCACCAGGAAAACAGTCACCTAATGCCTCATCACCTGCAGGTTGGAATACGGGAATACTCTCTATGAAGGAATCATCAACCAAATCAAAAGACAACTTCAGACTGTCCGGAACGTGCAGCCAGACTAGGCCTCAACTTTCCACAACTGTCTCGCATCACACCACACCCAAGGGAATTACACTGTTTCCATACACATAAGCGTGCACAGTTCAAACTCCTCATCCACATGTATAAAGCACTAAACAAAATAGGTCCAGCCTACATGAACAGCCATGTGCAGCTCCACCAATCAACCAGAAACCTCAGTTCAGCCTGACTCTCTTTAGCACACGTGCCATGCATACACAAAAGCAGATCAGGTCATGCCTTCTCATACATTGCCCCTAAAGTGTGGAACGACCTCTCACGCCACATTAGAGTCTCCTCATCGCTTCTTGAATTTTACAAGAAACTGAAGATCTGGTTCTTCAAGTAAGGGCCACTGAGGCCAGCCCCGCACACCTGCAAAGTGCCAGGATACCCTCTCGGCTGATTCGGTGTTACACAAATCCTCATAATAGAACATAAAAGATGACGGGAGGAAAACATTGCTCTGCCACTGCTATATGTACTGAAATGTGGACCTACCTGTGACAAATGTGAACAAAGGAGAGAAGTATCAACCTAACTGGGACCTTTGTGAATATATACACACTCACCAGAACTGGAAGCCACCCATTGCACTACAGAGTTGTCTAGAATGGCTGTGTTACCTTTATAAATCATAGATTAACATATCTTGAGATACATTTAATATCATCATGGTGCAAATTACTATTTCACACTAGTATGCAGAATGTATTCATTTGTGACTTGCAGAGTCCATAATCAGCTAAATATATGTTGCCCCTGTAGTGGCAGCAATACGTTTCGGGACAAGACATTTTATCAAGGGGCTTCTACTTTAGTCTGTGTCCACATCTACTGTTAATCGTAGAAATAATTTATACAACTAAGTAAAGATCCTGCTAGACCTAAAGGCCAATATCCTCCATACTGAGCAGCTACATCAGAGTCATCTGTGAAGGTGGCATGGCAGTATGGACCGAATTGGGGCTTAAATAGGGTGAATGTGGAACTTGGCTTGCAAATGTGGATTTAACCACATCAGTTATTATATGTGACGGTAATGCATACCTAACTGGAACAGATGTGAACATGACATGGAAACGCGTAACTGAATGGATCAGTACTGGACATGGCATGGTGATGTAGACCAAACTGCGTAAAGGTAAAGTACTGGGACCTAACTGGGGCAAACGTGTACTGTGGACCTATATTGGACAAATGCGAACAAGGTGCAGTAGTGTGTACTTATTTGTGTCAATTGTGAATATGTCATTTTGCTGTGGATGTAAATAAGGTAGTTGTGGGCATGGCGTGGGAAAATGAATTTAACTGTGGCAATGACAGAGATAGCAACATTTTCATGGCGGAGAATATCTTGGGGGCACAGACGGGAACATTCTAACAGATGCAGCGCTGCAATCTTCCCTTTGCATGCCCCCAAAGTGGACATTGAAGCACATTCAGAAACCAACATCATGGTGTGGGTGTGTCTGAAGGCAACTAGAGGTGCACGCTGTCCGAGACACCATCTACTCTGACCACCAGCAGTTCACACCCAAGAGAAGCTGGGGCACTTTCATACATCCACAACATGCCAACTTAACAATGCACGTTCTTTTTCAAGAGCAAAATGTACTACAACATTGAGCCTTTGTTGGTCTGTTTTCTACGGATTCAGGAGAAAGGCCAGGCTATCAGAGCAGTCAGTTCTGATGGCACACTGTGGTCCCCAAGCCCTTTCCTCAAGTGTGCACTGAATCCACAGTGAGTGGTGCCTTGGATTTGAAAAAACCTAAGACACTCAGAGAAGAATACTTCTCGCGTTTCACAAGGGCAGAGAGGAGATCTCTGGTGGGAGTACGTCCTCCCGTAGTAAACTCTGAATCACAAGAAGTACCCCACAGTTTGAGATAACGGTAAATAAACCCTGGTTAGGTATGGGAAGGTGATTACTGAAGCATCCTAATTATTGCCCACTGGGTTGTGGGAAAGGAAAGAATTCCTTTTGTTTTAATTACCCTCACACACCCTAGTGGTGTCATGCTTTATCATCGGGTCACCCTGACTCCTAAAGGTCAGGGTGGGCTCAACCGTGTTTCAGGGAGCTCTTGGTAGATGTGGCCAGGGGGTCCTAAAGGTAAAAATCCTCAGATGGTTCCCGGTATCCCTTTATTCTTGGAATCGTCTGGGATATTAAAAATTACAAGCATATAAAGGGTCACTTGGATGTTTATGGTCCTATGACCCTAGTGCCAACTTGTTTCAGCCCACCAATTGTCCCAAAACGGGTCCGGGGCTTTCTTCAGGGCAATAAATGTAGAAGTTCCCTCCCTGCACGTTCTCTTTCAAGAGCAAAATGTACTACAACATTGAGCCTTTGTTGGTCTGTTTTCTACGGATTCAGGAGAAAGGACAGGCTATCAGAGCAGTCAGTTCAGATGGCACACTGTGGTCCCAAGGCCCTTTCCTCAAGTGTGCATTGAATCCACAGTGAGTGGTGCCTTGGATTTGGCCTGTTTTCTACGGATTCAGGAGAAAGGCCAGGCTATCGGAGCAGTCCGTTCTAATGGCACACTGTGGTCCCAAGGCCCTTTCCTCAAGTGTGCATTGAATCCACAGTGAGTGGTGCCTTGGATTTGGCCTGTTTTCTACGGATTCAGTAGAATGGCTAGGCTATAAGAGCAGTCGGTTTTGATGGCACACTGTGGTCCCCAGGCCCTTTCCTCAAGTGTTCACTGAACCCACAGTGAGTGGTACCTTGGATTTGACATTATTCAAGTAAATGGACGCACCTGGGCAACACCTTCTCTTTGGATCATCTTTCAGCCTCTGCATACACTCTGCAGAGTATCTAGCATCTTTGGGTCACTTTTACAATTATTTGTAGAATAGGAAAGAGGGAACATACAATGAAATTGTGGCAGTCTAGAAAAGACGTATGACAAGACAGGGAATTCTTAGCAGAAACATTTATCAGATGGGCAAGGTGACGCAGGAATTCGATTGGATGAATAAACTCTCAGATACAAGTAAAGACTGATGGCCACCATCTAAAAGCACGGCATAAACAGTGCACAGGTAAATCTGCAAAATATACTATTTGTGCCACTCGAGCATGAAGGCTTTACATAGAGTTACGTACAGAGAACCGGAGCGTAAAGGGTCCCATCCGAGCAGTGACCAATACCACTGGAGGTTATGAGACTCGGGTTCATCCTTTGCATCTGGAGAGCTCCAGCTCTTTCATGGTTTCACTCCTCTCAAGGTCTGTTTTAGGTCTCGCCTCCAGACTGCTTCTAGCGGTTTGTTGTCGAAGACCTGTTTCCTACAATGCCAGCACTTTGAGTGGGCTTCAGTTCAGCACGTTATGAGACTTGGTTCCATCCTTCGCATCTGGAGAGCTCCAGCTCTTTCATGTTTTCACTCCTCTCAAGGTCTGTTTTAGGTCTCGCCTCCAGACTGCTTCTAGCGGTTTGTTGTCGAAGACCTGTTTCCTACAATACCAGCACTTCGAACTGGCTTCAGGTCAGCACATTATGAGACTCAGGTCCATCCTTCGCATCTGGAGAGCTTCAGCTCTCATGTTTTCACTCCTCTCAAGGTCTGTTTTAGGTCTCGCCTCCAGACTGCTTATAGCGGTTTGTTGACGAAGACCTGTTACCTACAATGCCAGCACTTCGAGTGGGCTTCAGGTCAGCACATTATGAGACTCGGGTCCATCCTTCGCATCTGGAGAGCTTCAGCTCTTTCATGTTTTCACTCCTCTCAAGGTCTGTTTTAGGTCTCGCCTCCAGACCGCTTATAGCGGTTTGTTGTCGAAGACCTGTTTCCTACAATGCCAGCACTTCGAGTGGGCTTCAGGTCAGCACATTATGAGACTCGGGTCCATCCTTCGCATCTGGAGAGCTTCAGCTCTTTCATGTTTTCACTCGTCTCAAGGTCTGTTTTAGGTCTCGCCTCCAGACTGCTTCAAGCGGTTTGTTGTCGAAGACCTGTTTTCTACAATACCAGCACTTCGAGTAGGTTTCAGGTCAGCACATTATGAGACTCTGGTCCATCCTTCGCATCTGGAGAGTCCAGCTCTATCATGTTTTCACTCCTCTTAAGGTCTATTTTAGGTCTCGCCTCCGGACTGCTTCAAGCGGTTTGTTGTCGAAGACCCGTTTCCTACAATACCAGCACTTCGAGTGGGCTTCTGGTCACCACATTCCTTAGCATTGGTTGGCTTTCTTGTCAATCTCATCTGCTTATTATTGGTCGTCCATCCTTCCACTTCTTGTGACTGTGTCTTTCCTGAAGCATAGCTATGGTATCATTCTTTTGACTGGTGACTTGTATCCTTCCACAGCTCCAAATCACTGAACTAATTTCCTCCTCACATTCTCCCGAAATCTGTGTAGCTACTAACTCCCCCAAAACTAGTACATTGCTTCCGTGGCTCCTTCCCGCAAATTTTTTAAAACCCCTCCCCCTCAACTCCTCCGATGCTGCCCCGCCCCTGCCTACTTCAAGCTGCTCCCAGCACTCAGTGGTATTTACTTACCACGGCACTCCCACCTACCCACCACTGCTACCATGCCCATTCACCTTTTTTAAATGTTTGTTTTCCTCTTGCGACAAGGACTCAACAGCTACAATTTGCTGTCAGTCTAGTTCTTTCTAAATGTGGTTAATAGCAAAGGTTTTTTTTTATATTTTTCTTTCAATTTACTCCTCCAACATGGGCGTCCACCATCTTAGAATTGTAATTTAGAAAGAAAAAAAATGGTGCTGCAGCATCATGACACATATGCACAAAAGCATCTTCAAGCTGTTTTTTTTTGTGTGCTTCAGCAATAACTAGTATGTTTATTTTATTTCAGCAGTAACTTTTTGTTTATTTAGTTTGTTCCTTTTTGCAGATGCTGAACAGCATTGGCAAAGGCAAATGACAATGGCGTCCACCATCTTAGAATGGTAATTTAGAAAGAAAAAAATGGCGCTGCAGCATCATAACGCATATGCATCTTCAAGCCGTTTATTATTTTATTTTTTTTGCGCTTCAGCAGTAACAATTTTGTTTCAGCAATAACTATTTTGTTTTTTCCTTTTCTGCAGATGCTGAACAGCATTTGCAAAGGCAAACGGCAAGACCTGTTGGCTATGGTAATGTCTTTTTCTTTTCCGACCCAGAGGTCTGAAATGACCTTTAGCACTTTGCAAAACTAATATTAGCATTATTAATAACACGTACGGACATGTATCATTTATGCTCACCTCCTATTCAATTTTAAACTAATTCACACACAAAATACCACCGGAGGAAAATGAGGAGGGGAAGAAGATAAAACTACACTTGGTACATGGGGTGAATGCAGCTAGAGCGAGGTGCAGCTGCATGTCAAAAGAAAATAATTCATAAAAGACCAGTAAGGTCACTCCACCACAAACCAATCCCTCCAGTTCGCTCGTTTGACACGTCAGTTCCTTCCCAGCAGCCACAATCCACACAAGTCCTGAACCCAGGATTACACAGAAGGCTTTTGGGATATAAACCATACTTTGAAAATAACCCATTTGGACACCAAAAGTGCTGGGATTAAAGAAAAAAACAGAGCCAGGCATGGACTACTCAAGGTGCAGAAGGAACACAGAGGAGGGCCTCATCCTCTGGGGACCTCCTGATCAATAGCTCTTGAATTATTCGCACGGCCAGGACAGCAGAGAACTGCCTGACCCTCGCATAAGTCAAGCGTCCCACCACGTAGCCGGCTGGCAGGGCAGCGGAGAGCTGCCCCAGCCCTTACCCTGGGGCCAAGAACCAGGACCACGAGGTGGAACATGGCCGCGTCATCCCACTAAACCTGAGTGCATCAAGGAGCTCGGTGGTGCAGTAGAGATGGCGGCCGTGGGCTTAAGGAGAGGTTTCAAGCATCCAGTCCTGAGGCCACAGGCAGGACGGAGCCTGGTCGTTTCACACCTGGGTTCCAGGAGCCAAGGGAGTGCAAGAAGCACGCAGTGGACTTGTCCATGTGTGGGAGCAGGTACTCATGAGGCACCTTGGACCATAAAGGCCAGGCTCAACCCTCACAGAAATCACCTGCTCAGCTTTGCAGCCAGGTCCCAGCCCTTCCATGGTGCTCTTCATCAGAAGGTGTCCTGTACAAGGGGTACGGCCCACTTCTTTCGGCATAAGTGGTCCTGTTCAAGGGGTACGGCCCACTTCTTTCGGCAGAAGTAGTCCTGTTCAAGGGGTACGGCCCACTTCTTTCGGCAGAAGTCGTCCTGTTCAAGGGGTATGGCCCACTTCTTTCGGCAGAAGTCGTGCTGTTCAAGGGGTACGGCCCACTTCTTTTGGCAGAAGTCATCCTGTTCAAGGGGTACGGCCCACTTCTTTCGGCAGAAGTCGCCCTGTTCAAGGGGTATGGCCCACTTCTTTCGGCAGAAGATGTCCTGTTCAAGGGGTACGGCCCACTTCTTTTGGCTTAAGTCGCCCTGTTCAAGGGGTACGGCCCACTTCTTTCGACAGAAGTCGTACTGTTCAAAGGGTACGGCCCACTTCTTTTGGCAGTAGTCGTCCTGTTCAAGGGGTACGGCCCACTTCTTTTGGCTTAAGTCGCCCTGTTCAAGGGGTACGGGCCCACTTCTTTTGGCAGAAGTCGTCCTGTTCAAGGGGTACGGCCCACTTCTTTCGGCAGAAGGTGTCCTGTTCAAGGGGTACGGCCCATTTCTTTTGGGCACAGAAGTAAAGGAAGAGCCACAAATGAGACTGGTACCAAAAGAGTGCCCCTGCCGAGGCCATCTGCATTATATCAATTCTTTCAATGTCTTCGGTCTACCAAAAAACCTTGATTAAAACACACTGTCCCTTAAAGTGGGCAAAGAAAAGACACTGACTTCACTATGAAGCTCTAACCTTTGCTTGGTTTCATGGTGTGCCCAAACAGCCTTGGCTTTGTTTCATGGTCTGTCCTTGTAGGGTACCCAAGGAAAGGTCATGGCCTGCTTTCATCCGGCTCCCAAGACCAACCATTGGCTCCGACTTCAAAGTTACCCAATAACAGGCCTTGGCTTTGCTTCAAAGTTCGTTCGTCCAGAGACCCAACGAGTTAGCTTGTGCTTGTTTCACTGTATGCCAAAGAACGTGTCTTGGCTTTGTTTCATTGTGGACCTTTCCCATGCACCGAAGACCCAGCTTTGGCTTTGTTTCATTTCACAACTTTCCCGAGCACCCAGGAGCAGGCGTGGCATCACTTCACTGTGTACCCTTCCAGGGCACCAAATAGAAATTACTCTGGTTTCATTGCAACCCGCGCACAGCTCTTGGCATTGTTCTATCATGATCCCTTTGAAGGCTTCATGTCACCATTCACCCCTTCCATTGCACCTAACATCTGGCCTTGGATTGCATCTTCTTGCCTACGTCAAGGTCGTGCATGAAGAGGCCTAGGCACTGTTTCAACCGGTCAGAGCACCCAAGAAGGGTTTAGGGTCCTGGTTTCACGGTCCTTCCTAGGACACCCACTAAGAGGCCTTGCTTTTCTTTCATCACAAAAACTTATAGGAAACTGAAGGACAGGCACTGCCATAATTTCATCAATTGAAGAACCCCAGAATAGGCCACTTGGCTCTCCATTATGGCCCCTGCCGCGGCACCCAAGAACAGGTCTAGCAGTTGTTTCAGCAGCGACCTCATAGGACACAGAAGGACAGGGCTTGTTGTTGGGTGTTCGATTAAAGGGTCCCAAAAATAGGTCACTTGGTCTCCATTATGGCACCTGCCAGGGCACCCAAGAAAGAACCCTTGCAGTTCTTTCATCATGCGACCGTATAGGACACTCCAACACAGGTCTTGCCGATTGTTCAGCGATTGAAGGGCCCCAAGAATAGGATAGCTTGGCTTTCATCGCACCCCCTGCTGGGGCACCCAAGAACAGGCCTTGATGTTGGTTCATTGCTTGAAGGGTGCCAAGAAGAGGGCGCTTGGCCCTCTTCATCGTGCCGGTTGGCAGGGCACCCAAATGCAGGCCTTTGCCACGGTTTCATCGATTGAAGGGCCAAAGAATAGCTCGCTTGGTCTTCTTCATCGTGCTCCTGCCCGGACACCCCAGAACAGCCACTGGCTGGTGTTCCACTGCACCCTTCCAAAGCGCCCAAGACCAGGATATCTCCCCCCCGCACCCTACCCAGGCACCCCAGAACAGCCACTGGCTGGTGTTCCACTGCAACCTTCCAGAGCGCCCAAGACCAGGATACCACCCGCCCCCTACCCAGGCACCGCAGAACAGCCACTGGCTGGTGTTCCACTGCACCCTTCCAGAGTGCCCAAGACCAGGATACCACCCGCCCCCTACCCAGGCACCCCAGAACAGCCACTGGCTGGTGTTCCACTGCACCCTTCCAGAGCGCCCAAGACGTGGAAACCATCCGCCCCCTACCCAGGCACCCCAGAACAGCCACTGGCTGGTGTTCCACTGCACCCTTCCAGAACACCCAAGACCAGGATACCACCCGCCCCCTACCCAGGCACCCCAGAACAGCCACTGGCTGGTGTTACACTGCACCCTTCCAAAGCGCCCAAGACCAGGAAACCATCCGCCCCCTACCCAGGCACCCCAGAACCGCTCTGGCTGGTGTTCCACTGCACCCTTCCAGAGCGCCCAAGACCAGGATACCATCCCCCCGCCCCTACCCAGGCACCCCAGAACAGCCACTGGCTGGTGTTCCACTGCACCCTTC
The DNA here is from genome assembly GCA_963921515.1 of Calotriton arnoldi. Lineage (NCBI taxonomy): Eukaryota > Metazoa > Chordata > Amphibia > Caudata > Salamandridae > Calotriton > Calotriton arnoldi. Next base: position 1,707,682 of record CAWUFW010000609.1, on the reverse strand, counting down.
CAAAGCACCCAAGAACAGGACTCCCTCCCTGTGTCCCCCTACCCAGGCACCCTAGAACAGCAACTGGCTGGTGTTCCACTGCACCCTTCCAGAGCTCCCAAGAACAGGATACACCCCCGCCCCCAACCCAGGCACCCCAGAACAGCCACTGGCTGGTGTTCCACTGCACCCTTCAAGAGCTCCCAAGAACAGGATACCACCCGCCCCCTACCCAGGCACCCCAGAACAGCCACTGGCTGGTGTTCCACTGCACCCTTCCAGAGTTCCCAAGAACAGGATATCACCCTCCCCCTACCCAGGCACTCCAGAACTGCCACTGGCTGGTGTTCCACTGCACCCTTCCAGAGCGCCGAAGACCAGGATACCACCCGCCCCCTACCCAGGCACCCCAGAACAGCCACTGGCTGGGGTTCTACTGCACCCTTCCAGAGCGTCCAAGCCCAGGATTCCACCCGCCCCCTCCCCAGCCACCCCAGAACACCCACTGGCTGGTGTTCCACTGCACCCTTCCAGAGCGCCCAAGACCAGGATACCACCCGCCCCCAGGCACACCAGAACAGCCCCTGGCTGGTGTTCCACTGCACCCTTCCAGAGCTGCCAAGACCAGGATACCACCCGCCCCCGCCCCCAGGCACCCCAGAACAGCCACTTGCTGCAGTTCCACTGCACCCTTCCAGAGCGCCGAAGACCAGGATACCACCCGCCCCCTACCCAGGGACCCCAGAACAGCCACTGGCTGGTGTTCCACTGTACCCTTGCAGAGCGCCCAAGACCAGGATACCACCCGCCCCCTACCCAGGCACCCCAGAACAGCCACTGGCTGGTGTTCCACTGCACCCTTCCAGAGTGCCCAAGACCAGGATACCACCCGCCCCCTAGCCAGCCACCCCAGAACAGCCACTGGCTGGTATTCCACTGCACCCTTCCAGAGCGCCCAAGACATGGAAACCATCCGCCCCTACCCAGGCACCCCAGAACAGCCACTGGCTGGTGTTCCACTGCACCCTTCCAGAGCACCCAAGACCAGGATACCACCCGCCCCCTACCCAGGCACCGCAGAACAGCCACTGGCTGGTGTTCCACTGCACCCTTCCAGAGTGCCCAAGACCAGGATACCACCCGCCCCCTACCCAGGCACCCCAGAACAGCCACTGGCTGGTGTTCCCCTGCACCCTTCCAGAGCGCCCAAGACGTGGAAACCATCCGCCCCCTACCCAGGCACCCCAGAACAGCCACTGGCTGGTGTTCCACTGCACCCTTCCAGAGCACCCAAGACCAGGATACCACCCTCCCCTACCCAGGCACCCCAGAACAGCCACTGGCTGGTGTTACACTGCACCCTTCCAAAGCGCCCAAGACCAGGAAACCATCCGCCCCCTACCCAGGCACCCCAGAACCGCTCTGGCTGGTGTTCCACTGCACCCTACAGAGCGCCCAAGACCAGGATACCATCCCCCGCCCCTACCCAGGCACCCCAGAACAGCCACTGGCTGGTGTTCCACTGCACCCTTCCAAAGCACCCAAGAACAGGACCCCCCTCCCTGTGTCCCCCTACCCAGGCACCCCAGAACAGCCACTGGCTGGTGTTCCACTGCACCCTTCCAGAGCTCCCAAGAACAGGATACACCCCCCGCCCCCAACCCAGGCACCCCAGAACAGCCACTGGCTGGTGTTCCACTGCACCCTTCCAGAGTTCCCAAGAACAGGATATCACCCTCCCCCTACCCAGGCACTCCAGAACTGCCACTGGCTGGTGTTCCACTGCACCCTTCCAGAGCGCCGAAGACCAGGATACCACCCTCCCCTACCCAGGCACCCCAGAACAGCCACTGGCTGGGGTTCCACTGCACCCTTCCAGAGCGCCCAAGCCCAGGATTCCACCCGCCCCCTCCCCAGCCACCCCAGAACACCCACTGGCTGGTGTTCCACTGCACCCTTCCAGAGCGCCCAAGACCAGGATACCACCCGCCCACAGGCACACCAGAACAGCCCCTGGCTGGTGTTCCACTGCACCCTTCCAGAGCGCCCAAGACCAGGATACCACCCGCCCCCTACCCAGGGACCCCAGAACAGCCACTGGCTGGTGTTCCACTGCACCCTTGCAGAGCGCCCAAGACCAGGATACCACCCGCCCCCTACCCAGGCACCCCAGAACAGCCACTGGCTGGTGTTCCACTGCACCCTTCCAGAGTGCCCAAGACCAGGATACCACCCGCCCCCTACCCAGCCACCCCAGAACAGCCACTGGCTGGTGTTCCACTGCACCCTTCCAGAGCGCCCAAGACGTGGAAACCATCCGCCCCCTACCCAGGCACCCCAGAACAGCCACTGGCTGGTGTTACACTGCACCCTTCCAAAGCGCCCAAGACCAGGATACCACCCGCCCCCTACCCAAGCACCCCAGAACAGCCACTGGCTGGTGTTCCACTGTACCATTCCAGAGCTCCCAAGAACAGGATACCACCGCCCCTACCCAGGCACCCCAGAACAGCCACTGGCTGGTGTTCCACTGCACCCTTCCAGAGCGCCCAAGACCAGGTTATCACCCGCCCCGCGCACCCCAGAACAGCCACTTGCTGCTGTTCCACTGCACCCTTCCAGAGCGCCCAAGACCAGGATACCACATGCGCCCCCGCCCCCTACCCAGGCACCCCAGAACAGCCACTGGCTGGTGTTCCCCTGCACCCTTCCAGAGTGCCCAAGACCAGGATACCACCTGCCCCCTACCCAGGCACCCCAGAACAGCCACTGGCTGGTGTTCCACTGCACCCTTCCAGAGCACCCAAGAGCAGGATACCACCCGCCCCCTACCCAGGCAACCCAGAACAGCCACTGGCTGGTGTTCCACTGCACCCTTCCAGAGTGCCCAAGACCAGGATACCACCTGCCCCCTACCCAGGCACCCCAGAACAGCCACTGGCTGGTGTTCCACTGCACCCTTCCAGAGCGCCCAAGACCAGGTTATCACCCGCCCCCGCGCACCCCAGAACAGCCACTTGCTGCTGTTCCACTGCACCCTTCCAGAGCGCCCAAGACCAGGATACCACATGCGCCCCCCGCCCCCTACCCAGGCACCCCAGAACAGCCACTGGCTGGTGTTCCACTGCACCCTTCCAGAGCGCCCAAGACCAGGATACCCCCCCTCACCCCCTACCCAGGCACACCAGAACAGCCACTGGCTGGTGTTCCACTGCACCCTTCCAGAGCTCCCAAGAACAGGATACCACCCGCCCCCTACCCAGGCATCCCAGAACAGCCACTGGCTGGTGTTCCACTGCACCCTTCCAGAGTTCCCAAGAACAGGATACCACCCGCCCCCTACCCAGGCACTCCAGAACAGCCACTGGCTGGTGTTCCACTGCACCCTTCCAGAGCGCCCAAGACCAGGATACCACCCGCCCCTACCCAGGCACCCCAGAACTGCCACTGGCTGGTATTCCACTGCACCCTTCCAAAGCGCCCAAGACCAGAATACCACCCCCAGCCCCCTACCCAGGCACTCCAGAACAGCCACTGGCTGGTGTTCCACTGCACCCTTCCAGAGCGCCGAAGACCAGGATACCACCCCTCCTCCCCAGCTCCTTACCCAGGCACCCCAGAACAGCCACTGGCTGGGGTTCCACTGCACCCTTCCAGAGCGCTCAAGACCAGGATACCACCCGCCCCCTAGCCAGGCACCCCAGAACAGCCACTGGCTGCTGTTCCACTGCATCCTTCCAGAGCGCCCAAGACCAGGATACCACCCGCCCCCTACCCAGGCACCCCAGAACAGCCACTGGCTGGTGTTCCACTGCATCCTTCCAGAGCGCCCAAGACCAGGATACCACCTGCCCCCTACCCAGGCACCCCAGAACAGCCACTGGCTGGTGTTCCACTGCACCCTTCCAGAGCGCCGAAGACCAGGATACCACCACTCCTCCCCAGCCCCCTACCCAGGCACCCCAGAACTGCCACTGGCTGGTATTCCACTGCACCCTTCCAAAGCGCCAAAGACCAGAATACCACCCCCCCCCACCGCCCCCTACCCAGGCACCCCAGAACAGCCACTGGCTGGTGTTCCACTGCACCCTTCCAGAGCGCCGAAGACCAGGATACCACCCCTCCTCCCCAGCACCCTACCCAGGCACCCCAGAACTGCCACTGGCAGGTATCCCTTCCAAAGCGCCCAAGACCAGGATACCACCACCCCCGCACCCTACCCAGGCACCCCAGAACAGCCACTGGCTGGTGTTCCACTGCACCCTTCCAGAGCTCCCAAGAACAGGATACCACCAGGCCCCTTACCCAGGCACCCCAGAACAGCCACTGGCTGGGGTTCCACTGCACCCTTCCAGAGCGCTCAAGACCAGGATACCACCCGCCCCCTACCCAGGCACCCCAGAACAGCCACTGGCTGGTGTTCCACTGCACCCTCCCAGAGCGCACAAGACCAGGATACCACCCGCCCCCTACCCAGGCACCCCAGAACAGCCACTGGCTGGTGTTCCACTGCACCCTTCCAGAGCACCCAAGACCAGGATACCACCCGCCCCTACCCAGGCACCACAGAACAGCTACTGGCTGGGGTTCCACTGCACCTTTCCAGAGCGCCCAAGACCAGGATACCACCCGCCCCCTACCCAGGCACCCCAGAACAGTCACTGGCTGGTGTTCCACTGCACCCTTCCAGAGCACCCAAGACCAGGATACCACCCGCCCCCTACCCAGGCACCCCAGAACAGCCACTGGCTGGTGTTCCACTGCACCCTCCCAGAGCACCCAATCCAGGATACCACCCACCCCCTACCCAGGCAACCCAGAACAGCCACTGGCTGGTGTTCCACTGCACCCTTCCAGAGCGCCCAAGACCAGGATACCACCTGCCCCCTACCCAGGCACCCCAGAACAGCCACTGGCTGGTGTTCCACTGCACGCTTCCAGAGTGCCCAAGACCATGATACCACCCGCCCCAGGCACCCCAGAACAGCCACTGGCTGGTGTTCCACTGCACCCTTCCAGAGTGCCCAAGACCAGATACCACCTGCCCCCTACCCAGGCACACCAGAACAGCCACTGGCTGGTGTTCCACTGCACCCTTCCAGAGCGCCCAAGACCAGATACCACCTGCCCCCAGGCACACCAGAACAGCCCCTGGCTGGTGTTCCACTGCACCCTTCCAGAGCTGCCAAGACCAGGATACCACCCGCCCCCGCCCCCAGGCACCCCAGAACAGCCACTTGCTGCAGTTCCACTGCACCCTTCCAGAGCGCCCAAGACCAGGATACCACCCGCCCCCTACCCAGGGACCCCAGAACAGCCACTGGCTGGTGTTCCACTGTACCCTTGCAGAGCGCCCAAGACCAGGATACCACCCGCCCCCTACCCAGGCACCCCAGAACAGCCACTGGCTGGTGTTCCACTGCACCCTTCCAGAGTGCCCAAGACCAGGATACCACCCGCCCTTTAGCCAGCCACCCCAGAACAGCCACTGGCTGGTATTCCACTGCACCCTTCCAGAGCGCCCAAGACATGGAAACCATACGCTCCCTACCCAGGCACCCCAGAACAGCCACTGGCTGGTGTTCCACTGCACCCTTCCAGAGCACCCAAGACCAGGATACCACCCGCCCCCTACCCAGGCACCGCAGAACAGCCACTGGCTGGTGTTCCACTGCACCCTTCCAGAGTGCCCAAGACCAGGATACCACCCGCCCCTACCCAGGCACCCCAGAACAGCCACTGGCTGGTGTTCCCCTGCACCCTTCCAGAGCGCCCAAGACGTGGAAACCATCCGCCCCCTACCCAGGCACCCCAGAACAGCCACTGGCTGGTGTTCCACTGCACCCTTCCAGAGCACCCAAGACCAGGATACCACCCTCCCCTACCCAGGCACCCCAGAACAGCCACTGGCTGGTGTTACACTGCACCCTTCCAAAGCGCCCAAGACCAGGAAACCATCCGCCCCCTACCCAGGCACCCCAGAACCGCTCTGGCTGGTGTTCCACTGCACCCTTACAGAGTGCCCAAGACCAGGATACCATCCCCCCGCCCCCTACCCAGGCACCCCAGAACAGCCACTGGCTGGTGTTCCACTGCACCCTTCCAAAGCACCCAAGAACAGGACCCCCCTCCCTGTGTCCCCCTACCCAGGCACCCCAGAACAGCCACTGGCTGGTGTTCCACTGCACCCTTCCAGAGCTCCCAAGAACAGGATACACCCCCCGCCCCCAACCCAGGCACCCCAGAACAGCCACTGGCTGGTGTTCCACTGCACCCTTCCAGAGTTCCCAAGAACAGGATATCACCCTCCCCCTACCCAGGCACTCCAGAACTGCCACTGGCTGGTGTTCCACTGCACCCTTCCAGAGCGCCGAAGACCAGGATACCACCCTCCCCCTACCCAGGCACCCCAGAACAGCCACTGGCTGGGGTTCCACTGCACCCTTCCAGAGCGCCCAAGCCCAGGATTCCACCCGCCCCCTCCCCAGCCACCCCAGAACACCCACTGGCTGGTGTTCCACTGCACCCTTCCAGAGCGCCCAAGACCAGGATACCACCCGCCCACAGGCACACCAGAACAGCCCCTGGCTGGTGTTCCACGGCACCCTTCCAGAGCGCCCAAGACCAGGATACCACCCGCCCCCTACCCAGGGACCCCAGAACAGCCACTGGCTGGTGTTCCACTGCACCCTTGCAGAGCGCCCAAGACCAGGATACCACCCGCCCCTACCCAGGCACCCCAGAACAGCCACTGGCTGGTGTTCCACTGCACCCTTCCAGAGTGCCCAAGACCAGGATACCACCCGCCCCCTACCCAGCCACCCCAGAACAGCCACTGGCTGGTGTTCCACTGCACCCTTCCAGAGCGCCCAAGACGTGGAAACCATCCGCCCCTACCCAGGCACCCCAGAACAGCCACTGGCTGGTGTTACACTGCACCCTTCCAAAGCGCCCAAGACCAGGATACCACCCGCCCCATACCCAAGCACCCCAGAACAGCCATTGGCTGGTGTTCCACTGTACCATTCCAGAGCTCCCAAGAACAGGATACCACCGCCCCCTACCCAGGCACCCCAGAACAGCCACTGGCTGGTGTTCCACTGCACCCTTCCAGAGCGCCCAAGACCAGGTTATCACCCGCCCCCGCGCACCCCAGAACAGCCACTTGCTGCTGTTCCACTGCACCCTTCCAGAGCGCCCAAGACCAGGATACCACATGCGCCCCCCGCCCCCTACCCAGGCACCCCAGAACAGCCACTGGCTGGTGTTCCACTGCACCCTTCCAGAGTGCCCAAGACCAGGATACCACCTGCCCCCTACCCAGGCACCCCAGAACAGCCACTGGCTGGTGTTCCACTGCACCCTTCCAGAGCACCCAAGAGCAGGATACCATCCGCCCCCTACCCAGGCAACCCAGAACAGCCACTGGCTGGTGTTCCACTGCACCCTTCCAGAGTGCCCAAGACAAGGATACCACCCGCCCCGTACCCAGGCACCCCAGAACAGCCACTGGCTGGTGTTCCACTGCACCCTTCCAGAGCGCCCAAGACCAGGATACCACCCGCCCCCTACCCAGGCAACCCATCACAGCCACTGGCTGGTGCTCCACTGCACCCTTCCAGAGCGCCCAAGACCAGGATACCACCCCCCTGCCCCCTACCCAGGCACCCCATTACAGCCACTGGCTGGTGTTCCACTGCACCCTTCCAGAGCGCCCAAGACCAGGATACCACCCGCCCCCTACCCAGGCACCCCAGAACAGCCACTGGCTGGTGTCCCACTGCACCCTTCCAGAGCGCCCAAGACCAGGATACCACCTGCCCCCTACCCAGACACCCCAGAACAGCCACTGGCTGGTGTTCCACTGCACCCTTCCAGGGCGCCCAAGACCAGGATACCACCCGCCCCCTACCCAGGCACCCCAGAACAGCCACTGGCTGGTCTTCCACAGCACCCTTGCAGAGCGCCCAAGACCAGGATACCACCCGCCCTCGCCCCAAGGATCCCCAGAACAGCCACTGGATGGTGTTCCACTGCACCCTTCCAGGGCGCCCAAGACCAGGATACCACCCGTGCCCGCCCCCAGGCACCCCAGAAGAGCCACTGGCTGGTGTTCCACTGCACCCTTCCAGAGCGCCCAAGACCAGGATACCCCCCCTCACCCCCTACCCAGGCACACCAGAACAGCCACTGGCTGGTGTTCCACTGCACCCTTCCAGAGCTCCCAAGAACAGGATACCACCCGCCCCCTACCCAGGCATCCCAGAACAGCCACTGGCTGGTGTTCCACTGCACCCTTCCAGAGTTCCCAAGAACAGGATACCACCCGCCCCCTACCCAGGCACTCCAGAACAGCCACTGGCTGGTGTTCCACTGCACCCTTCCAGAGCGCCCAAGACCAGGATACCACCCGCCCCCTACCCAGGCACCCCAGAACTGCCACTGGCTGGTATTCCACTGCACCCTTCCAAAGCGCCCAAGACCAGAATACCACCCCCCCAGCCCCCTACCCAGGCACTCCAGAACAGCCACTGGCTGGTGTTCCACTGCACCCTTCCAGAGCGCCGAAGACCAGGATACCACCCCTCCTCCCCAGCTCCTTACCCAGGCACCCCAGAACAGCCACTGGCTGGGGTTCCACTGCACCCTTCCAGAGCGCTCAAGACCAGGATACCACCCGCCCCCTAGCCAGGCACCCCAGAACAGCCACTGGCTGCTGTTCCACTTCATCCTTCCAGAGCGCCCAAGACCAGGATACCACCCGCCCCCTACCCAGGCACCCCAGAACAGCCACTGGCTGGTGTTCCACTGCATCCTTCCAGAGCGCCCAAGACCAGTTTAGCACCTGCCCCCTACCCAGGCACCCCAGAACAGCCACTGGCTGGTGTTCCACTGCACCCTTCCAGAGCGCCGAAGACCAGGATACCACCACTCCTCCCCAGCCCCCTACCCAGGCACCCCAGAACTGCCACTGGCTGGTATTCCACTGCACCCTTCCAAAGCGCCAAAGACCAGAATACCACCCCCCCCCACCGCCCCCTACCCAGGCCCCCCAGAACAGCCACTGGCTGGTGTTCCACTGCACCCTTCCAGAGCGCCGAAGACCAGGATACCACCCCTCCTCCCCAGCACCCTACCCAGGCACCCCAGAACTGCCACTGGCTGGTATTCCACTGCACCCTTCCAAAGCGCCCAAGACCAGGATACCACCACCCCCGCACCCTACCCAGGCACCCCAGAACAGCCACTGGCTGGTGTTCCACTGCACCCTTCCAGAGCTCCCAAGAACAGGATACCACCAGGCCCCTTACCCAGGCACCCCAGAACAGCCACTGGCTGGGGTTCCACTGCACCCTTCCAGAGCGCTCAAGACCAGGATACCACCCGCCCCCTACCCAGGCACCCCAGAACAGCCACTGGCTGGTGTTCCACTGCACCCTCCCAGAGCGCACAAGACCAGGATACCACCCGCCCCCTACCCAGGCACCCCAGAACAGCCACTGGCTGGTGTTCCACTGCACCCTTCCAGAGCACCCAAGACCAGGATACCACCCGCCCCCTACCCAGGCACCACAGAACAGCTACTGGCTGGGGTTCCACTGCACCTTTCCAGAGCGCCCAAGACCAGGATACCACCCGCCCCCTACCCAGGCACCCCAGAACAGCCACTGGCTGGTGTTCCACTGCACCCTCCCAGAGCACCCAATCCAGGATACCACCCACCCCCTACCCAGGCAACCCAGAACAGCCACTGGCTGGTGTTCCACTGCACCCTTCCAGAGCGCCCAAGACCAGGATACCACCTGCCCCCTACCCAGGCACCCCAGAACAGCCACTGGCTGGTGTTCCACTGCACGCTTCCAGAGTGCCCAAGACCATGATACCACCCGCCCCAGGCACCCCAGAACAGCCACTGGCTGGTGTTCCACTGCACCCTTCCAGAGTGCCCAAGACCAGATACCACCTGCCCCCTACCCAGGCACACCAGAACAGCCACTGGCTGGTGTTCCACTGCACCCTTCCAGAGCGCCCAAGACCAGATACCACCTGCCCCCTACCCAGGCACACCAGAACAGCCACTGGCTGGTGTTCCACTGCACCCTTCCAGAGCGCCCAAGACCAGGATACCACCTGCCCCCTACCCAGGCACCACAGAACAGCCACTGAATGGTGTTCCACTGCACCCTTCCAGAGCGCCCAAGACCAGGATACCACCCGCCCCCTACCCAGGCACCCCAGAACAGCCACTGGCTGGTGTTCCACTGCACCCTTCCAGAGTGCCCAAGACAAGGATACCACCCGCCACCTACCCAGGCACCCCAGAACAGCCACTGGCTGGTGTTCCACTGCACCCTTCCAGAGCGCCCAAGACCAGGATACCACCCGCCCCCTACCCAGGCAACCCATTACAGCCACTGGCTGGTGCTCCACTGCACCCTTCCAGAGCGCCCAAGACCAGGATACCACCCGCCCCCTACCCAGGCAACCCATTACAGCCACTGGCTGGTGCTCCACTGCACCCTTCCAGAGCGCCCAAGACCAGGATACCACCCACCCCCTACCCAGGCACCCCAGAACAACCACTGCCTGGTGTGCCACTGCACCCTTCCAGAGCACCCAAGACCAGGATACCACCCACCCACCCCCTACCCAGCCACCCCAGAACAGCCACTGGCTGGTGTTCCACTGCACCCTTCCAGAGCCCCCAAGACGAGGATACCACCTGCCCCCTACCCAGGCACCCCAGAACAGCCACTGGCTGGTGTTACACTGCACCCTTCCAGAGCGCCCAAGACCAGGATACCACCCCCCTCCCCCGGCCCCCTACCCAGGCATCCGAGAACAGCCACTGGCTGGTGATCCACTGCACCCTTCCAGAGCGCCCAAGACCAGGATACCACCCGCCCCCTACCCAGGCACCCCAGAACAGCCACTGGCTGCTGTTCCACTTCACCCTTCCAGGGCGCCCAAAACCAGGATACCACCCGCCCCCTACCCAGGCACCCCAGAACAGCCACTGGCTGGTGTTCCACTGCACCCTTCCAAAGCGCCCAAGAACAGGACCCCCCCCTCCCCGTGTCCCCCTACCCAGGCAACGCAGAACAGCCACTGGCTGGTGTTCCAGTGCACCCTTCCAGAGCGCCGAAGACCAGGATACCACCCCTCCTCCCCGCCCCCTACCCAGGCACCCCAGAACAGCCACTGGCTGGTATTCCACTGCACCCTTCCAGAGCGCCCAAGACCAGGATACCACCACCCCCGCCCCCTACCCAGGCACCCCAGAACAGCCACTGGCTGGTGTTCCACTGCACCCTCCCAGAGCTCCTAAGACCAGGATACCACCCGCCCCCTACCCAGGCACCCCAGAATAGCCACTGGCTGGGGTTCCCACTGCACCCTTCCAGAGCGCCCAAGACCAGGATACCACCACCCCCGCCCCCTACCCAGGCGCCCCAGAACAGCCACTGGCTGGTGTTCCACTGCACCCTTCCAGAGCTCCTAAGACCAGGATACCACCCGCCCCCTACCCAGGCACCCCAGAACAGCCACTGGCTGGGGTTCCACTGCACCCTTCCAGAGCGCCCAAGACCAGGATACCACCCGCCCCCTACCCAGGCACCCCAGAACAGCCACTGGCTGGTGTTCCATTGCACCCTTCCAGAGTGCCCAAGACCAGGATACCACCCGCCCCAGGCACCCCAGAACAGCCACTGGCTGGTGTTCCACTGCATCCTTCCAAAGTGCCCAAGAACAGGACCCCCCTCCCCGTGTCCCCCTACCCAGGCACCCCAGAACAGCCACTGGCTGGTGTTCCACTGCACCCTTCCAGAGCGCCCAAGACCAGGATACCACCCGCCCCCGCCCCCAGGCACCCCAGAACAGCCACTGGCTGGTGTTCCACTGCACCCTTCCAGAGCGCCCAAGACCAGGATACCACCCCTCCCCCGCCCCCAGGCACCCCAGAACAGCCACTGGCTGGTGTTCCACCGCACCCTTCCAGAGCACCCAAGACCAGGATACCACCCGCCCCCTACCCAGGCATCCCAGAACAGCCACTGGCTGGTGCTCCACTGCACCCTTCCAGAGCGCCCAAGACCAGGATACCACCCGCCCCCAGGCACCCCAGAACAGCCACTGGCTGGTGTTCCACTGCACCCTTCCAGAGCGCCCAAGACCATGATACCACCCGCCCCCTACCCAGGCACCCCAGAACAGTCACTGGCTAGTGTTCCACTGTACCCTTCCAGAGCGCCCAAGAACAGGATACCACCCCCACCCCGCCCCCTACCCAGGTACCCCAGAGCAGCCATTGGCTGGTGTTCCACTGCACCCTTCCAGAGCGCCCAAGAACAGGATACCACCCCCCCACACACCCTGCCCCCTACCCACGCACCCCAGAACTGCCATTGGCTGGTGTTCCACTGCACCCTTCCAGAGCGCCCAAGACCATGATACCACCCGCCCCTACCCAGGCACCACAGAACAGTCACTGGCTAGTGTTCCACTGTACCCTTCCAGAGCGACCAAGACCAGGATACCACCTGCCCCCTACCCAGGCACCCCAGAACAGCCATTGGCTGGTGTTCCACTGCACCCTTCCAGAGCGCCCAAGAACAGGACACCACCCCCGCCCCCTACCCAGGTACCCCAGAACAGCCATTGGCTGGTGTTCCACTGCACCCTTCCAGAGCGCCCAAGAACAGGATACCACCCCTCCCCGCCCCCAGGCACCCCAGAACAGCCACTGGCTGGTGTTCCACCGCACCCTTCCAGAGCACCCAAGACCAGGATACCACCCGCCCCCTACCCAGGCACCCCAGAACAGCCACTGGCTGGTGCTCCACTGCACCCTTCCAGAGCGCCCAAGACCAGGATACCACCCGCCCCCAGGCACCCCAGAACAGCCACTGGCTGGTGTTCCACTGCACCCTTCCAGAGCGCCCAAGACCATGATACCACCCGCCCCTACCCAGGCACCCCAGAACAGTCACTGGCTAGTGTTCCACTGTACCCTTCCAGAGCGCCCAAGAACAGGATACCACCCCCACCCCGCCCCCTACCCAGGTACCCCAGAGCAGCCATTGGCTGGTGTTCCACTGCACCCTTCCAGAGCGCCCAAGAACAGGATACCACCCCCCCCCACACACCCTGCCCCCTACCCACGCACCCCAGAACTGCCATTGGCTGGTGTTCCACTGCACCCTTCCAGAGCGCCCAAGACCATGATACCACCCGCCCCCTACCCAGGCACCCCAGAACAGTCACTGGCTAGTGTTCCACTGTACCCTTCCAGAGCGCCCAAGACCAGGATACCACCTGCCCCCTACCCAGGCACCCCAGAACAGCCATTGGCTGGTGTTCCACTGCACCCTTCCAGAGCGCCCAAGAACAGGACACCACCCCCCGCCCCGCCCCCTACCCAGGTACCCCAGAACAGCCATTGGCTGGTGTTCCACTGCACCCTTCCAGAGCGCCCAAGAACAGGATACCACCCCCCCACCACACACCCTGCCCCCTACCCATGCACCCCAGAACTGCCATTGGCTGGTGTTCCACTGCACCCTTCCAGAGCGCCCAAGAGCAGCACCCCCCTCCCCCCCCACCCCTCTCGGCTTCCTTTTAAGGTGAATGCAATGAGGTGAAAGCCAGCCTGGTCTCCTTCTGGTCGTGGCTGGGAGGCCAGGCCCACTCCTTCCCACCCCCACATGCAGTAAAGTGCACCCGCCCCCCAATGCTCGAAAACAACCCAGTGGAGAAAGAGCACAGACTAATAAAGTGCGATTTAATAAATCATGTGCAGGCCTACGATGCTCGAAACCTTGCTAACTCCTCGGCACCATCTGTTACCATCAAAACTATATGACAAGATATGATATATAATTAATAGGTAAACAACAATCTAATTAAAATGGACAAATACTCCATGTTCCTGCCATTTGGGAGCTCTAATTACAGACTAAATTTTAAGCTTGAATTAAATATTTAAGCTAGAAAATTAACTTTCCTTCTCGAGCATAGAATACATTAATGCAGATATGTGGAGCGCCTTCCTGATGGGAACCTAAAAATGTCATTTAGTTTCATCAAAGCAGTTACTAATTGTTAAGCAGCTGTACCTCACCATATGTACACAATAGCTATTTAGGTCTAAAGTGGTGCTTTTTAAATAGGCCCTTGGCAGCCTCTGCCCGATGCACGCGCGCCTATGTGAGGCGCAGCCGCTTTTAACAAACACTCTCTGAATGCGGGGAAGATAGCTCAGTGAGCAGAGCGCCTGCTCCAGGAACCTGCGAGGAACCAGCGGACGACATGTTCGAATTTCACAAGGGCCGACTGCGCCGGCTCTTATCACGAATAGGATTCCATCACCTTAAGCGCCGAGAAACAGTTCAGTTTGTGGTATACGCTATATAAATGCTGAAGGGTTAAAGGTACTCAAGTCTGATACACCAGTGCCAACAGAGGAGCAAACTCGAGGGGAACAAAACGCATCAAAAACGTTTACTGGTAGAACAGGAATATTTGGCTCGTGTTAGTCCAATGCAAAATTCCAAATATTCCGCGTTTTATTATATTGGATTAAAAATGTGCCCCCCTTCACCCCCCCGTAACTGTGTGTGGGGCTCCTTTAGACCTCGGCAGCAGTGGCGTAAAGCAAAACGATGCCCCCCCCCATCCCCGCGGAATGTGAAAAGGGGCCCCTGGGTCCCCCATACCTCACAGATATTCATTGCCCTTGAGCTGAATGAAGCCCCGTTAGAAGGCTTGGGGCCCCTGGAGGTTTGCCCTCCCTCCCCTAATACAGGGGCTTCGGGGGCCCGTGTTAGTAGGCCCCCTGGACCCATGCTTGCTGGGGGCTGCCTAGCATCGGCCCTGGCCTCTACCCACTGCCACATCCAGTGGCGGACGATAAAGAGAAATACGGTCGGGGCATGAAATACCGGCGGGGCATGAAAGCGGGAAGCAGGCTTGGGGGCGGGGGTTCCGAGAGGGAGGAGCCTTGATGGAGTAAGTAGATGCGCGCTCCCCTGCGTTCCGACAGCGTTCGCTCAGACTCTTTTGTGATAGTATTGTGATTGGCAGATTCCTACTTCCTGTTTTGTCTTACACTCTGGCTATAATGTTTAGGGTGTGACTACAGGCGTCCCTTCCAACTCCTCGAAGGACTCATGGGGACAAATGATGGTCACATATAATGTATGAAATTAACCTCTATATTATTAATACGATAAAATGATGTGCCAATAGACTATATATGTTACATGTTTTTGTACTGTCTTGTGAGTCTCATTATCACTGGTTTTAGCACTTTAGAGGCATGGTTTTGGTATTTTCACCACCACAACCACTGAATCACTACTGATTTTTAACTCAATATAGACCTAAGGGTCGTGTATTTTTTAACCTTTTCCTTTCTTTTCGTACCCCTGCAGGATTTTTGATATTTAACACAGACCAATTAGGTGCTGTATATTTGTTTTTGTATTTTTATTACTGCTATTATGTTCACAGTAACAACAGGAGTGGGAACATCATTTCTCCTTTAAGGTCCTGACGAAAAGCCTTGGGGTAGGGCTTGAAACTAGTTGACCTACCAGGGAAACAATAGGTATTCACGCCTAGAGTTTTTCCCGCGTATCCCCAGATTTTTGGAATACCAATTTAGGGGTAAGAAATAAAGTTGTTTTTGTCCCATTAATTTGGTATTTTTAAACCTTTTTTTTGCACTTCAAATAAAACCCACTCTATCTTCATTTTAAGACCACATAGGTGTATAGGGACACCCTTATTTTTCAATCAAGTGCTCCCGCGTATTCGTTGGTAGCAGCACGCCCCTGTCCTTCGAGGGCAGGGATGGACCCTATGATGAAGTATGCCACCAAGGGGAAACCCGGGTGGGTGAGGGTTATTTGAAAGACATTTTTTTTTCTTTCTCTCAAGTTCCTGCAAGGGGTGCTTTCTTCCTTTTCCAATACGGAAGAGACCCTTTTTGGTTATTTGCATAGTCTCGTGGAGGACGAGTCCTTACTTTTCCTACCTCTACCTCCCTCTTGTGTTTTGATACAATTGTACTGCTGCCACATGTTTGATGAAACTGAAAAATAAGTTATTAAAAAATAATAATAATAATGGCAGGGGCCAAAAACTATGTGTGCTTGTAGGGTTGAAAGCATCTCATCCTGATACTCAACTGCTGGTGTGCTGCGTCTTTCTGATCCTCTCACATCATACTCAACACTTCCTTTATAGATCAAACAGCGCACGCTCTGCCAGCCAGACACTCCAAAAGGGCCTCCATGAACCAGATGTGAATCGGGCTGCTTCAAGGCATTGGGAGGGCTATGAAGTGCTATATAGGTTCTACAAAACAGTATACCCTTCCTAGGCCTAGTGCACAGGCTCTCAGAGCGGCTCTCTGGTCAAAAGAGGGCTGCACTGCTGCCAAGCCTGCACCACGCCAGGCCAAAAGAGATATTCAGAGTGTACCTTCAGGAGCATGCGCCGCGCAACTGGTGCAGAAGAGGAGGAGGCATTACACCTACCAAGCCTCAGAAGGAGTACCAATGCATACCGCAGAAAACACATACGGGAGCCTTACCCGTCAGTAGCAGTGCAGAGCTCTCAAGAAGCAACCAGAAGGAAAGCTTCTATTAGAAGCAGCAGACTGTGGTTCAAGGAAGAACCAGTAACAGCAAGGCTTGTCCCAAGCCAGTCCCTGCAACTGCAAGCATGTGACTATTGTGGCGGAACTGGCCCCTCGACGAAGAGTGTTCAGCCCAAGGATGCCGACACTCACCATGTGGAAACCCTGACTATTCTGCAAAAGTATTCTGATCCACAAAGAGGCTGGACCTGGACAAAAGCATGCCCAGCCTGAAAGAGATCAAGAAAGTGAGAAGGGACAAGGGAAACCTCCAAGATTACCGAACTGCAGAATCAGAAGAGGTGCATTTGATCTCAATGGTTCATTGTGATTTCATAATACAACACAACCACATTTGGTGTCCAAGCACAGGTTTTTTTCTTAAAATCTACCAACATGACTAGGATTCCAGGTCTCCTCTCATATCTACATGATGCTACCCGCACTAGAAACAAACAATAGTCCTCTCTCTGTTCCAAAGCAGATGGAAGTATAACTTTGCCACAAACTGGAAAGAAGATCTTCCACCTCTTGCAGCTTTGTGTCATTTTGAGACAAACAGCCCCTAGTTTGCTGACCAAGTTTTGACCTTGAGGATAATGCATTTTCAAGGAGACAACCTATAGATGTAATCCCACTAGTGGAGCACACAGACGCATGCGCACCGCTGAGTGAAGATTCAAGGGCTGGAGGTAGTATTTATGTGCAATCTGTAAGTGAAACAAATTCATTGAATATCAGTTCTGAGGAACTATTTGACTTGACCTGTTTTTATAATTAAAGAGATAAATGAAATTCGCAAAATGTTCTCACCCAATTTAGTGAAATACATTTCTTGCCAAAATGGTGTATACGTCTTTTTTCTGAAGCATCACTACTCCTACACTAACTGTACTCAGACTCCCACTTCCTTCCTCCTCATCCTCTTTTTCTGCCTAATGCGGGGTGGGGGAAAGGTCGGCTCTGCTCCATACCCTACTTCACACATAGAAACGTTATGTTATTGGCATTTGTAACGCGCACGGCTACTCAAGAGTGTCCCGGCGCGAAAGCCAACTAAACAGCAGTGAAACTGAGAGAAGCGCAACTTAAACAGCAGAGTCTTTAGGTGCTTCTTAAACAGCCTGAGGTCTTGAGTGTTCCGTAGTTCAAAGAGAAGGGCATTCCAGGCTACTGCGGCCTTAAAAGATAAAGAGCTGCCCCCCGTTAATTCTTCAGCCACGAGAATAGCATTTCTAAGCAGTGTACCTAAGGCTGGCAAGCCTGTAAACTATCTCGCCATCACGGATATATGAAAATCTATCAGACACAGCACGTCGCACAGCAGAGCGGAGCGAAGGAGACGGCTGTAGCGGCAGGGACACCGGCTACCGCGTTCCGAAAACCTGGCCAAGTCCAAGGGGCAGGCGGAGGCAGAGGCAATCATCGGCCCACCACACCTATTCCAGCCAACATTGTATACAAAATTCTTTCTTAAGGATGCAGGCTCCTCAATATTCCCTCAAGCGGGGGAATTAAAGGCATTCAGGACCCCCTTTCTCCCACCCAACTAACCATCCAGCCTGTTGCCCAACTACCTCCCCAATTAGCACCCCCTGGGCAACCTACTGACGTCCTACAAACAATGGAAGAGCAAGTTGACCCAGCCAAAATCTCCAACGCTGGATAACAGGAAATAAAAGAAAAGGACAGCTCATCCATCCAAGTCGCCCCTAACCCCCCTACAGGCAACTAGCCAACAGGCCGGGCTCACCGGCATATACACCCACTCAAGCAGGCACTAACCAGGAACAAGAAACAGTTCAAGCCCCTACACATCATCCTTTTGGACCCAATGCACATAGCCCTGGCGCACATCCTGAAGCCCACCTTCACCCTACCCCATAACCCTACCAATTAAAAAGCACCTGGAAAGGAGAAGGGAAAAATACAAGGCATTTCTGTGGAACAAAACAACCCTGTCACTCTCAACCCCTCCCCAAAAGTACATTCGGCCTTCACAACAGCTGTCGAACCTGGACGAAAAGGAGCACTCCAAAGCCCTGATGGGGGAAGGGGGAGGATGGGGGGGGGGGGGACAACAAAGTCCCAGAGCTCTGGGGAGCGACCATGAAGCACTGTCATACCAAGGCTCTTAGGAGTAGGCCGACCTGGTTGCCTCTTATTCTTTGGACTCCCCATATAGTTCTGCACCCAGACTATCCAGTAACAACATAGTACAAGGCCAGGCACGCAACGCTGTGAACAGTGACGTGCCACCCAGCTACAGGGCCTCTCCCCACACCCCTGTTTCGCCGCCCGGTCAACTAACACCTGGGATACCCTACTACACACCATGCAACGAACAGTTGAAGCCCTCCAATACCAGTTCGATAAAATGGACTAGCAGCTGACGCTACTCAATACTTTGGCCCTTTTCGTAGGAGGTATTGATGAAAAACTGGGGAACTTAAATGCACTCATCAGCCGGGCCCAACAGGAGGCAAACTTGATCTGCAGCTGCGGACCAGTTGTCGACAAACTATCTTCATTGCCCTCCATGCTGTCCACTTTCCTCGACGGTATAAAGAACCAAAAGATATCAAAACCACTGCTAAGTTGGAAAAAGTACCACCTCAGAAATCAACTGCAATGCAAGCTGTTGCTATAAGCCCAATTCCTTTAACAACCGGGAGTCCCTCAGGGGGCGGTCAGAATACAGTGCCAACATCATTACAATGCAAAATAGCCTCAGCACAAAATGCCAAACAAAAACGCCAACTTAGGAGGAAAGGCCGTAACAAAACGGCCAACTCAAATCATGCAGCAACATACCCCCTCTTCTGCTCTAAACAACAGACCCAGGTTACAATACAACCTGAAACAACCCATCAACCAACAGACTCTCCAGGTGCTTCAAGCCGGGAGGCTGGCCAACCAGAAATATCACCCAGCAAGCCTGCTACGGCGGCACAGGAAGGGTTAAACATCATACCAGTCACTAAAAGCACTCACGCCAAGCAGCCCCAGTGGCACTGCAGCTACTCTCCTGGCTCACCAACATCAGCAACAAATGAGCCATTATCAACACAGGCATACCATCAGGAGAGAGTTCCAAAAAAAAAAAAAAAAGACACTTGACGGGCCTCTGGGAAGCCACAAGAGAAAAAGCAAGGGCTAACACATCCCCAACACAGGCAAACTCCCCCAACACAGCTATAACGACAGCGGCGATCTTGGATCCTGGTCCCATTTAATCACCAAGCCCTAGGGAAGTCACAAGAGAAAACGCCAGGGCTAATATAGGCCCACCACTGGCACAGGCAAATTCTCCTGGCTCAACCACAAAGACAGCAGCAACCTTAGACCCCACCTTTTCACAAAATCCAAAAGAAGTAACAGAGCACGGCATAGAAGGCTCCAATGGCAACTGCCAGCCAGCAAGCACAGAGCCCCCATATGACAACGGAGATAGTCTGCTACACCTGCAATCTCCTGGCCACTCACACAGGAGGAAGAACCCCCCCAGAGGAAGCCCCGCCCGGCAGTCAACAGAGTCCAGCATTATGCTCTTCATACCGGAGTTTAAATCGAAAAGAAACTGCGATACTCTGAATAGAGAAAATATTCTTCAATTGCTGGAAACTATTCCAAATTTAAGAAATATTAACACAACTGACCTTCTCTCAATAGAGTTTGTTAGGGTAGACTCGCTTTCGGGAAGAGAAACCACCAAGGCCACCTGGAGATCAATTCAACTCGCCAACACAGTGCTTAAAGAATGCGAAATCTTCAAAGCATGGGGAATAAGTATTTCAATCTACCATAGTACTGGATACCCTTTCCCGCTACTTACTACTAAGCAGGTTAAAACCAATGGCAGCAGAGAAGCCATCTCCTCTGTGCTCAGGGGAGCATTAAGCCGGTCGCCTGAAAGGGAACGGGCATACAGCCTCTAGCGCACAGCGGATCGTATTGAAAACATTAAAAAAAAAAAAAAACATCGATAAGCAAACTGCTCAGATCACTGAGGTGCCATCCCGTAGACCAGAAACTCAACCTATTATGCCATCAGAGAAGTAAGATCAAAAAACTCAAGTGGGACATTAACAGGTCCAATGAAAAAGCGTTCTGGAGAAAACTTTTCTCCGATTCCAAAGCAAATAACAGCATGTGTTTCTGGGCCAACATAAACAAAGTACTGCACCCGACACATGGAAGGGTATCATTATACATTACAGAGGAGACCTGGACAGTTTTTTTGGAATCCCATTTCAACCAGCAAACAACAGGGTTAAGTACAAACCCGGACCTTCAACCAACATATTTCACTCAAACTGAAGGAAACCTAGAGGAAGCGGACAACCTAACTCGCATAATAACCATCAAGAACCAAATTTCAAAAGGAAGAAGAGAAGGGGCACCGGGGCCAAACGGGATTCCACCAGCCCTTTCCAAACAAGACTGGGAGTTTTGTTCAGGTTCCCTGGACCCTCTCTTCCAGAGAATCAGACAGTTCGGGCACCTACCAGTCTCCTGGAGGGGTTCTATAATCTCTCCAATTCATAAGACCAGAGAAAATTCCTCCACCGAAAAATTACCGCCTGATTTCTCTGCTGTATATTGAGGCAAAGTACTTCGCCGGTACCTTACTCATAGATCTCCAGTATTGGGCTAAGGAGAATTAAATAATTCCCTCAGACCAAACTTGATTCTGTAAAGACACAGGTACATCAACCAATATACTAAGCATGTCACTACTTATTGGCATGGCAAAGATAACAAAATAGGTGCTCCATTTCTGTTTCATTGACTTCGGGCAGCATTCAACAATGTCGATCGAGCAAGATTGTGGAGGAAACTGGCACACTGGGGAATCCAATCAGCACTTCTGAACATGCTAATACACCTCCACACTGACACATGGGTGCAGGTCAAATTAGGCAATGGCACACATCTTTCAAAGCGCATCCCAACCGCCAAGGGGCTTAAACAAGTATGCGTGCTTGCCCCAACCTTGTTTAACCTCTATATGGCGGACATTACAAACCCTAAACTCATGCAACGCGCACGCTCCTCGATTGGGTGGAAAGGCCATTTCCAGCATTTTATAAGCCGACGATGTGGTCCTGGAATGCCACACCCAGGTGGGCATGCAACGCCTAGTCAATAAAATGCAAGAGTATGCAGTGGAAAACTCCCTAGAAGTGAATCATGAGAAAACAAAAACTGGACAGCATTGTAGCCATGGCCTACAGAGTCTTGTTTAATATCCCAACCTACGTTTCTCCAGCGCAGATCCGGTTAGAGTTCGGCCTAACCAAACATCTGGCAAGGCAAGGGTCTTACATAAAATCAGGAACGCTCCCCTGAATACTCTGAATCACCTGCTTTGGCAAGAGCTTCAGTTTAGAGCAACATCGCAGGCCAGACAATTCCTAAAGGATTCTCTGGTCACCACCGAACTCTGGGAAACTCAAACCACCCACACAGTCTTCAAGCAAACAGTGAAAAAGGCAATCGGGAAACTTTCCCTAGTGGAAGATAAAGCTATCTTTGCTCGAAGAAGCCACGCCTGGATGACAATCAATGGATATAATTCGCCTGGCATACAGACATACTTTAGCCTGGGATATTCTAGGAAGACAAAAGAAACATTTTAAAAATACCGGTTAGGAATACTTCCAGCAATTCTGCACCTTCCACCATGGCTGAGGGGGCAATCCGCGAACACTTGCCGCTTGTGCAGCAACGGTATCGAGGATATGGCACATTTAATCTGCTCGTGCACCAACCTAAAGGAGGAGAGGGCACACCTACTCAAACCACAATTCAATCTGCGAGGGATTCGCACCCAGAGACAGGCTGTGATTGCATGCTTTAACCCCAAGGATCCGCAGCTAAACGGGAAATTAGTTAGATTTTTGACACAAGCAGAACTCAAGCAGGAAAATGTCGCACATTACCAGTCTTGTTAATAGCGAACGCTGCTACTACAAGCAATCGCAATTTCCACAACTGCAGATAACCCGCTAAGCCAAAGGAGGTCCCTGGTACAGGTTCCAGCACCATAGATGAACAAACAAAAAGGAAACTGACTGAGCCAGTCGCTGCCAAGCTCCCGGATTTGTATTGCTTCACAGTTGTTACATACCCTAACAATTGAATTTGCCAGGGCGAGGGCAACAAACAATCAAGGTCGGCCCTATCCCACCAGATGCAGCAGCCAAGGCTCGTCAAACTTGTGAACTCATTAACTCGGACATTACTCATTGCTTATAGTCTTTTTAATACCTTTCTTTTTTAAACATGATTTTACTGTAATGGTTTTAATTAATCATATACAATAAAGTTACTTACTTACTATCAGATGCTGTATGGGTTTCACTCTCTAATGCAATCACCTTTGAACAGGTGGTCCGATCTACTGTTGAGGAAGAGGGTCTACGAAGTCATCCAGGGCCCTACTACTCACTGCAGGAAGAACACCAGACCCTGCCGGCAAGGTAAACGTGGTGCTTTTCATGGACATCACAAATGGGTGGTCATATCTGGGTATCATCTGCTCGCGTGAAGCTGCAAGCCCCCTTCAAACTCTACATGTGGCACATTAATGGGTAAAAAAAAAAACAAGGTCTGGACCAATAAGAAGTTCTACAACTGGCGGTTAAAGCAGCCAATACCCCCCCCACACACACACACCCCCCAGTAGCCTTCTCTAATATCGCCTAGCACTTTCAAGGCTTATGATGCCTTTATCTTTACCACAAGTATTCTAAATAGGTTTCAGTCCTACATAGGTGATATTCGTGTCTAATTTGAGATTACGATCTCTGTTCAGCGTCACCCCTTGCAGCAAGTTTTACAACTCAGAACACAGTATGCAAGACAGCAGACAGCAGCTGAACGTCGAAGCTATCTCGTTTATCAAAACCAGAACTGTTTCTGCCTCTGCACACCAAATTAGTTGTCATTAGAAACTCTGTTTGAAACCCAACATGTCAGCATAAATCTATTTCTTCAGCATTGCCATATTTAGAAAGATCTGGGGTACCATTTCATCAGAGCGAGCTTCAGTGGTTGGCTCAGGTGCTAGGCCTCCCTGAAAAAAAATCATCCTATTTGCTTCAGAAAATTCAAAAGGCTCCTTTTGGGTTAAATGATTTCGAACGAGGAAGCCATGGCAAACTGATGCATTTGTTTTAGTTGTAACACATTGTAAGACACCACATTATCCCCAGGGCCTCAAGATAAGATCAGAACAAAAAACTTTGATATCTAAATGGCTGATGCCCCTGCACAAAAGTACCACCACAAAGAAATAAGGAACTTGGTAAGAATGGGCTAGGTCACCCTCGAGATATCTACTGCTCCAACCTCTTCCAGGCCAACCACTGAAACAGGGTAACTGATTTTCCATTCCGACCGTTCCTCAAATTCTTTGCTTTCCATAGATATAGCTATCTATTCAGTCACGGTAGACCAGCTCATGGAGAAAGTGAAGCCATCAAGGGACGACAGACATCGATTGATTCATTCATCATATGCCTTGGCTAAAAGAGTTGTGAGATCCACAAAGGAGCCCTTCCCCTTAATGGAGAAGAAACTGAATACCAAGAGCAGATGCAGAAGACCAATTAAGTCTGAGCGAGGTATCTTTATGGTCTAAAACAGGAGTCCCCAGCCTTTTCTATGGTAACTACCTATATTCAATGAAAATTATCCAGAGCTACTAATATTATCAATGTTGTAATAGTGGCCACATTGGACAAGATTACGTTACTGGCCACGCTGTGCACATTTACTAGAAGGAATCACACCAGTGCATGAGGCAGGGATCTCACCAGCAAAGCAGAAAAGGCTTTGCCAGTTGAAGTGCCTTTGCAAGGGTTGTACCTAAATCCCATAGCTGCAATTCCCTTGGCACAAAGGTAATGATGTTAGTAATAAGTCTACCTAACTCAACATGATCTTGGACAGGGGGCACGTTTGGAGTTTTGCACACGAGATTTTTTGTTTTTCTTGACTTAGATTGGTGACTGTATGTGATTGGTGCCTTCTTGGTCGTTTTTTGGTCCACTGTCCAACTTATGTGTAATGATCAGTCAAATATCAGCTTTAAACATATTTTGCAAATTTAGCCAATTTGTGTCAGTCATCAGTTTATGAGTTCTGGAAATACACACATTTTCGTCTCAAATACACACATTTTCTATTTAATTATTAGGCTTTACTGCACACAGGAGAGCTACTTACAGGTACTCCAAGAGCTACCACTAGCTCACGAGCTACTTGTTGGAGAAGCCTGGTCTAAAACTAGCTGAAGCTGTTCTTTACCAAATCTCCGTAAGGTAGAGATGCGTCGCATATAGTAATAACCCACCACTAATTCTGGCTCTGGCGTTGGCCGGTGTTGGTTGCAATATCAAACTGGATAACATCTCCATTGTGACGTTAGTCCATTTTAAACGTTATCCAACCACAGAAATCGGAGACCAAACAGAGGCATTAGCTCCAAGCGAAAATCTACAGCAAACTAAAGTTAATTCATACAGTGAAGATGCCAAGCTTAAAATGTAGGACGACCAGGGTTGCAAGCCTGCCTTGCCATCTGGGTTGCAGAGTGAAAATAAAAAGATTCACCAAATGCAGAGATCTTGTGGAAAGGCTGCTGGTTTGGAATGAGAAGTCAAGTTACCTCAGCAGTGTAGAGTTAAAAGCTAAAGAAAGATCATAGGGAGCACAGCAAATAACTGGAATTTTACACGAGTCAGAAGAAGTGTTGTTTGCCACTTTATTGTCCTCTGAAGCTACTGAAGTGTCTCTTCAGAGCAGTCCCATTTCTGGACAAATCCGACAGACATCTCACTATACCTGACCGAAAGCACCTGTACCCAACTATTTAAGAGAAAATACATTTAATAGGGGGTGTAACACCGCAAACACCCCCCTCCCTGAAGCTACGCCCTGGCAGTGAAGTACAGAGCCCCACTGACCAATGGTACCTCTGAGAGCCGTTATTGGCCAACCCCATCTCCAGACACCAGGATGTGCCAGCCAGAGGCTCAGGAGTCATCAGTCTCCTGCTGCTGCACATGAATACCAGGGCCCAGGGGACGTGCTGGGGCTCGTCTGTCACGAGGGGGAGCCTACCTTACTCCTGAACCCTCAGAACCATGCTTGTGTGCAGACACTAGTTGCTTCCAGAGCGATTCAGAATTATTTCAACTGCTCTACTTGGCTTGCGAATCTGGAGAGGAAATAAGGAGGAAGCTCTGAGTCTTTCCTGACCAGACAGTCAGTCAGTGAAGATTCACTGGAGGGCTGACGGATCATGCCTCCAAGAAAAAGGGCTGAGAGCAATGACCTGCAGGATCGTGCAAGCTTTGAGGAGCGCTCTGTGCTCACTCAGGGACTTTGCATTGCTCTCAGACCTTTTTCTTGGAGGCATGATCTGTCAGCCCTCCAGTGAATCTTCACAGAAGTTCAAAGGGACTGTCGCCCTCAAAGCCTAAATTCAGTCCAAAGGAAGTGTACAAACAAGCACTGATTTCACTTCTGCTCTACATATCTAGCCAACCCCAGGTATCCCTAGTCCTGATGAGACCCCATTATCCCTAAGGGGTGAAAACACCGTTGACAAGATTATAGAGACACCCAACGTTTGCACCTTTTGCAGATACAATGATTGATTTTTTGTATCCATGAGTTGTTTTTAACTGAAATTGCTGTCTCACAACTGTATCAACCAACTACCACCTGTCTTTGCCTTGGCCTTTTGTCACTTTGTCCTATCTTTGGTTTTGGTTTGTTTACACATCTGGGGTCTTTTTGCTACTATATTTCTCTTAACACACTTTTGTATAATTGTGCACATTTTTTTCTTTTGTTCTCTGTTTGAATTAAACTCGGTTCGGCTGAACCCGGTTACATACTGGTTTCTGTATCTGTTCTTTTTCCAAATGTGTTTATTTTGGCAGAGTTATCTTTCTGATTGAGTCCGCACAGTAATACCTGTGACATTCATAAATTGTTTTCCTAAAATAGTCAAAACATGCACTGTTCAAAAACTCCAGGCAGCCAGAAGCAGGCCAAGAACGTTGTTGCAGATTACTCCGGTGAGACTCAGGAAGCAATGGCATGGCCTAGGTATGCCTAACAAGTTTGAAGTGTGCTGCTGACAGAGGGAAAGTGGCTTGCTCACTGTAACGGGTGAAGCCCTCACTGTTCGCTGGTGAGTGAGTGGAAAGTGGTGCTGCAGAAACGCAAAGTCCTACCTTCTTAGAAGAACAAAGGCTGCACCATCCTTTCTCCCCGACTCGGATTTGAGTAAACCTCCAGTCCTGACTGGCCTTTGGCTGAGGTGTGGGTCACTCTTATGTGATTAACGCTCTCTAAATACTGCAGTTCTTGTGCTGAAGAACATAAATATCACTTGGTGAAGTCAGCAATTGGGCCATCGTGCTGGCCTCTGGTGGGCTACAGCTCTTCAAAAACACAATATGGGGTGAGACAAAACAATGCCTGGCCAAATCAATCCAAGCTGGACAAATTCACTAAAGCCTGGGGTGCAGGCTCAGACCAATGAGGGAGAATGGCCAATCCAAGGGAGCCACGTGGCCAGGCTATTCAGGCTTCACAGACTGCCCTTGAGGATGAAAACCAGTGGGGTAGACGCATCCTTTCTTAAACAGGATCTGCGCGACATAGTGGACAGGGTAACTAAAGTCAAGGGCAAATTTCAGAAATCAAGGACACCATCCATGAACTGAAAGCCTCAGTGTCATACTCCTCTACAACATCAAAGGCCCTAGAAGTGTGTGCAGAAGATGCCGAGGGGCAGGTAAGAGAAATAAACTCCATTATGTGGTGTTCCCCAAGAACACAGAGGGCACCCAAGCTGAACAATTTCTTGAAGATGAGCTATGAACATGGGTGCCATCAATGCCATCGCCTTGCTTTATCATAGAAAAAGTACACCGCACTCGGACACAGGGACATCATACCCCACTCCTCCTCCTGGAGCATCACCTCACTCAAATCATTGCTAAAACCCTTAACTACAAGGACAAAATGCTAACCACGGCCCGTACCCTAGAAAAACTGGTCTTTGAATCCTCCAGCATCATGATCTTTCTGAATTATGCATGCACAGTTTAATGTTAAATGAAATCCTTTGAGGATTTAAGGATTTTTTGAACATCAATGACATGCTTTTTTTTGGCCAAATTAAAAGCCATCTTTAATGGCTAATCCTGGTTCTTTCACTCACCGGAAAATGCCTGAGAATGGGTGACAGAGAAATAAAGACCTTTTGAGTCACCCAATTTGAAGCCACTCGGTGGACAAGCAAAGGAAAACAGAGAACACGGGTTGTAGATGTCAATGACGAAGGAACAGAAGAAGAATACAGATCCGCAGAGATGGCTGACGTGACACGGACGAAGAGGAGTCACACCAATTTATCACCACTACCCCTCCTCCTTTCAGATCAAGACCATGACACCAGACAGGAGATCACCTGTTGAGGATCAGAGGAGCACTGATGACTGGGGACCGGTGTATCTTTAGACATGTCATCACTGCCCTCTGCGCCAGAGTTCTGGGGAAGAGGGACAGAGAGAAGTGAGAATGGAAAGGACTGGTTGTCTTCGGTCCTCTGGGCCTACGACTGGGAAAGGGCTGGTCCCATGGGTGGCCTGCGGTGAATGTAATGAGGTAGCACGTGTAGCATGAGAGTATATTTAAGCGTCAGAACATTCAATATGGTAAGGCGCACTTTAAGTGCCTCATTGGTATATTGAATTATAAGGTTAGTTCAGGGCAACATATGTTTCAAGGCTATAAATATAGAGGGGGGCATTGGAGGAAAGGGAGCTTCCTTATATTTTTTGAGTTCAGGATTACAGAGTTACTTTGCAATGATGACAACGCGATAGGTCACACTCAAATGAGTCGCCACATGCTGTCAGATTACTTACCACTCGAATGTCTCCAAGTCTAGAGTCAGTTGGACTTCCCAACACATCACCACGGTTCATCCTTCTCACATTGGGCCAACGTATAAAATGGGGCCTGTTTACAAGTGTAATCGTACATGTGAGTAAAACTACACATGTAAGTATACTCTTACACTTTTGAGTAGCTTTACTACTTTTGGCTATTTACCATTTGTGAGTGTAAAATTACTCAAAAAAGTGAAGACTTGCAGGTCTCCACCGGCTGAAACAGTGGGGTGGGGAGCCAAATTTATGAATGTAAAGTCCTACAGACAAAAGGAGCAGTAGCAAGTCCAGCACCACAAACGGGCAACCACTAATACTGCAATAACCTTCCATAGGAAGAAAATAGAGGCATAAAGTCCCATAGGAAAATATTTTTTTTGACTTTTCAACTATATATAAATTTAATATTTAAAATAAAATGCATATTTTAAAAATAAATAACTTTAATGATAAAATATTTTAATAACCTTTTAGGAAAAAATTTAACTTTAATTAATTTTTTTCCTAAACAATATCTTGATTAGTCTTGCAATATTCCATCCATGTTCCTCCATCAACACTGTGAAAACAGATTCAATAAATGGACAATTTAGCCCCCCAAATACAAACAAGATTGAGAAGGAAGGAGGAAATAAGGAGCCAACAAGAACAAGAAAACACCCAACAAAAAAACAAATAATCTGAAAACCGTACAAATGAAAACAACTCTGCTGGTAAAGAAAGCAAATGACTTGATCGATTCTTTTAGGTTCGGTGAGTTTGTAGTCTACATATATTATTATCCTTTTGCGAGCTCCGGCGGTGTGCTTTGCTGGACTAAAACCGCTGTGTTTAACAGAACAAAGGTCCCACACAAAAAGAATGTAAACTTAAAATTTCACAATTTCATGATAAAAATTGGAATAAACAAATGTTTAAATTACAAGATAGGTATTTAATGCTAGTATAGATGAAACAAGACAATATTAACACGTGGGCAACCGTGACAAGGCAGAGGGAAATCGGCCGATTTCCTTGCCCCAGGCAAGTGACTTAAAATTGTGACTTCCAATATACGTGAATATAAATAAACACAAGTCACAGTAGAGGTTACATCTCATACTCCACAAACAGTATAAATAGTAGTATAGAGTTAGGGATGTCTGTGTCGACGACGTTTCAATCCCGCAGAGAGTATCGGGATCTCATCAGGACTAATAGTTAGAGCAGGTGCCTGAGAAGTTGCCTGGAGAAGTAAGAGGGAGGGGAGGGGGAAAGGGGGAAGGAGCAAACAATTAAAATCATGAAGGAGGAGATGTGAAAAAAACGGAGAGGAATAGGGAGGAAGAAAGGGATACTAATGAAATTATAACAATCAATGAATAGAAAAATAGCAGTGGAGTAAATACAAGGAAGTGTGAGAGTGAAAGAAGGAAGTGGAGATGTGTAAGGTGAGGTAATGTACATATTACCAGAATAAGAAAATGAGTGAAGAAGAAGGAAAGGGCCACAAGATCAGGGGCTGTGGGACAGGGATAATGAGTGTAAAGGGGAGAAAGTGAAGGAGGGTGAAAGTAAGGGAGGGATAAGAGCAAGAAGGACTGACCAAGAGTGCGGCAAGTATGAGAGCCGCGATGAGCAAGGCCAGAGCGAGTAGCTGGCTGGGAAGTCCACCGGAAGCATATACGGGACGTTGGGAAATTGCGAGATCTGAAGGAAAATAAGGAAAGAGTAAGGCAAGACACGTGCGAGCCATGTGTGTAACCCCGAGAAAACCAAGGGTGAGAGAAGGAGAGGGCTTACCGTCGGGTGCACGGGTCTCCAACCTGGGAGGGTATCTCCCGGCCGGGAGGCTATGGTAGAGGATTGGCGTGCAGGTCGGCAGGTCAGGGAAGAAAAATTATGCAATGCGACCCTGGAACCAGGGGTCGGAGCCGTACGCCTGCTCGATGGCTGTGAAAAAGGGGGCACGGGATAGTCAGGCGGGGAGGAAGCGAAGGGATGTATGGGAGAGGGTAGAGCAATACGCTACGAGACAGAGGGCAATTGGGCCTGGGCTTACCGGCAGTAGGAAGGAGCCAGGTCGCGCTGGACGATCCGGAGTACAGCAAGCAGCTGCGGTCAATGCCGGCATAGATGTGAGGCAGAGCGGGATCACGGGGGACTTACATCAAGGGGAAACGGAAGTGACGTGATGATTGGGCAAGGGTGGAGAGACTCAGCGTGAAGGAAGCGGCCATATTCTTTCACTCTCACACTTCCTTGTATTTACTCCACTGCTATTTTTCTATTCATTGATTGTTATAATTTCATTAGTATCCCTTTCTTCCTCCCTATTCCTCTCCGTTTTTTTCACATCTCCTCCTTCATGATTTTAATTGTTTGCTCCTTCCCCCTTTCCCCCTCCCCTCCCTCTTACTTCTCCAGGCAACTTCTCAGGCACCTGCTCTATCTATTAGTCCTGATGAGATCCCGATACTCTCTGCGGGATTGAAACGTCGTCGACACAGACATCCCTAACTCTATACTACTATTTATACTGTTTGTGGAGTATGAGATGTAACCTCTACTGTGACTTGTGTTTATTTATATTCACGTATATTGAAGTCACAATTTTAAGTCACTTGCCTGGGGCAAGGAAATCGGCCGATTTCCTCTGCCTTGTCACGGTTGCCCACGTGTTAATATTGTCTTGTTTCATCTATACTAGCATTAAATACCTATCTTGTAATTTAAACATTTGTTTATTCCAATTTTTATCATGAAATTGTGAAATTTTAAGTTTACATTCTTTTTGTGTGGGACCTTTGTTCTGTTAAACACAACGCCACCCTTGGTCCCCGCTGACTTCCAGGGTTCCTTGTTTTTTTGTTGGACTAAAACCGCTGACAACTATTGTCCCTAATGCATTAACTGTTAGTCCATTGCCCTAATTGCAGTGAAGAGGGCCAGTAGACAGACGACTGGGTCTAGGACGTGCAAGCCCCGTGGAGGTCAGTCCTCCTCAGATTCTGTTCTTTGGAAAAGCCAGAGATCCCATGCAGAGCCCACGTCTTCCTTATCAAATCAGGAACCCCCCACCGTCACCCATTCATATGAATTTTAAAGGGCTTTCAAATTTTCTCGAAGAGGTGCATTTTATCCCTCAAAATAGAGGATAATGTTTCCATGGCATAAATATGCCATATTTTTTACCATCACAGTCCTAGAGGTGGGAGGAGACCCCTTCAAACGCACTGGTATCAGTGTATGGCTTGGATTAGTTTGTAGTCGTCTCTGGGTGGACCTGGAAGACTCCTCACATTCTTCATTGGATTTTAGATCTGATCAATGACAAAATCTCTTGGAGCTGGGACAAGCCCCATTCAAGACCAGTGGATCCTTCAAACCAGGTAGAAAATCCAGATTACGGATGAGAGAAGACATTGGAGGTGGGTAGGTGGTTGCTTTCATTCATCTGATCAGGTCGTGCCAGTGACTTTAGAAGTGTCTCTATAGCATATAGAAGATCTTAAGATTTAAGTCTGTGACGTAGGGGCAGACAAAGCAAGAGGTGAAGGGGAACACGGGAGGCCACCTCCTCAACAGCCAGCCATGGTTTTATCCAGTCATACCCCAATCACTC
The DNA here is from genome assembly GCA_963921515.1 of Calotriton arnoldi. Taxonomy (NCBI): domain Eukaryota; kingdom Metazoa; phylum Chordata; class Amphibia; order Caudata; family Salamandridae; genus Calotriton; species Calotriton arnoldi. Next base: position 1,675,470 of record CAWUFW010000609.1, on the reverse strand, counting down.
AAACGCAGGCCAGAGTCGCACTTCCACAGTATAGCCGGTTATATCTGGGAGTCTCACACTGCCCTCAGATGGTTGTCGCAGTAGGGTGGGAGGAGGGGGGAGCCCTAGTTTTTTTTTCCACAACTGAAGGAGGCAAGACTGAATATCTTTAAGAGTATATATGGTAATTGTGAGAGGAAGGGTCTGCATCACATACAGCAAGCAGGAGAGAAAGTTCATTTTGATGCTAGTGATGTAGCTGAGCCAAGACAACTCCAGTAAGTCCTATCTAAACAGATTCTTAAAATACGTACATAGCATTGGCGGGACATTATATAGCAGACCAATTATTTGGCATCTGGGCACCTAGATATTTTAATGGGCCCTCTCTGTTTTTAAAGCCGTACTTTAAGAGACGAGGGTGATCGACATAGGCACAGGTCGGCCACCATCATTCCTAGTGAATTAGAGAAATGTATCTTAAATCCAGATGCCTCCGATAACCGTTCTCTTTGTGGGACCAGTGCTGCAATTGTGATAGACAGATTTATTAGAAAGCATAAAATCTTGTCTTGCAAAAGAACTTGTATATCCCAGCCCCAGTAGTGAAGCTCTTGTTTCATTGTTTTTTATTTATTCTTTGTATTAGCAACTCCATCACGAGAGGAAAGACAAAGGACACCCCTGTCTTGCTCCTCTGGATAGTGAGATTCGCTGTGATAATTCACCATTAATCTTGATACGAGCACTTGGTTGGTCGAAATTAGCTAAGCTGTAGGAAGTCATAGTTGGGCAGAAGGATGTTTTAGCAAGAACTTTGGAGACGAAGCCCGAGTCTACGCTGTCAAAGGCCTTCGTGTCAAAAGAGAGCAGGAACATCAATATGTTTTTTGACTCTTCAGCAGATGGATAAGATTTGCTGCCAGATGCACGTTATCGCACGCCTGGCGGCCATGCACAAATCTTGCATGGAGCAAGGAAATCTGTGCCGAACAAGCTTGGTACAGTCTAGTGACCAGGATCTTAGTGAAACTTTTCATATTGTTGTTATGGAGAGCAATTGGGCAGTACGAACTACCGAGCTTAGGATTTGTAGGGCTTGAGAAAAGCCACTTTGGTGGACTCCATCATGGTTTCTGTAGCCCTCTCCACCTGTCCTACATAGGTACAAAGTCTTGCTAAAGGGTCAGCCAAAATGTCCTGGAATGCTTTATAGAATATTACTGAGAATCTGTTAGGGCCTAGAGTCTTGCTTCAAGGAATACCATAAATTGCTAGCTACACCTCTAGCAGTGAGATTGGCTGTTACAGCTCTAATATCTGCTCCTGGGATAATTCTGGGGATGAATAGCTCTCCAAATAAGCATCTTGGCACAGAGGTTTCAGCGCCCGACACCAATAGAAGGTAGAATAGTAGTAATCGTAGAAGGTTTGTAATATTACAGGTGTTGAGCGCAACTTGATCCCATCAGTATTTCTAATTGTGTGAATATGGTTACAAGTTTGAATCATTCACAACTTATAGGCCAAAAGCCTATCGAACTTGCCCCTACCACTACCACCCCCCAAACCCTGCTCTTAGTTTATTATCTTTAGGCTGCGTTCAGCAGATTTCTGGTGGCTTCCCTTATCATAACATGCTTTAGTTCCCCTCTAGGTTTAGTCATGGCTCTATTAGTTCTAGGTGATGTGTTAAATGTATATTGACTCTTCTAGGGAGATAACCAGAGACTCCAGTTCATCCTTCTGGTATCTCTTGCACTTTTGGTAAGCCGAAATATGGGAAATTAGTTTGCCCCATATCACTGTCACAGCTGCATCCCATACCTTTCCCAGCTGGAGTGCACCCATGCCATACTCTTTAAAACAGTGGTGCAAGGGTTCTGCTATCGGGTTCTTAAGTGTGATGTCCCTGAACGCTACTTCATTAAGACACCACATCCCGGGGTCTAGAGGCTTGTGAGTCGAGAGTCCTAGAGTTAGAGTGACAGGAGAATGGTCAGATCTCGGACCTATCGATATATAGATCTAATACAGACCAAGAAAATTCAATTCTAGAATACATCTTAAGGATCCCTACAGCAAAACGAATAGTCCCTCTCGTTTCCATGTAGGGTTTGCCAAGTGTCAATTAGTCCTAGGGCTTCAATCCCATTTGCCAAGTTGTTGACTCAGCCACCTACACCAGATCTTGAGGCCGAGTAGTCAACTGAGTTATCAAGTACCGTGTTTAAGTCTCCAGCCGCTACCAGGTAACCCAGAGTAAAAGTTTCCACTTTATGAAACAACTCAAGAAAGAACTGTCTATTCTTGTTGCCTCCATAAATGAATACAACAGTGATGTCCCAGTTCTGAAATGTGCCTCCAATTCCCCCCCATCCTCACCTACTGGTAAATCTTTCCACAAAAGGATGGCTGTTGGGACGGAAAAGTCCTCTGCATGGTAAAGGACGTGTACCGCTGCCCTGAGTGCCCAGATGTACTATTGTCTGGGTCCCAAATGCTGGTTTTTGCTGTCATACGCAAACATGGATCATGCATGTGCACCGTGACATAGGCCAATCTAATGGATTTTGGTCTTGTCGGACTAAGAGGGCACCCAAAGTGCTACCCTCATAGTGGTGGAAGGCTACTGCCTTCACCAGGAGTTAAACAGCATGAGTGGTGGTGGCAGCATATTGTGTAGTGAACAGCAGGTGTCCATTTTCACCTGTGTCACTGAAGAGAGGCCTAGAGGCTCACTCACTTTTTAAAAAGTTCTGCTACTGTGTACTTGACTTACCCATGGCATACCTCAGTTAGATGTAAAGTACTGCTGGCTGTATGTGTGCCTGGGAAAGGTACAGTACAGGGGCAGAGCAGTGCTGTGCAGCATATTCATGGTGAGTGCAGGTACTGAGAATATGTATACCTGCAAGGGATACACTACATGAGAGATGTAGTGCTGTGCAGTGCTTGCGCAGTGGAAGCATGTGCTGGGTGTATGTGTGCTTGCGAAAAGTACAATACATCAAAGGTTAAGTGTTGTGTAGTGCACGCATGAGGAATGTGTGTAACTGAAAGTGTGCGTGTTTGCAAGTAGCACACCATGGTACAACACAGAGAGGCTACAGTACTGAACAGGGAACAATGAACGGAGGTAACAGTACTGAATATTGCGTGTACTGTGTCCATAAGCTGAGTGAAGGTGTGCTTGTAATGGTACATTACATGGAGGACCCTGTGTTCCACTTTGGGCAGCCCAGGCCTGCCTGGTGAACACATGATGAGTAGAGGAATCCCCCAAGACAGATTTGTGTATTGCTGCATTCCTGTGAGGTAGATGGGGAGGGAGGGAGAGGGACAGACTTCAAGTCCTGGGTATCTCTCAACAAGCCCTAGCCCTTCTGTCTTCAGTCCTTAGGGACAGATCTCAAAATGTGAAGGTACAGCACTTTCACTCAGAGGTCTTCTCCCTGCCCTATGGAGTGCCACAGGGCTCATCATTAAGCCCCATGCTCTTCAATCTTTATGTGGCCCCCCTAGCGGCAATAATTCAGACATTCGGGATGAAGGTAGTGTCAAATGCTGATGACACTCAAATTATTGTGTCAATTCCCAAGAATTCATGCTCGATAGAGAATGTCTCAGGATGCACGTCAAACGTGGCAGAATGGATGTCTTGTAATTTTTTTTTTAAACATAACGAGGAAAAGACTGAGGTGCTGATTTCTGGTGCTTGATCGCCTAGCTGGAATAGTGGTTGCTGGCCTCAATCTTTAAGAACCTGCCCGACTCAGGGGAAAAAGGCCAAGAACTTTGGAGTTCTGACAGATACCGAAATCAACCTCAATGCCCAGGCGAATCGTACAGTAGCAACCTGCATCTGGATTATAAGGATGCTTAAGAAAATCTTTCCGCTTATTCAGCAGTCTGCCCGTAAGCAGGTCGCTCTTGCCCTAGTAATGTCCAGACTGGACTAATGCAACTCACTGTACCTGGACTCAAATAAGAACACGCAGTACAGACTCCAGGTGGTACAAAATGCGCTGGCCAGACTAATACTGAATATCCCCAGGCATCAGTCTGCCGCAATGGGATTGGAGGCCCTACATTGGCTTCCAATTAAAAAGCGCATTATGTTTAAATCCCTTTGCATTGTGCATAAGGCTCTCTATCTCCATATCCCATGAGAATAGGCTATGTTTAGATGGTACACCCCAGGCAGATACCAGCGGTCATCGTTTCAATACCAGCTCATGGTGCCGAGAACTAAAAGGAAGAAATGAGGCGACAGAGCATTCTTAACGGCCGTGAGTAGACTTTGCAACTCCCTTCCACAAAGCCTTAAGGCTATTTCTCAGTTTCTGCCCTTTAGGAAGGCACTCAAGACCTGGCTATACCCTCTCTGGACTTTTTCTCTGCATCTAGAGGTATTGCAGGTCTCCTTTGGGCGGTTGTCTACAGCGCTTTATGATGCCTTTGGGTAACTGTCTGCGCTTTACAAATCTCAAATCAAATCAGACAGCTTTTCAAGAGGAAGAAGAGAGAAGGGTGTACTTCAAAAGAAGTGGAACCCAAGTATAAAACATAAAACTGCCCTAAATTATATTTGGTGTCTGGAAATGAACTAGAACGCCTCGTCAGAAACACCATATGCCAGGAATGGCAGCAATTACCAGGTACAGCAAAGCTCGGGCCATCATCTGGAACATTGAAGATGTGACCTGCAGGTCAGAAATAAGCACCAAGACCTGCCCCGTGGACTCAGAAGGACATTGAGGGGACATCGCTCTGTCACTGGGATCCGGATCTTTGCTTACGAATGTTGCAATACTTCTTTCAATGCGTAGAGTTGGAGATAAAATACTTTTTTAATATAAAAACAAGTATTTGACTGGACATTGATTTATTGACATTGCTGAGTGCACTTTGAGTTCCGAGTCATGTTCACCAACACTCACTCCCCCTCCCCCACATCACAATGCGGTAGAGGTCTCTCTTGTAACAAGGTGTGGTATCTTGCCTTCTTCTCTACTCTGTCCTTTCTTTGTGTCCTGTACTTTGCTGCTCAGCCAGTCTCTGTGATCTCATGGAATGTTGCCTCTGTGTATGTTCAAGTGTATCAGTCAGTTTATCTATGTAGGCTGAGCAGCAGGGTTGCTGCTCCCGGTGGGGCTTACTATCCTGTACATACATACTTGGATTAATATGCCGTTTATCCTACTTCAACTCCTGTAACTATTTCCTAAGAATAAACCTGGAACTTGGATACAGCTACAACAGAGTCATCTTATTTTTATGGAATTTCACACTGGCGACGAGCTGAAAAAGGACCCATTTGAGAGAAAAAGGACTTCACTGAACTTAAAGAGATCATCTTTGCAACTAAAGACAAGAAGTGAAACGTTTAAAAATTACTTTCTTGCGTCTGGGTGCCCCACCAGTGTCTGGTTCCAACGGACAGTCTCAACCAAGAGCATTGCCTTACTTCTAAATTATCTGCAACATACTTAAAGGACTACCTAGTGTACTGCTGGCGAGTCAGCTTACTTGTGAGTGACTGTTCTGCTGCTGACTATCCTCTGTCTGTCTTTGCTATTTGTGCCAACCTGGTGTTCAAAAACTTTCTACTTACAAAAGCGATACTTGGACTGCGTGGGAGTCCGTGTCTTGACAGCCTCAGCCCAGGGCATGTGATCTGACGCTGCCTAATGATAATTAATTTAGCGTCAACAAGAACTTGTGCTAACTAAGCATTGTTTAACTCTTGCTGAATCAACCTGGCTCACACTTAAAGGACGACCCGGTCTACTGCCAGTGAGCCATCCTGCTAACCTGTGAACGAGTGTGCCTGCATCACTTCTACAGTCCCACTACTGCGTTTGGATGTTTTCGTTTTGTGATGAAAGTTACGTGTACTCCTTCAGACGGGCATTTACTTGAAGTGAAAAGTACAGAACAGTACTCTTACAGTTTGCTATGGCATCTTAGCAATTTATGGATATCGCTTTTCTGGCTTTGAAGGATATCGCTTTTTCTGACTGCAACGAGTGGAACTGTGTCTGAAGAGCATTGCTTATAGTATTTAGAATCAACAATACTCTTACCAGTTTGAGTGACGGTTGGTAAATCTCCCCTCCACCTGCATCTTTCAAGCAGCTCTGGCGTTCGGAGAATCATCCTTCTCAAGCCCCATCTCGAGCTCCTCCATGACGTCTTCCTCCTCAAGTCCATGGAACACAACAACGAGCTTATGGTACAAGCACTCGTCATCACACGAGGTCACGCAGCGTGACCTTACGTAGCGGCCATTTTTATTTAGGTTTTTGCTACCTGGTATCCTGGCAACAAGGTATTATTGCCTGGATTGTTCACTGAGTGTCACCAACTTCCTTGCTATAACGGTATTTACCTTACTAATCTTCTCATTCTTTGGCGTTCCTAGTGTACTTTCTTCAGCGCCAATTGCACACGGTGATGTGCACACCTTCATGACTTTCCAACAAAGATTGTGCCTTCTTTAGACGTGTCACTATCCCTATTAATCTGCGGTGGCACACACACCTAATGTACGTTTTAAATGTTTATTCTGCACGGCATTACAGTGTTCCTTTTATCTGAAGAGTTAAAAGTGCATTTATTCTTATTACTCCTATCCTTTATCTATACTGTATTTTTGTCTAATATACTCCTTATTTTATTCTTATGATGCTTATCTCTCTTGCTTATATGCTAGACGTTTACTATGTTTCACTAAATTTGAAATCCGTTTATATAATTTTTTTTTATGCTTGCTAGTGTTGAGGCTACTATGGTATCCAATCTATTTACTTGTGCGGAGCCATGATGAGTTTAAATCGTATGTCCTTATTTTAACATGTTTTTTTTGTATTGCCATGTGCTACAATTGCTAATTTTATTGCATCCTAAACTGCAAATGCCAATGTCATTACATGTATTTTCTTGTGTGGGCTATTTACCTCACAAGGTCATTTTACAGTGTTTCTTTAAAAAGCGCTGGGTTTGCTTTGTACAGGGCATCCTAAACTATTGTGCTATTTTGTTTAGGCATGCTATTGTGCTGAGCCATTAAGGTGCTCAATTCTGTTTGTGCTGGGATTGCTTTTTGCAGGGCATCCTAAACTATTGTGCTATTTTGTTTAGGCATGCTGGTGCTGAGCCATTATGGTGCTCAAACCTATTTATTTGTGCTCAGTCATTTAGGTACTCAATTCTATTTAAATGTGCTGAGCCATTTGGGTGCTCAATTCAGTTTACACTTTCTTGTGATGGGCCATTAAGTTGCCCAACTCTTTTTACGCTTTCTAGTGCTGGGATTGCGTTTTGCATGCGTCCCAAACTATTGTAGTGGTAAATCTTTATTTTAAGTGACTTGTTGTGAGCATAATTGTTTAGCTCGTTTCGGCAGCACCTTACGCTCTCATCATTGCTTGCGTTTTCAAGTGATGGTTTACGGAGCACGTTTGCTCCATCTTTTCATTTGTTTTTGTCCGGTGGTGGACTGAAACCACGTTAAGTGAGGCTTTTCACTTATTATTTGCATTTATTGTTGTACACCATTCTTTAGGTTGTTCTGGGTGATGGGACATTTTACTGAGCTTAAACCCATTTCTTTTTTTGTTTTAGGTTATGAAACACTTCTCCTTGCTGTGGAAAGGGGGGGGGGGGTGTGTTTTGTCCCTTGTATTCCTTTCTCTTCTGTTTTCTGTGCTCTTTCTTATCACTCGTTTCCTTAGTTTTTATTGTCTCCGTTAGGGAGGGAGATATGTGGTATCTTGCCTTCTTCTCTACTCTTTCCTTTCTTTGTGTCCTGTACTTTGCTGCTCAGCCAGTCTCTGTGAGGTCATGGAATGTTGCCTCTGTGTATGTTCAAGTGTATCAGTCAGTTTATCTATGTAGGCTGAGCAGCAGTGTTGCTGCTCCCGGTGGGGCTTACTATCCTGTACATACATACTTGGATTAATATGCCGTTTATCCTACTTCAACTCCTGTAACTATTTCCTAAGAATAAACCTGGAACTTGGATACAGCTACAACAGAGTCATCTTATTTTTATGGAATTTCACACAAGGCTATCACAAATACTTTGCGGTAGACCCATTTTAAAATTGTACTACCTTTATCTGGAGTATTTAGACCCTGGACATTGAGGGAGACTAGCTGTAGATCAGCTACCCATGTCTAGCCACAGGGATGAGAGTTCTGACTTGAACTTGGGCATCAGGAGTTGGATATAGCCTCTTGTTGCCAGATCCACAGCCGCATCATGGTTCATTGTGGCTGGGATGCATCAGAGGCATTTCCACCCTCCAGTGTGTCCTTCAGATCTCGCTTTGGTCTATGTATTTCTCATATGGAGGGGGTCTTAGCTTGTTTGCCCCAGTGAGAAGCCATGATTAAAGGCATACGAGTGTCTGATGGATTATGTGTTGTACGGTGTTGCTCTATCAAACCGCCCTAATACCCTTGCTGGTATACAAAAGCAGAAAGCGTCCCGCAGCTCGGGATTGGCAGGGGAATGTCATGCGTGGATACGGGTAACCGCCCTTAATTACTTAAGCCTTGTGAAGGAATCTCATGCCATGCGACAGCACGCACACTCAACTAACATATCTTCTGGGTAGTCACAAAGCACTCCAATGCTCAGTGGCAACTGTCCTAACGAAAAGTGACATCAAAGAGGGGGGAGGGGGGGGTGACCAGCTTCTCAGGCCGGCCCGTTTTAGTAGGTCCCTCAGATGAGGGCATCATCTAGGGGGAGCAAGGCTGCTGTCCCCTGCCCAGATGTATTGATGAAAAGGAGAGACGGAATGCCTCCCTTGGACCCCTGTCTTTTTCGGTCAGTCATCAATAGTCACTGCCATGGCCCGAGCGCATAATAGGTGTCATCACGCCAGACGCAGCCCCTAGCCTGCTCCAGATCAGAGGGGAAGCCAAAACACTGCCCTGAGGTCTCAGTCTCCGACCGCACCTGCCAGTCACTGGATCAAGAGACCCCAGCTCTGGCACCTCCAGGCGCTATTTTGGATTTGGCCATTCTCACTGGAAAGATGCCGCCTTCTTCTGTGTCAGCCGCCTCATACAGTTGCAGCGGCATCCATTCCTCCTATTTCACCAAGTTTCTGGCCTCCCTCTTGTTCCCCAGCAGCAGGCCCAGCGGAGACACGTTGTGTTGGGTTTCCGCCTTGAACACCCTCAGTAACTTTAATTTATTTTAAAAATTACATGAATTTCAATTAAATCTACACATTTTTTGTAATTTTTAATACATAAGTAAATGTAAACATTTTATTTTAGGCGGGATTATGTTTAATAAATCTTTAAATATAATGTTATTCATTTTAATATATATAAATTGATTTCATAATTATGTTAAAAACAGTTAATAGTTTAAGGATACTACTAAGAACTTTTCACACATAGGCAGAGGTCTCCACCATCTGGGGGGGCTAAATATGAAAAAACTATTTCATATTTATTTCAATATTAGAAAAATATAAAAACAATACAGCAAATAATGTAATTTCAATTTAAAATGTAGTTACTTTGACTATATTAAATTACAATTATTTTTCTGAAGTTTAAATTATAAACAAATTATATATTTTTTATTATCTACTGAAAATTATTGAACGTGAAGTATAGAATTAAAAGTAATTTAATTACATCAAAAACAACAATCAGTATTACATCAATTTTAAAATTTAAGAAACCGTTATTAAACTATGTAAAATTTGAATAAAAATATATTTTAGATCATTAACGTGAAATTAAATGTATTTATATTTTAACTAGTTTAAATAAATTAATTTATTATTTCCTATGGGTTTTATTTTAAGTCCCTACCTCCATTATGTTCTATAGAAGGGTGTTGTGGTATCAGTGGTTGGCCATATGCAGTTCTGGACTTACTCCATCTTTGAGCTTAAGTAAATTCACACTGTTTTGGGTCCATTTTAACGGTAGTAACTTTAGAAGTGCAGTTTGTGAATAGGAATGGGCTTACTCTTTTGGGGAGGGTGCATGTCCCTCCCTAAAACCCTCCTCACTCCTATCTTATGCCCTCACATTTTTAGTAAGTATTCCCATTTTTCCAACCACTCCCGTTTCTCTCCCACATTTACTATAAAAATATATACTTACATATGCGGAAACTCTACAGTCGGGGAGGAGATCTCCGCACAGAAAAAGATAGGCGAGGTGGAATCTCTGAATGTAGGTTTGTGAATAGCATTTTGTTGTACCTTGATAGAGCTACTGTAGTACAATTAAACATACTGCAAAGTGCAGTTTGTGAATCGACCCCAATATGTCTAGCCACCAGGTAATGACTTGGTACGTCAACGGTTTTAATAACAAGACTAACAGGGGGGCAGTCCTCCCATATCCAAAACGATACTCCCCAGATGCCCTGCTTCTGTAAGAAACCCACCTTCTTGGAACAAAAGGTGACTTCGTAGAATTTGTCATATCACATAGGGTTCAAAAGAGTATCAAGAGGGCTGTCCATACTACTATTTAGGTCCTTTCCATTAACAGTCACAGAGGTCAGGGTTGAACTACAGGGCTGCAATGATTTTATTTCAGGTCAATTAATTAGGAAAGTCCTTGGAGAACTCGAAGGCCTAGAGGTCTGGTTCCCACTGCGGACGGCAGTCACAGGAATGGATTTCAATACAATCATGGATAAGGATGTGGGCTTTGCAATGTGTGGCGCACGTGGAATCCCAATGACAAGAGGACAGAAATTTCTCCCGGCCACATAAATCACTTTCAAGAATTGACTATTTTTATCTCCCAGCCACTGAACTAACATGGGTAAGATGGGTTTGTGTCCTCCCCAGGGGTATCTACTCATTTCCCAATACCGTCAAGACGGGTATAATCAGGAATGGGCAGTGCAGCATAGACAACTCAATGCCTGGTGACTAATGGACGATAAGTTAATTAAATATATGAGGACTTGAAATTAGCCTACTTTGAAATTAATGAATGCTGAATCTCCTCCGCGTGCCCACCTTGGAAGGCTGGGAAGGTGGTACTCTGGGCAATAGCAAAGGAATACCTACAGAATAAGTAAGTCTCTGGTAAGGTTAGTGGGGCTTATGGTGGCTCTGTGAGCTAGTTGGTCTCTACCAACATATCCGGGGGTGCCAGGAATCAGTCTAGGCACCTCGCCCAAAGTTTGTTGTCCAACAAACATGCAGGTCCTACGGATTAGTGGGAGCTACACGACATGGCACCACCAACATTGGTTGGGCTCTTATTTAACAGTCTGAGTAGTTCAGCTGTGCTTTTCTCAGAGACTCCTACTCACCTCCAAACCAGAGACGTCCGTGGTGGGAAGGAAAAACTTGCCTCAGCTGAGTAGGTACACCCTATGTATTGGCTGTAGGTTATTCAAGCTTGTAGGATAACAAATTTCCCACATTGTGCTAAACCTATCTCGTTAAATTCATTTAATAAATTGCCTTTTCTTTAACAGTCACCGATCAAAGTGAGGACATTGAAGAACAGGAAGTTAGATTAATGTTACGAAAACTTGCAGATATGCAGATACTCTGAAATTATTACATTACGGCCTCCCGACAACAGGTAGTGGCGTTGCCTTCGAGGTTGAGGCACACGAAGCATTCAGAACAGAGGTATTCTACTCTTGGGTTAAATTCCCAGCTGCAGATTCACGCACAAAATTGTTTCACACTTACATTGAAGATGAAACATCAGAGAAATATTTTCCTTATGTGGACATAGAAATTCTGTTAACTTACCAAGAGCACATAAACTGGTTTAAAGGCACCCTCCCGCATACCGTAGAAAATGTGAGACTCGGTCCACTCAATAAAGAAGGAGCGACTTGGCCAGTACTTGCTGCTTATGCACCACATCCCAATCTTGGTGATTCAGATGCAGCAGAAATAACACTATACAAAGATCTAGTCAAAATTTACAGAACCCTAACGCAGTACATTATGCGAACACTAACAGTTAACCCGGCACGGACGGCTCAGGTTGCACAACCACAATTGACTGCTATGGGTATCAGCCATCAAACGCTGAATGGCGTTAAGGGAAAGGTTACCACCAGTCAGGAGCAAATTCCATTCTAGATAGCACAGAAAATAAGCCAGCATGAAGCGGTTTTTCCCCCAGACAGGACCGCAGGATAAATACAGAATATTAACAATATGCTTGCTAATGGGGGTGGCCTCCTCAGTGTAAGATTGTACCACTTGGGGTACAGTCTTCGCTGCAGTTTACACCAGAACTCATGGTACCCCCTTAATAGAAGTTTTACCTGAGGTACTGAAACAAGTACAGAATGAGTACGGGAAAGGACCTGCCCTGGACGTGGGGATGAAACTGATGGGCATTTTTGCGGCAGTATCAACAATTATGTTGAGGACCATAAAGGGGGAAGCAGCAGCACTGGCTATACACCAAAGCCTGGGGGAATTCACTCCTGTACAGCAGGAAAGTAATTGCCTAAAATTATCAAAGAAACCTATGCAACGCTAGGTAGAGATAATTTGGGAGCCAGATCTGGGAAACCGCAGGTTAAGAGAAATTCTGAAAAAGATAACTCAAAGCAAGCACCTGACTCTTCCAAGAAGAAATGGGACAAAGAAAAAAATAATAAACAAAATAAGACACAATCACGGGGTGGGTCTCAGCAGGAATCCACTGACAAAAAAATACAATCTGAGATACCGTGATAATATCAGAAAACCTGACAGGTATCAGGATACTGATACATATTCCTCTAGTTCCTTTCAGTTCAGAATGCAGATCAGGAGAGCGTGTGAAGTCGAAAAGGGAAACCCATCGTACTTCAGATTAGATCCTTAAAGAGGACAAACAAAAGACTCAAAAACCTCAATTCAAAAAGAAGGTAGCAGGGATTAAGATAAGACATGCCCAGACTACTGAGGACTCTGCTTCTGAACCGGGAATGGGCAGTGACGACGCTGAAGGGCTCAACCATATCACCTCAACCTCAGACACCCATATTGATCTCAGACAAGCCTCTAGCGGTTGTTTATTTGGATCACTGCGGACCCTTACACTCAGGCGGGGCTTACAAGTACATCTTGGTGGCAGTGGATTCATGCTCCATATTCCTGTGGGTTTGGCCACAGTGCCCAGCTAACGCTCTTACTATTATAAAAGATTTGTAAGTCTTCATCGGGACATACGTAACTGGCATACTACAATCTGGCAAGGGCCCGGTGTTTAGTTCTCGGGCATACAAAGAAGCCATGGGAGGTTTGGGTGTGGTCTTGCGGTAGTCCTCCCCCTTCCATCTGAGGAAAATTCGGTAGTTGAGAGGAAAACCATAACTTAAAGCAGTCCTTAACAGCAAGAGTATTAGGCTGAGGTGGTAGTTGGGTCAATCACCTATATGGGGTCCAGAGGGCACTCAATAACATGCCAAGAAAATTCCTGGGGGGTCGTATGCCTTACGAACTCCTGTTTGGTGCGAGAATGTGGGTACCAGACATCAACAATATCAGCGCAGTTGCGGCGGAACACCATTTGACATCAAAGAACGTTTGGCTGTTTTACAAGAACTCAATGAATTCCGGGGTGCACAAAGCAATGTCTACGTAAAACCTACCCTCACTGGAGAATCAAAGGGCGTTACGGCAAGACCTGCCTGGGTCCCGAAGATTGGGGACCTAGTCAGAGAGAAAATTGTGGACAAGAAAGAATTTGGGTCATCTTACAGAGCGCCTGTACCGGTCCTGACTGTTGAAGGTACTAGAACTTTACTTCTTCAGCCCCTTGATGGGCGCAGAGATCAAAGGTTTGTCTCTATTGATCTGATTAAACCACACTATGTGGCTGATTCTCAACAGTAGGCCGAATGGGCTCCTGGATAGCCGCCGCACTCCTCTCGCTACCGTTCAGGAAGTTCAGATGGAAGCTTTAATAACTACAGAACATTTCCCCTCTCCAAAGAGAAGCTGTAAACAAAAATAATGTGATACTTCTTCCAGTTGAAACACCTACTACTGTCCAGTCAGTACAGAAATCTCAATTCGAAAAAATGACGTCTATGTGAATATGCCACAGATTGAGTCATCTACCAGTTCTACAAAACCTGCTGAGCTGCCAAGAATTGACCGGACGGCGTCTGGCTACTTCGTGCATTATGACGACTTCATATCCGATTCAAGTAAACCAGAGCTGCCACCACCACCACCTCTCCCTTTCAAGCTACGAGTGTATGTTCTCTATCTTTGACTGAAAAAGACATACTTTGTTGTTCCATGGATACATCTCTGAATTACAGTTGGTTTACTTTTCCTGGTCCTCTGGATTGGTAACTATTTTTTCCAACTTCTGAATGGCTACTATCTCCCAGAACGCTCTGCAGTACAGCTTGTGAACTTAGTTCTGAAACCACATGCATCATCACACCGTGAACTAAGGGACCTGTCCTGGTGAACATTACAGCAGTTCTAGTTCCTGAAGAAATAGTATGGGACATGGTATTGTATGATGTGTATGGTCCTATTGAACTTTTACAAATTCCCTATTTGTTTAAAATGTCTTTAAATGATATTATCACCTCTAGTACTTTCTTTGATGATTGGGACATTGAAACTGTGCATAATTTGCTTGCAGATCTAAAGCAATCAGCTGCATTTTCTAATGATGAACTGTATGATGGTACATCTAATTTTGGAGACATGTTTTGTTATTAACATTTTGGTCACCATTCCTTACACAAAGCTAGTATCCCACGTGCTGTTTATAATTATACTCAATGGGAACACTGCCCAATTCCGCTGAAATGCAGTTCGAAAACATTTGCACAAACGTTTGCCTATTTTTCTGGTTTTGACACATCAGACCCAGCCTCTTATTATTATAGGCTTCACCTACACCTTCAAAGAAAAATATGCTAGCAAACACCAGGCTGATATACTCTGCTTGCTTTATTTTCCAACTGTCTGTACAAGGTTTCGACTTTTGGAAAGACTCCATAGACACAAAATCTGTCTGGGGACAAAAGATTGGCAGGTTCAGGGAATGGAGGCTTTATTTATAGCATGCCTCATAACACATCAAATAATTTTCCTGAATAAAACAGTGCAACAAACTTCTTGTCTTGGAATAGCCAAAATGAAGGATTTGAACACACCTCGTATTCCCGCGTTCTCACGCTTCGAGAATTGGCAGCCCATAACACACTTCAGTGAGTATGCATTAGACACCATGATACATAATGGTTCTTTAATTCATCAGACCCAAATTGAAAGGGGTGGTTGGTTTGGCCAGATGACACAAATGGGTGTCAGTCTAGACTTCTGGGCAACATCGAAGGGTTTAGGATCAATAGGCCTGATCAGCGATATGTACAATCAGAACAATCTGGGGTGGTGACATCATATAGTGTTGGGAAGTTGTGCCTCTATCGGCTAAAAACCTCAACACTCTCAGGTGAGGCAGCACTTGTCCCTTCTTTCTGATTACATGGATCTCGGGGAATTTCTATTAGGTCCCCGTAACCCACATCAAAAGCGCTTCTTGTACGGAATATACAACGAGCTGTGGAAAATGTTGCAACAGGAAGCTGCTGAGAGATTGGGCGAGATCAACAGGGTTAATAGAAAAGGCTTTGGCTGTGGTGGACAACGGTATGACCACATTATCATCCAGAATTTATTCACTGGGCAATTGACATTATATAGCAAAACATGTCTATTTTACAGCATGAACAGTCACAATTACTGTCCATTGTAATACTGAGCTGGACATTGCAAACACTACGTTCTGGCCATGTGCCATGGCGTAACATCAACAGTACGAGTCTGTTTTCTGCATACGATCTAACGGAAAGACAGAGTAATGGCACACAGAGATGTGAAATATACCATGATGCACATTGAAAAGTTAGACCAATTACCTTTCACTGTGGCTGAGACACCATCCACAGACTGGATAATCAATGGTTACATCACCCTACCGGTCACGACTTTCCAATTCCAATATTGTCTCCAATACCAGCAGGTAGCCAGATATGAAGCACTAGGGGAAGGTTGTGTGCACGAATAATAGGAGTTAACATTGAGGTTTAGATGCAAGAATGGGGACACAGAAGTTTTCCTTAGTGGTTCCAACTGGGAGGATGCTGTAAGTGGGTCCCTAATTTGCAAGGACATTTCTTTTCATGGGGCATGCAATGCTTCAGTTGCGAACTTGTCCTGTTATCTGAAGCGTTCTCCGGCTGCCGTGATTCATCAGGTTTTCAAGCTGCTCTCGAGTGGGAGCTATTTCATGTTGAATGATCAAGGTTGCTGAGGAATGGAACCGGACATAACTTATCTGGTGACGGTTTATTCCGTAGTAACTTGTTGCACACACGTGCTGTTTCCACCTGCCCGCACAGTTAGGGAGGCAACGCTAAGGCCTTCGATAAATGTTTCCAACATACGCTTTCATTCTCTGAGCAAACTGAGAGCAAAAGGATGTGGCCTTAACTTCAGTCAGAGAGACGTTTGACCTCCAGGTTGCAAGGTCTTCGTCTGAGATACAGACACTACTACACACTAACTTTCCTCTGCATTTGGGGAGCTGGTTCACCGTATCTTTAATATGTCTGATACGAAGGGAATAGTGCACTTTTTTAAATGCATCGGCTCTGGACTGGTTAGCACATTTCAGACGATTTTTGGAGTTATACCATCTTTCATGTACTCCATGTTGGGAAGCATTTTTCGAGGGCTCCCGCTTGTCCTGCTGCTTGTGGCGGGAATCATGATTTTTTTTATTTTTCTGCTCCACAATGGACGTCCCAGTTCAACCCGGAATGGAGATAGCACTGCTTGTGCTGCGGTGCCGTGAGCGAATGGTGCACTGCTTTGGCACACCTCGGCTTCGAGAACTGAATGAGCACTGGTTCTTGTCCTTCATGTCCGTTTGGTTTCCTTGCGTACACCCTGTATTCCGCTGCCTGTATTGCAGTCATGGATGCGTTTTGAATCTATGCCTAAGATCACAATCAGTTGCGCCATTGGACATAGAAGTACTGATGGGCCTCCTTAAAAGCCCATGTGTATTTTTGTCCCCAGCGTATTCCATTGGTGATGAATGCATTCTTTGAGCCACCCTGGGATGCTTTGGCTCCTAGTGAAACGGACACAAACTCAATGATACGCTTACAGGATGCAGTTCCTCCCTCAGCAGCTGCTGTGATAACTGGATGGAATCACCTTTGCTCCATCAACCTGCTTCGAGGTGCGCCTCTTGGACCGTCATCTACAGTTGTGGGCAACAGCAATGTTGCGTCTACCAATCGGAACACAAACAATTGGCTTTTTCTGTGTGGGAACAATTTGACATGTTTTTTACACAAAATGGATCAAAACAGCTTTTTGCTTTTTCTAAAAAATTATATATCAATGGGGTGACCCGCAAGACCACTGGACCCGGGTATTATATGGTACAACAAAGAATTGGTCACAGTGGCGTACAATTACACTTCGACATAACACAAAGCAGACTTAAGCATGCATAAGAAAACAATTCAGACATCACCATAAGAAATCAATAAATGAATGTGATTTAATTTCATCACAAAGATAGGAAAAGTAGTAAGAATGAATCAAACAAATATGACAATAAATATACGAATCTAGACCATAAATTGGTGCTCAGAGGAGGGGAAAGAGGGGTGAGTGTTCAGGAGGGGTTGAGTGATGGTGTCAAGGAAGGGGAAGGTAATGTGTTTTACATACATCCAAAGATTGTTAAACCTATCCTGCCAAATTCTTGGCGAAAGCATATAAAGCAAAACATAACACCAGAGGGATTCACTACTAACCCCAAAAAAATGCTCCACAGACACCCTGGATAGGATGATCTGCGTTACAACCTACAACACGAGGAGCAATGAAATCAATAGTGAATAAGCATTGGAAAATTGTTGCAGATGATTTGGAGATACCCAATCCCCCTATGCACTCTTTTAAAAAAAGTAAAAACATTAGAGACTATGTGGTTAGATCACTCCTTGACACACCACCTCAGCCCACCATTCAAACCTTGTGGCGGTTACCGGGGATTACAGGCCACTACACGTGTGGCAGATGTAAAGCCTGTAAACTTACCTTGGAAACTAAACCGTTTTGTTACCAACAGCACAAAATTGACTTAAGAGCACACACGAATTGTAACACATATGACGTTATCTATGCTATCCTCTGCGAAAAAATCTACATTGGCAAAACTAGACAGAAGGTCAAGGCACCTAATGCTTGATTAATTAATTTCAGGTGCTTGCGTCCCCCGTCCCCCTTCATGAGTCCCCCTTCATGAGTCCCCTATGGTCCTGATGAAGACCCCCCATTAAGGCTGAAATCACCTTTATGCTTTCAGGGGTCGAAACGTCGACAGATAGTGCTATTTTGTATCAAACATAGGCGACAGAGATTCTGTATCTGTACCTACTGTGTTATGTTTTGCTTTATATGCTTTTGCCAAGAATTTGGCAGGATAGGTTTAACAATCTTTGGATGTATGTAAAACACATTACCTTCCCCTTCCTTGACACCATCACTCAACCCTCCTGAACACTCACCCCTCTTTCCCCTCCTCTGAGCACCAATTTATGGTCTAGATTCGTATATTTATTGTCATATTTGTTTGATTCATTCTTACTACTTTTCCTATCTTTGTGATGAAATTAAATCACATTCATTTATTGATTTCTTATGGTGATGTCTGAATTGTTTTCTTATGCATGCTTAAGTCTGCTGTGTGTTATGTCGAAGTGTAATTGAACGCCACTGTGACCAATTCTTTGTTGTACCATATAATACCCGGGTCCAGTGGTCTTACGGGTCACCCCATTGATATATAACTCTTTAATGTGCAGGTTCCACCTGTGAGGGTATTGTTCATGTTTTTAATTGATTCATCATGTCAGAGAACGAAACATTGTCTTACACAGAGGAATACATTAATAGGTTAATTCAGGATCAATCCAACACCCTTTTTCTCTCATCCAACACTCCTAACATCGATTTCTCTTTGAATGAGAAAATAAGTAAATTGGAGAGGCTTGAAAGAAATTAGTCAGGACCAGACTGCATGGCCACCTTCTCACAAAATATTTACAGGCAAATATTATACCGGTGGGACTCCAAGTCAAGAACGAGCCAGCAATCTTTGTTGATGTACCAAAGTTTAAAGAGGGCTTCAGTCATGTCGCTAACAACTGCTCGCGTCATTGGATGGTGCTGGGCATAGAAATCGCTTTTGAACAAGTTGAAAAATTACTTAAAGAAATCACCGATCTTAAGCGGGAAATCTCCGAAGACTCTGCCCTAACCAATGCCAAGGAAGCTTTAGAACGTTTAGAGCAAACTATTAAGGAATTTGATACCAACACACAGGCCAAACAATTGAACAAACTATCCAAGGATATTCGTTTTTATGATAAACTTACATATCCGTACCTACAAGAGGACTACTTTAAACAAGATTCACAAGGCCGTTTTGCCAACAGAGGTCAAGGAGGATACAGAGGAAACAAACGATTCACAACCTTTTCGGAATCCTCAGGATCCAACAGCACTGGTAGTGAAAGTGACCAACCAGGCCCAAGTGCAGGATATCAATACCAGGAGGGTTGGTATCAACCACAAGCAGGTCCGTCTTTTTTAAGAGGACGCACAATGGAGACCGCCATGGGGAAGAAACTACAATTGGAACAGGGGCCAACCATGAGGCCCTCCTCAACCAGGTCAGAACTGAGACGGTGGGAGGTTGCGAGGCCAGAACCAGAAGCGGTTTCCTCAGGAGAACCATGGCGAGATCCAGACGCGACGTCGGGTCTACAGGTGGTAACAAGAAGAAACCAGATCATCAACCTGTCTTCCCACGAACTTACGGATGATGAGACCAAGGTTTTGAGAAAGCGCCTTTCATATGTACCTACTACCTACCCGAACAAGTTTATCAAAGCGGAACTCCATAGGTTCTTCCGAAAGATCAGGTTGAGGTACTACTTCAGACATTCACCATCGGTGCCCTCGACATCTTACACGGGCCTTAGGATCCCATCGACATTTATGCCACCGAGCCATATGATGTCTCATCAGATTATGACATATGAGAGCATGGTACTCAAGGATGCGTTGAAAGCATGCGCCACCAAGCACTATGTTAGACAAAATGTCACTGCCGGAGAGCGAGAGGCGCTCGACTCCCTTAAGAACAACAGGTCGATTGTCATCAAGCCGGCCGACAAGGGTGGAGCAATTGTAGTTCAAGACACCAATGACTACAAGACGGAGATTTATTCCCAATTGAGAGATGGGGTCAGCTACACACGGCTTAACACAGACCCAACCAAGGATATCAGTAAACTGGTCTCAAAAATCACAAAATCTGGCAAAGACTCTGGGTTCCTATCTGATTTGGAATTTAATTATCTGAACCAGCGGCAGCCACTTCTCCCCACCATCTATACCTTACCAAAGGTACATACAAATCTGGGAAAACCACCGGGACGACCTATTGTATCTGGTTGCGGGTCAGTACTCGAACCCCTCTGTAAATTTGTGGACTTCTTTTTAAAACCTTTGGCTGAAAACACCAGGTCTTACCTCCGTGACACCATGGAAGTGATCAATTTGGTGGATGGGATGGCCTTCGATCCAGAAACCCAGATTTTGGTCACCATGGACATCGTGTCATTGTACACGAGCATTCCTCAGCGCCCTGCCCTAGAAGTGATACGGAAGGCACTGGACAGAAGACAACAACCATCACTGATCCCTACGGAATTCATCCTCCAATTGCTGGAGATTGCCATGATGAAGAATTTTTTCTTTTTTCAAGGGGAATACCATTTGCAGACCAAGGGAGTGGCGATGGGCGCCAGCTTTGCCCCGGATCTGGCGATCCTGTTCATGGACAATTTTGAGGAAGAGTTCATTTATAATGAACACAATCCATTTAAGAATCAGGTAACGCACTGGAAAAGGTACATCGATGATGTGCTGTTAATATGGACTGGCAATCCGACGGATCTTCAGAAATTTCATGACTGGATCAATGGTAGATCCAAAGATATAAAATTTACCATCCATTGGGATAAACATTCCATTGACTTTCTGGACATATCCATCAAGGTCAACAATCAACAACTATACACCACCCTGTATAGAAAACCGGCAGAGAGAAACACCCTCTTGAGATATGGGAGCCACCACCCTAGAGGACTACGAGATAACCTGCCCTTTGGCCAGTTCCTCAGGGTCAGGAGGAATTGTTCCCGCAAGGTAGATTACTTTGATGAGTCTGATGACCTCGTTAATCGATTGGTGGAACGTGTTTACCCCAGAAGGTTGGTGAAACGTGCGAGGAAGCGGGCATGGTTCAACCAGAGGGATTCACTACTAACCCCCAAAAAACGCTCCACAGACACCCTGGATAGGATGATCTGCGTTACAACCTACAACACGAGGAGCAATGAAATCAAACACATCGTGAATAAGCATTGGAAAATTGTTGCAGACGATTTGGAGATACCTAATCCCCCTATGCACTCTTTTAAAAAAGGCAAAAACATTAGAGACTATGTGGTTAGATCACTCCTTGACACCACCTCAGCCCACTATTCAAACCTTGTGGCGGTTACCGGAGATTACAGGCCACTACAAGTGTGGCAGATGTAAAGCCTGTAAACTTACCTTGGAAACGAAACAGTTTTGTTACCAACAGCACAAAATTGACTTACGAGCACACACGAATTGTAACACATCTGACGTTATCTATGCTATCCTCTGCGAAAAAATCTACATTGGCCAAACTAGACAGAAGGTCAAGGCACGAATACTGCAACATTGCAGCAGGGTCAGGTGTGGTACCATTGGGGCACCCCTGGTGGAACATTTTCAATCTCTGGGCCATCAACCAGAATCCATAAGGTGGGTGGTCCTTGAAAACGTTACTTTGGGAAACAGAGGTGGCGATTTGGAATCCATCTTGAACATACGAGAATGCAAGTGGATGGACTCCTTGGACTCTGTCCATAATGGGCTTAATTAATTGGATGCTACATATGCGCAACTTTCCTGTCTAAGCAATGATTAATACACACACCTTTATTACACACTAGTTTTATTTCTAGAAAGTCCACAGAGTAGTCCGTAACTCCGCCCTCCCTCTGCTGTGTTGACCAGTGGCTCTGTTATACCAAACATGAGGGTTAGTCTGTGATTCTAACTGTGTCATAGTTATGGATAGTCCACTCACCATAATCAGAACTACAGTATCACCACGGACACATTCATAACCTTAAACACTGTCATGATGGCCTCCGCATACCTTGTGAAGGTATATATGTGGCCTAGGTGTGAAGGGACATAAACATGATAAACACTACTTTCTCCAGGCTAAACGTCAATGATTTGTAGTTTAACCTGCCATTTATTATTTGATATGACAATTTCTGCTGGATTCCACATTTGTGTGTATATGTTCTCCTTACATGCAAGTTTCAATCAATGTATTGTTGCTGTTAGAATGTGCGCCGGTACGCTGGACAGCTTTGTGCATCCATTCTGCTTTCTCCAGGATAAACGTCAATGATTTGTTGTTTAACCTGCCATTTATTATTTAATATGACAATTTCTGCTAAATTCCACATTGATGTATATATGTTCACCTTACATGCAAATTCCAATCAATGTATCGTTGTGGTTAGAATGTGCGCCGGCACGCTGGACAGCTTTGTGCATCCATTCTGCTGCCTGATCGATATGACAAGAGGGGCAGGAAGTAATCAAACGCACGTCATTCTGTTGCAAAACCGTATGATCATAGTTAGCATCTAGCGCCTTTCCCTCCGACGCGTCTACGTGCACGCTCTTTAGGCGTTTAAGAGGGCTCCGTTACCGTGACAGGCTGCTACTTGGATCTAGACGAGAGCTGCCGTTATGTAGGTGCTGCGCGTATTTCACATTTTTTGGTCTTTCTCAACATTCAGTGCTGCGGTTTTTTTGTTTATAATTAGGCCTTCGTGGCATCACTCAACAATGTTGATCTCCAGCTCACATTGTACTTTGAAGCCATTCATTTTACCACTTATCGGCTTTTTGTCCGTTTGATGCCTTTTATCACTACCGCTTTTAATTTGATATTAGCTCGCATGTGCTTCCCATCATTGCCGATATTAACATGTAAGTTCCGCGCATGTTTCACATTTTTGTGCTTTCCACATAGTCCTGGTGTACCCAATGCTGCGGTATTACTGTTTATAATTAGGCCTTCATGGCATTACTCAACAGTGTTGAACTTCAGCTTACATTGTACTTTGAAGCTTTTTATTTTCAACCACATATCGGGTTTTCTACCTAAACCAGGCCTTTAATCACTACTGCTATTTTTTTTTACATTAGCCCGCCTGTCCCTCTCAATAATGCCTATTTACTGTAATAGATTTTTCTGCCATCTGGACCGCTGTAATATCTTTCCATGGCTCCTCTTCACGTGGCACATGAGCTACTTTACATGGGTTTTAATTTCAACCCTCATTTCATTGCAGGCTACTAATCAACCTTGTCGGATACTACAGTGTACTTTTGACACCAACCACCTCCAGTTGCGGACCGTGGTCATTTCATTTCTCTCACAGTGAGTCTTCCACAGAGAGTTTTAACGTCTGATATACGTATTCACGTTACTGGTCTTTCATGTAGGCATTCTGTCTTTTTCGTCTCTGACATTCTAGGAGCTTACGGGCCCTCCATTCACTATACAGCCGGATTATCATGCTGTTTTCCATTGGTAATTACCTTTTTGAATTCTCACATACATTGCCAATTCCTTTTGCTCATGTCACCAGATTAATGCTTGATTAATTGATTTCAGGTGCTTGCGTCCCCCGTCCCCCTTCACGAGTCCCCTATGGTCCTGATGAAGACCCCCCAATAAGGCTGAAATCACCTTTATGCTTTCAGGGGTCGAAACGTTGACAGATTGTGCTATTTTGTGTCAAACATAGGCGACAGAGATTCTGTATCTGTACCTACTGTGTTATGTTTTGCTTTATATGCTTTCGCCAAGAATTTGGCGGGATAGGTTTAACAATCTTTGGATGTATGTAAAACACATTACCTTCCCCTTCCTTGACACCATCACTCAACCCCTCCTGAACACTCACCCCTCTTTCCCCTCCTCTTAGCACCAATTTATGGTCTAGATTATTACATTTATTGTCATATTTGTTTGATTAATTCTTACTACTTTTCCTATTTTTGTGATGAAATTAAATCACATTCATTTATTGATTTCTTATGGTGATGTCTGAATTGTTTTCTTATGCATGCTTAAGTCTGCTTTGTGTTATGTCGAAGTGTAATTGAACGCCACTGTGACCAATTCTTTGTTGTACCATATTTTGCTTTTACTAGGCACCATGTCTTTCTGCGGGCTTGGAATTTCAAATAGTATGATGACTTTTAGGCTTTTATATGAATATTTTAAAGGGCAGCTTGCTTTTAGATGATTTTAAGAATAGTTTAACCTTTTTTAATTTTGTTTCATTATAGCCTGTTGGCTTTTTAGATAGCTTTTGTATATTGACCCTTAGTAAGAGGAGTGGGTGTTAAGTTCCCAGGTTAGACCCATGTAGAGAAGCTGCTCAATTCTTTCATTGTCCTCTTTTTCACAATATTTTTCTGCTGTGAACTTTTGCACATATTTGCATATACGACAATGTTGGATTTGTTTCTCTGAAACTGCTTTGTTTACACATCTAGCTTCGCACAACATTATCACGATGCCTCAAACATCATGTACAAGGCCTCTTCACGCACTAGGTACAAAAGTCATTCTATCTTCATCCACGGGGCGACAGAGCTATCTACATAGCCATAACATTGCTAGTCTACAACGTACATCGCAAGGCTGCTTACTATAATAAACAATGAGCATCCAGATAGAGTAGCAGAGGAGGCACTTCAGCTGACACCGAGGGTCCCTGCATGCTGAGACTTCACCACGCAGCGGTCTGACATATTAGTGAGGGGTGTCCAGTTCATGACCAAGACAGGGTCCTTCATTCTCCTCCACCAGGTAATGGGGTTGGATCGCCCCTTGGGGAGATTCTTGGCTGTACACCTACACACACTCTAGATACACTCAGAGTAGGGTTTGCATAGTAGGATTACGCCTGAATACTGCCTTGTTTAAATGCCTGCATATATACACTGTTTTAGCACCATGGTCAAGCTGTACCTACGATTTACTCTTTTGGTGCTTGTAATCACTTTCATCCGCTTCGGTCTACTGATTATTGCAGCACATGTATTCTATAGAAGAAGAACGCTGGTTCAATAAATATATTGAAAATGTCTGTCCCACTGTGTTTTCTATATATATCTCCGAGTACAACTAAGCATGAGTGACTGAGCGAAAGGTTCTGATCTGTTTCCACGATCCCTCAGGGGTCAGGGTCATCATGTTCAGTGGTTGCCAGAAACCATTTGCTTTCTGGTAAGGTTAGGGGGGCTTACGGTGGCACTGTGAGCTAGCTGTTCTGTAGGCCAACACATCCTGCGGGGGTGCCGAAATCAGTCTAGGCACCTCGCCCAAAGTTTGTTGTCCAACAAACGTGCAGGTCCTACGTATTAGTGGGAACTACATAACAGGAGGGAAACTTTTATTTTGGCTCGCCACTTCAGAAAAAGCATCCAGGATTACAACCGAAATTAGACACCAGGACAGGTAGAGAGAGGTTGAAGTGGCAATTCTGATCTTCTATGGTACACTGTACTGAGAGCACACATTATAAGACAAGGAGAGTATCTCCATTAATAAGCCATTTATCCCTCTGGACCATGAATGATGTAGATTGCGGCATATTAGATCGTCCCATAACAGCTGCACAATGCGGTGACAAAATCACATAACTTTAAAGGACACTCTCTTCCCCATAGGCAGCTGATGCAGTTCGGTGGTCATGGCTCTGTGATGTTAGTTGACTTTGGAAAAATGTTCAACACTCAATTGGAAATTCCTTCTTTGGGTGCTTAAGCAAATGAACTTTGGCACTTGCTTCCTATCGTACATACAGTCTTTGTACAACTGTCCCAGATCTCAAGTTAAAATGAATGGTGTAGTATTGACTCCATTTGAGATCAAACGGACATGAGACAGGGCTGCGCCCTCTCGCTGCTTCTCTTCACCTTGGTGATGGAGCTCCGAGGAATCGCATCCAACATGATTCCCGGATCATGGATTCCATTAGAAACTGGGAATTGAAGAGAGGCCCTGCCTCTATGCGGACAAGCTCCTCTTCATGCTGAGCTCCCGTTGGACTGGGCCAAGGCTGGTGGACATGCCTGATGTCAATGGGAACGACTCTGCTCTAAAGTTAATTTGGGCAAATGTATTATTATTCTGACCAAGTGTAGGCGTCGAGGTCATGGAATGATAATTTAAAATGTGCATCCACACTGATAGCTTAAAAGATTGAGGCAGACACATTGCCACAGATCAGACGCGTGTCTGGGATCTCAACCTGGTGGTCTCGGACTGGGAAACTTCAGAAGGACGAGGGGGTGGCGGAGCCTACCACTAAATATAGGAGGCAGAGTGGCTGTATATGAAATGATCATATCAAACATCAAACAAAACATACTCTTTGAAATCCCACAAAACTAGTTTGACAATTTTCATGCCGCAGCATGACTATTCATGTGGGCGGATAAACACCTGCAGACAGCATTCGACAAATGCCCCCATCTGTATACAAGGTGGAAAGGGAAATGGCAAATGTGCAGCTGTACGACTGGGCTGTGCAAACGTGGTCATAAAAACTGGCTGTTTGGAAATAGAGAATCCTCAAGGTACACCTGCTAGACAAAGAGGGGCTTCTGGATCTACCATGTGGCGCCCCCGTTCCCGACAGCCTGCTGCCTATGACTGAGGGACCCCCATAATGCTGGCACACATCCAGTCACTGGATCCACTGGCCTGACAAGCTGACTCTGGAAATGCCCCTATGGTGCGGGAAAGGATTGAGACACCGCTGGACTAACCACTTTTGAGAAAAGTGACTTTATTTGGGTATTGAAACTGGAGGATATATGGAAAGGAAGCGGCATCAATTCCTTCATTCTTGATGCTACAAGAAGAGTTTGAGCTGCATAAAAACTCTGGTATTTCAGTCCATTTAGAAGGGCGCAATAATAGCTTTTATTTTTTTGGCGAAAAAAAATCTTTATCGATGACAAAGATATTCCCATCATATCTCCATTGATGATCTTGAGTGTCATGCGAACAGCTGTTTGTGAGTATTCAATCCAACGATGCAGCTGACAATCCTCACAGAATGCCCTGGTATCCTTCTCCATTTCAATACTCCCCCACGTATGCCAACCACACTGATGCTTTGCTCGTCCTCTCCCAATAATTTTTTCCTGTTTCCATCCTCCCCCACATATCTTGTTACTATTTAAAAAAATTACCCCATATTTCCTCAAATGTGGGTGTTTGGTAGTTTAGCCTGTAGCTCCACTTTTAAAATGTGGGCTATTTCCATGCGCCATGAATCATAAACTGGGATTCTAGCAGTTCTCCATTGTCTCTGGAAGACAATTTTCAATACTGCCATAGATGCTGAGAACCATCTTCAAATCCTCAGGGTCACCTCTGACATCTGAATGTCTGGCACATTAGCTTTAGCTTGGGTGAGCTGGACCCATGCCCAGGGCGCCGACCTGCAGAGGAGCACAGGAGCGGTCTACAGCAGTCTACCTCTGACCTGGCTCTAAATAAAGTCTGCTAACCATTGTTCAAGGCAGCTGGCACCTGTGCTCCATTTTGGGTGGTTTTGTTCTCCTGGCGCTCCTACCTCTTGCCCCCCCATCAGATTCCCCCACTGCTTCCATTCTTCCAACACAAAGACAGCAGGTGGGAGGAGGCACCATCCTAGGCTTTGGCCAGGGTGCTGTCTGTGAAAAGGCCACCTCTGGCCTGACATGTCATGGAGTGAGGCTATATGTGCATGTATAGGCGTTTCTGCCCCTCGCTCCTCTTTCAGTTTCTCTCATATATCATTCCAGTAGCGACCCCGTCTGATGCACCCCCATAGAATATGCACTGTCACTATCCTGTCGCCTACATCTCTAGTACTCGCAAGGTGAGCTCAACCTTGATGCACATAATGCGACGCCATTTATGCAAGATTTCACCGACAACCTCCCTACCCGCAGCCCTAATACTTGCTATGCACTTCACCCCATTCCTCTTCTGAATATTCAAAAGTCTGTTTTTGCACCAGATTTTTACCTTATGGTATTTGACGTGAACATTTCTGTCCAATAATAGTCCCGATACCATGCCTTTTCATAGCGCCCCCCCCCACCCATGTCTGTAGGTAATGCATGGATTACTGGCTGTGTGGGGTTTCCTGGCTGGTGATCTAGCCGACCCTGTAAGTAGTGGGGCAGCTGGCGTTAACTCCACTTCCGGGTAGCTGACGGTAAATCCACTTCCGGGTATGGGGGTTACCAAAATCTGGTTGTAAATCACAGAATGATTTGCAATGCCCATCAACTATTACATTGATGCCTGGGCCTCGCCAAGGTGTCCATGATATTGACACTGTCTATGATGACGTCATCACTGTGCCATCTTGGTGCTGGTGCCTACCACTCTCTCCTGTCGTGGCGCGTGCTCTGTGCCAGGCACGTCCCTATGAATGGATGATTGGGTTCTGTCTGCACCAATAGCTGTACAAGGAGTCTGTAAATCTAAACTATTACACCCTCGCTCCCCCCCCCCCCCCCACACTCCACCACACACAATGCCCCCCAATGGAAGCGGCTGAAGCCGCACCTTGGCAAACACGCCCATGCGCCAAAAGTTGCCGGACGGAAAGTGAAAACGCGTCCAGTCTTGCAGCACTCCCCCTCTAAAATGAAAACCATAAAAGAAAGAGGGTTTCGATAGCTTTTCGCAGAGCCAGGTGGGCCATAAAAATTAGCAGAGCACGTGCCGCGGAGAAGGCATAAAAGAAATCCTTTGGCCGTAAACCCGGGGCGCTGCACGCCGCCCATCAAGCCATTGCAATTAATATGAAATTCTAAATAGAGGCTGTAATGCCACATAAATAGCGGAGCCGCCACCTCCTGTCTCCGGAGCCATATGTTTTTTGCCATTGTTCAAAACAAGGCGATGACTTGCCGTCTCTTAGACTTCTGATTAGCACCGTGATTTATGTCAGAATCACTAAAAATGCCAGGGAGTGGATGAGGAAATGCGCGGTGACTGCACCAGATGTGTCCAATAAAGCGGCTTCCGTCTGTAATCTGCGCGCCTTGCTTTATAGGAGGCGCGGCGAGGCGCGGAGGCTCCGGAGACGGCGCAGCCCCTGGCGCGCCTTGCTGCAGCTGACGAGCGAGCAGCCCAAATAAATGGGGGCCTTTATGCTGCATGGCATGCATACATTGATAAATTAGGGGCCGTTTTGTACCCTGACTTATCTACAAGACAAACCTGGCTAGAATCAGGGGGGATTAATTGCTTGGGAGGTGTGAAACGCAGCTTCCCCATTCATTTCTGCACACTCAGTGCGGAACAGTGATTAATCGCTCTTTAAGTATTCTCTCGAGGATGCGCCGAGATTGCCAAAGCACGATTTAGCATCATGAATCCCTCAAAAAGCACAGGTTTAGATGTGCTGCCAGCCCCTGAAAAGAACCTGGAGTGAAAGCCATTTGTTATCAGATTAAAACAATGTCAAGTTTTTAGTAGCGCTGCGGGGAGGGGAGAACTTCTGTGCGACCAAGAACACACAGCTAGAAAGTGAACAGAACGCGTTTACTCTGCTCGATCCCCTACGTGTGTGCACAGTGCACGTGCATACAAAGACCCACGCGCAGGCACGCACTGACATGCACGAAAATGAATAACATTTCTCCTGCCAAACTGGACACCATCTCAGAGCAGGGGCTACAAAAGAGCCACTCACTGCCCTCCCTCAAGTCCAAGAACCCACCTGCTGTGGTCTGTACAAACAGGTATATTAATTACCAACGTAGAACATCCGATCTCACCTATAGAAAATGCTACAAAGAACTGTAAATCACAGCCACGACTACACAAGTAAGCGAATTAACGGACTTTAAAAAATAAAAACAGGTCTCAAACCTGCAGAAATAAAACACGGACTTTGAAACGGGTCTTTTAACCGGGCCCAGGTTCATGTCTAACTTACAGGGGAAAAAACAGCGAATGGAATTCTCAGCAATGACTGTAAAACTCTTACAGTAATCCTTGTCGGCGAAGCAGTCCGTTTCAATTTGGCATGTTTTATTTATTCTCACATTCCCTAGCAGGATTTGCTTGTTTCGGATGTTGTCTTGCTGTAGTTCAAGAAACATATGTCGCTTGTACAGCGCACACTGTGAATTGAGTCGCCTCTAGGCGCCTACCTGAGTTCAAGTTGTGGATGGCTATTCATGACGGGCATGATTGACAGCGCTGAAGCCGAGGCCAGTGCAGGTTTCTCACACTGCCCGTCAGTCAGTGGGCTGTTGGCATGCACATTCAATCCTTGGCCTCTCTTCAAAGCGCGCCAAATGATGGTCACATATGTGCCAGTTGTAACTGTGATTCTATGGGAAACTGTGTGAAGGAGGTCCACGGCTGTGGACAAACTGACAGCACAATGCAAACCTTGCGTGAACATGACATGACTTCACGTGCATCTGTAAAGCGCAGGTTCACCCAGAAGGGACCTTGGCGCTGAATAACAGCTGTTTAGTTTTACCCAAATCAATGGGACGCATCTTTAATGGAGGCGATACATGCGGGAGAGAGTGGAAAGGCGGCGTTGAAGAGGTAAGAAATGTCGAGAGAGACATCGAGAAGGAGGATTTCAGACTAATGTGGGGACAATAAGGGCACCAGAGTCCAAGAGAGAGAGACTGCAGGGGACGGTGGGTGAAAGGAGAAGCGAGAGAGACACTCCAGAGACCACTCCCCCTCCACAGTCCTTGGGAATTTTTAATTCAGTCTCAGATATTCACAACCGAAACAGTTTCAACCATATTCACAACAAAATCATTGTTCTTACTCATTTCACACTGCTAATAAGCACTGGCAAAAACAAGAAGTCTGGCTTGTTTCAACATCCGTTGCGCTGTATGTATGGATGGATGCAATAATAGAAATCTTGAAGAAACTAGCCAGGTGCCATGCTGTGAAGCCCAGGGTACTAGTGCACGTGTTTTAAGCCACGCCCATAATTACACAGGCCGCGCCTCGTGCAAAAGCCTCCGCTTATTTGGCAACGGCCCTCCTAGAGCCTCCAACCTTTTCACTCATTTAAAGCGCTGAAAAGATCCACATTGCATAACACTGAAAATGACGCAAGTGGGAAGGTGTGCTGCAGTGACGCAATCCAAGCACAAACTACCCTTCCCTCGGCCTCTTTTTATCAATTTACCATAATCCCTCAATGGCGTTACCTGCCATCAAAGACACTGATGGGTTATAAAATAAGCGCGTTTTTTTTTTTTTTTTTTTAAAAAGAAAGTTGTTAATGGGGACAGATACTGGTTAAAATAAGGAAATGGAAATTTACGTTTTAAGCTACTTAAAGACCACTTAAGTGAACACAAACCTAGATCATGACCAGCGACAGTGGAATTAATACACAGGGGGAAACCAAATGGTGCAGGCCGGGGACTAAATAAAGCAATAAGGAATAGACAATTGTGGTCTTAGGAAAGGCACTTTTTGAAATGAATTGCATTTGTGCAGCAAATTATGCGGCATTAGTATCTGGCTATTTGTTCATTTGAACTACAAAAAAGACAAAGGTTTCTTGTCGAAAAAAACACTAGACTCCTTCAGCAAATCTTACTGGTGTAATTTCTCCAACAATTAATAGATTTATCTCACGGTGTAGTACACTGTCCTCTTTTACAACCCAAACAAAAACAGTTTGTGTAAATCCACAATACTGCCTTCTGCAGCAGAAACGTCTGGCCATACACAGTTCCTGAAATATAAGCTAATGCCCTCTTATTCTGCAGAGCCCTGTTACGTTTGAATAATGGTCTACTTTGTAGAGATGACTATGATCCCTCTACAGGCCTCTGGAAACCCTATTTCTATTAGGAAACAGTCGCACAGAAAAGTTTGGTACATTTCATATATTACTCGTGTCTCATACTATGAACAGATGCAACATGTTTGGAGTCTTCTAAACAGAGTGCCTCTTACTTTGAGAACGGGGCCTACGATGTAAACACGAGTTTGAGTGAACAATGAAACACATTATTTTGATGGCATTTAAATGTGTAAGTATTTTGTTTCATGTAGCAGACAAATCCACAAATCAATCAGTTGGGGACGTTTACACCATTTGGGCAAAACTGTCACCTCGTCAAACGCTGGAATACAGCACTCAACAAGTGAAAGGTGGCAAACTCACGTTTTCAAAGTGCCAGGCTAGTGGACAGCATTTTACGAAGTTTGGATCAGTTTGACTTAGAATTGATTCTGTTAAAATCTGCAGGAGATGGTGGGTTATACATCAAGCATGGCAAATCCAAGGCAGAAGAAGTAAATAATTCAGGTGGTTCTCATCACAGTGCACTACAGAACCCAGCATAAATGCATTCTGAAACTCTACCTTAGCTCGCCCTCCACTTACTGCAGCATATCGAATGTCACATTGTATGTATGTGATATTTGTATAGCACAAACCTAGGCCAAAATGCAGCGGAGCGCTGTACAGGTTTCCAAGGCAAAGATGCGGTGAACATATGATTGAAGACGTAGCTCGGCTCTGGGAGCAGAAGGGGACTGTAACTCCATAGCGATAGTGTCTAAGTGGCTACGGGTATGCCCAGACGTGGGTCCCTTGCTCGTTGCGCCACTGGATTCAAGCTAGCCTGGCTGATGAGGGGTGTTACCCCAAAACCGGTTCCAGGATGCTTGTTTCCGGTCCAGGGAGGACCCGGCTTGGCAGTTCGGGCTGGACTGTTCCCATGAGGGCCAGGGCCAAGACTGATTTGCATATGGCTGGGTCCAAACTGGGGTGGCGAAGTGAGCAAAAGAACACTGGATTAAAACCAGATCTGTGACGGGGGGTGAGTGGTTGAAAAGTTTCAGCGCTCCGTCCATCATCTTTACCAGTTAGTAACTGAACAGTTGTGGAAATGGCTCTTAAACCCACCCGTCAGAAAGTAAATGCAGACATCTGTAATGGCATTTACTACGGCATGTGTCATGGTGTCCAGATAATAAAGTATTAATGGCATCAATTGCGTTTACTACAGCACATGAAGGTGCTCGATAGTACCCAAGCAGGTGTGCGTGATGGCCTTTACTACAACATGTCACAGTGAGCAGACAGTAACCAATGGTGGGCTACGCCTTCTCCTACTGCTCATCATGGTTCACCTGCCAATACCAAACCGGTCTTTGTCATTTATTGTGTACATTGGGTGACATCTAATTTACTTTCCTCCGAACTTGTTGCAGTAATTGTAACACATTTTGAAGTCTGGATCTTGGTCGAGGCCCCTACAGTGCACAAGTGAGATTTGGTGAAATCAGCTGCAGATAGTTTTGAGTAACTTATCCTGGAAGGAGTTCCAACGAGATGCCCCGTTCAAAGGAAAAGAGTCACCAAACGGGACGTGCTATAAATCCAGTGAACTCTTTCCATTGCTTTACAAAGCTCCTCTTGTGTTGGCATCCGTGCACTTCAGGAGCCAACGGTAAATGTGCTGAACTCTAGTCAAAGCTTCCAAAAGGAGTAGAGGAAAGATGGAGTCTGAATTCCTCATACAAAGTGTACTGGAACTTAGTTACATCAACCTATGTTCTTTGTAGTTATCTTACGCACTTCTGCCGCCGACAGCCATGTAATCATGTCACTATGTACCTTCACATTATATCCATCTATTCATGTCTATAACCCCCCCATCCATCACTCTCCTTCCATCACACTCACTCTCCTTCCATCACACTCTCACTCTCCCTCCATCACACTCTCACTCTCCCTCCATCACACTCACTCCCCCTCCATCACACTTTCCCTCCCTCCATCACACTCTCACTCCCCTCCATCACACTCTCACTCCCCCTCCATCACACTCACTCCCCTCCATCACACTCTCACTCTCCCTCCATCACACTCTCCCTCCATCACACTCTCCCTCTCCCTCCATCACACTCTCACTCTCCCTCCCTCCATCACACTCTCTCCCTCCATCACACTCTCACTCCCCTCCATCCATCACTCTCTCCCTCCATCACACTCTCTCCCTCCATCACACTCTCTCCCTCCATCACACTCTCTCCCCTCCATCACACTCTCTCCCTCATCACACTCTCTCCCTCCTCACACTCTCTCCCTCCTCACACTCTCTCCCTCATCACACTCTCTCCCTCCATCACACTCTCTCCCTCCTCACACTCTCTCCCTCCATCACTCTCTCCCTCCATCACACTCTCTCCCTCCATCACACTCTCCCTCCCTCCCTCCATCACATTCTCACACTCTCCCTCCCTCCCTCCATCACATTCTCACACTCTCCCTCCCTCCCTCCATCACACTCTCCCTCCCTCCCTCCATCACACTCTCCCTCTCCCTCCATCACACTCTCACTCTCCCTCCATCACACTCTCACTCTCCCTCTCCCTCCATCACACTCTCCCTCCCTCCATCACACTCTCTCCCTCCATCACACTCTCTCCCTCCATCACACTCTCCCTCCATCACACTCTCCCTCCATCACACTCACGCTCTCACTCCCTCCATCACACTCACGCTCTCACTCCCTCCATCACACTCACGCTCTCACTCCCTCCATCACACTCACGCTCTCCCTCCCTCCATCACACTCACGCTCTCCCTCCCTCCATCACACTCTCCCTCCATCACACTCTCCCTCCATCACACTCTCCCTCCATCACACTCTCCCTCCATCACACTCTCCCTCCATCACCCTCTCCCTCCATCACCCTCTCCCTCCATCACACTCTCCCTCCCTCCCTCCATCACACTCCCTCCTCCATCACATTCTCCCTCTCCTCCCTCCATCACCTCCTCACACTCTCCCTCCCTCCCTCCATCACACTCTCCCTCTCCCTCCCTCCATCACACTCTCCCTCTCCCTCCATCACACTCTCACTCTCCTCTCCATCACACTCTCACTCTCCCTCCCCTCCATCACACTCTCCCTCCCTCCATCACACTCTCTCCCTCCATCACACTCTCTCCCTCCATCACACTCTCCCTCCATCACACTCTCCCTCCATCACACTCTCTCCCTCCATCACACTCTCTCCCTCCATCACACTCTCTCCCTCCATCACACTCTCTCCCTCCATCACACTCACACTCTCCTTCCATCACACTCTCCTTCCATCACACTCACACTCTCCTTCCATCACACTCACACTCTCCCTCCCTCCCACTCCCTCCCTCCCTCCATCCACCCTCCCTTCATCACACTCTCCCTCCCTCCATCACTCACTCTCCCTCCATCACATTTTCCCTCCCTCCATCACACTCTCCCTCCATCACTCACACTCTCCCTCCATCACTCACACTCTCCCTCCATCACTCTCTCCCTCCCTCACTCTCTCCCTCCATCACTCTCTCCCTCCATCACACTCTCCCTCCATCACTCTCTCCCTCCATCACTCTCTCCCTCCATCACTCTCTCCCTCCATCACTCTCTCCATCACTCTCCCCCTCCATCACTCTCTCCCTCCATCACACTCCCTCTCCCTCCATCACACTCCCTCTCCCTCCATCACTCTCACTCACCCCCCTCCATCCATCCATCTCACTCTCCATCACTCGCTCTCCCTCCATCACACTCACTCTCCCTCCCTCCATCACACTCTCTCCCTCCCTCCATCCACTCACTCTCCCTCCATCCACTCACTCTCCCTCCATCACTCTCACTCTCCCTCCCTCCATCCACCATCTCCCTCCATCCATCACTCTCCCTCCCTCCATCACACTCTCCCTCCCTCCCTCCATCACACTCCCTCCTCTCCTCTCCTCCATCACATCACTCTCCCTCCCTCCATCACACTCTCCCTCCCTCCATCACACTCTCCCTCCATCCACTCCCTCCTCCATCACACTCTCCCTCCCTCCATCACACTCCCTCCCTCCCTCCTCACTCTCACTCTCCCTCCCTCCATCACCACTCTCCCTCCCTCCATCACACTCTCCCTCCCTCCATCACATCACTCACTCTCCTCCCTCCCTCCATCACACTCTCCCTCCCTCCATCACACTCCCTCCCTCCCTCCATCACATCTCACTCTCCTCTCCCTCCCTCACACTCTCCCTCCATCACACTCACCTCTCCCTCCCTCCATCACTCTCACTCCTCCCTCCCTCCATCACACTCACTCTCCCTCCCATCACACTCATCTCCTCCCTCCATCACACTCACTCCTCTCACTCCTCTCCTCCACACTCTCACTCTCCCTCCATCACACTCTCTCTCTCCTTCCATCACACTCTCTCTCTCCTTCCATCACACTCTCTCTCCCTTCCATCACACTCTCTCTCTCCTTCCATCACACTCTCTCCTCCTTCCATCACACTCTCTCTCTCCTTCCATCACACTCTCTCTCCTTCCATCACACTCTCTCTCCTTCCATCACACTCACTCTCCTTCCATCACACTCACTCTCTCCTTCCATCACACTCACTCTCCTTCCATCACACTCACTCTCTCCTTCCATCACACTCTCTCTCTCCATCACACACACTCTCTCCCTCCATCACACTCTCTCTCTCCCTCCATCACACTCTCTCTCTCCCTCCATCACACTCTCCCTCCATCACACTCTCCCTCCATCACACTCTCCCTCCATCACACTCTCCCTCCATCACACTCTCCCTCCATCACACTCTCCCTCCATCACACTCTCCCTCCATCACACTCTCCCTCCATCACACTCTCCCTCCATCACACTCTCCCTCCATCACACTCTCCCTCCATCACACTCTCCCTCCATCACACTCTCCCTCCATCACACTCTCCCTCCATCACACTCTCCCTCCATCCACTCTCCTCCCTCCATCACTCTCCCTCCATCACTCTCCCTCCATCACTCTCCCTCCATCACTCTCCCTCCATCACTCTCTCCCTCCATCACTCTCTCCCTCCATCACACTCTCCCTCCATCACACTCTCCCTCCATCACACTCTCCATCACTCGCTCTCCCTCCATCACACTCTCCCTCCCTCCATCACACTCTCCCTCCATCCATCACACTCTCCCTCCATCACACTCTCCCTCCATCACACTCTCCCTCCATCACACTCTCCCTCCATCACACTCTCCCTCCATCACACTCTCCCTCCATCACACTCACTCTCCCTCCCTCCATCACACACACTCTCCCTCCCTCCATCACACTCACTCTCCCTCCCTCCATCACACTCACTCTTCCTCCATCACACTCACTCTCCCTCCATCACACTCTCACTCTCCCTCCATCACACTCTCACTCTCCCTCCATCACACTCACTCTCCCTCCATCACACTCACTCTCCCTCCATCACACTCACTCTCCCTCCATCACACTCACTCTCCCTCCCTCCCTCACACTCTCTCCCCCTCCATCACACTCTCACTCTCCCTCCATCACTCTCACTCTCCCTCCATCACTCTCCCTCCATCACTCTCACTCCATCACTCTCACTCCATCACACTCACTCCATCACTCTCACTCCATCACTCTCACTCTCCCTCCCTCACACTCACTCTCCCTTCATCACACTCACACTTTCCCTCCCTCCCTCACACTCTCACTCTCCCTCCATCACATCTCACTCTCCCTCCATCACACTCTCTCTCCCTCCATCACACTCTCACTCTCCCTCCCTCACACTCTCACTCTCACTCTCCCTCCCTCACACTCTCACTCTCACTCTCCCTCCCTCACACTCTCACTCTCACTCTCCCTCCCTCACACTCTCACTCTCCCTCCCTCACACTCTCACTCTCCCTCCCTCACACTCTCACTCTCCCTCCCTCACACTCTCACTCTCCCTCCCTCACACTCTCCCTCCATCACTCACACTCCCTCCATCACTCTCACTCTCCTCTCCCTCCATCACTCTCCCTCCCTCACACTCTCCATCACTCTCACTCTCCCTCCCTCCATCACTCTCACTCTCCCTCCATCTCTCCCTCATCCTCTCCTCCCTCCATCACACTCTCACTCTCCATCACACTCTCCCTCCCTCCATCACACTCCCTCCCTCCATCCACCTCACTCTCCCCCCTCACACTCACTCTCCCTCACTCTCCCTCACACTCTCACTCTCCCTCCCTCACACTCTCACTCTCCCTCCCTCACCTCCATCACTCTCACTCTCCCTCCATCACTCTCACTCTCCCTCCATCACACTCTCTCTCCTCCCTCCATCACACACTCTCCCTCCCTCCATCACACTCTCTCCCTCCCTCCATCACACTCTCTCTCCCTCCATCACATCTCACTCTCCCTCTCCATCACATCTCACTCTCCTCCCTCCTCCATCACATCTCACTCTCCCTCCCTCCATCACACTCTCTCCCTCCATCACACTCTCTCCCTCCATCACTCTCACTCTCCCTCCCTCCATCACACTCTCACTCTCTCCCTCCATCCATCTCACTCTCCCTCCATCACTCTCTCTCCCTCCATCACACTCTCACTCTCCCTCCCTCCCTCCATCACACTCACTCTCCCTCCCTCCATCACCTCACTCTCTCCTCCCTCCATCACACTCTCACTCCTCCCTCCCTCCATCACACTCCATCTCTCCCTCCCTCCATCACATTCTCCCTCCCTCCATCACTCTCACCTCTCCTCCCTCCATCACTCTCACTCTCCCTCCTCCATCACACTCTCCCTCCTCCATCACACTCTCCTCTCCCTCCATCACTCACTCTCCCTCCATCCATCACACTCTCCTCCCTCCATCACACTCTCCTCTCCTCCATCACACTCACTCTCCCTCCATCCACTCACTCTCCCCCTCCATCACACTCACTCTCCTCCCTCCATCACACTCACTCTCCCTCCATCACTCTCACTCTCCCTCCATCACACTCTCATCTCCCTCCCTCCCTCCATCACTCTCTCTCCCTCCATCACACTCTCCCTCCCTCCATCACACTCTCCCTCCCTCCATCACACTCTCTCTCCCTCCATCACACTCTCCTCCTCCTCTCCATCACACTCTCCCTCCCTCCATCACACTCTCCTCCCTCCATCACACTCTCCTCCCTCCATCACTCTCTCCCTCCCTCCATCACACTCTCCCTCCCTCCACTCTCATCCTCCCTCACTCTCCCTCCCTCCATCACTCTCCCTCCCTCCCTCCACTCACACTCCTCTCCTCCACTCACTCTCCATCCCTCCATCACTCTCCTCCATCACTCCCTCCCTCCCTCCACTCACTCACTCTCCCTCCCTCCATCACACTCTCCCTCCCTCCCTCACTCTCCCTCCATCACACTCTCCTCTCCCTCTCCTCCCTCCATCACACTCTCTCTCCCTCCATCACTCTCACTCTCCCTCCATCACACACTCTCTCCCTCCCTCCATCACACTCTCACTCTCCCTCCCTCCATCACTCTCTCCATCTCACTCCCTCCCTCCATCACACTCTCTCTCCCTCCACTCACCTCTCCTCCCTCCATCACACTCTCCTCTCCTCCATCACTCTCTCCCTCACTCACTCTCCTCCCTCCATCACTCTCACTCTCCTCCATCACTCCTCTCCCTCCATCACTCTCACTCTCCCTCCCTCCATCACACTCTCCCTCCTCTCCCTCCATCACACTCTCACTCCCTCCTCCATCACTCTCCTCCCTCCATCACATCTCACCTCTCCCTCCCTCCCTCCATCACACTCACACTCTCCCTCCTCCATCACACTCTCACTCTCCCTCCATCACACTCTCACTCTCCCTCCCTCCATCACTCTCACTCTCCCTCCCTCCATCACACTCTCTCACCCTCCCTCCCTCCATCACACTCTCCCTCCCTCCATCACACTCACACTATCCCTCCCTCACACTCACACACACTCCCTCCCTCCATCACTCACACTCTCACTCCCTCCATCACTCACTCTCACTCCCTCCCTCCATCACACTCACACTCTCACTCCCTCCCTCCATCACACTCACTCTCCCTCCCTCCATCACACTCTCCCTCTCCTCCCTCCACTCCATCACTCTCCCTCCCTCCATCACACTCTCACTCTCCCTCCCTCCCTCCATCACACTCTCCCTCCCTCCCTCCATCACACTCCTCTCCCTCCCTCCATCACATTCTCACTCTCCTCCTCCCTCATCACCTCTCACTCTCACTCCCTCCCTCCATCACACTCACTCTCCTCCCTCACCTCCTCCACTCTCACTCCCTCCCTCCCTCCATCACACTCTCACTCCTCCCTCCCTCATCACACTCTCCACTCCCTCCCTCCATCACATCTCTCTCCTCCCTCCCTCATCACTCTCACTCTCCCTCCCTCCATCACTCACTCTCCCTCCCTCCTCCATCACTCTCCCTCCCTCCCTCCCTCCATCACATCTCACTCTCCCTCCCTCCCTCCATCACACTCTCTCTCCCTCCCTCCCTCCATCACATTCTCACTCTCCCTCCCTCCCTCCATCACATTCTCACTCTCACTCCCTCCCTCCATCACATTCTCACTCTCCCTCCCTCCCTCCATCACTCTCACTCTCCCTCCCTCCCTCCATCACATTCTCACTCTCCCTCCCTCCCTCCATCACATTCTCACTCTCTCCTCCCTCCATCACATCTCCTCTCCCTCCTCCCTCCTCTCCCTCCATCACACTCCTCTCCTCCCTCCATCACTCTCCCTCCCTCCCTCACACTCCACTCTCCCTCACTCTCCCTCCATCACACTCTCACCTCTCCTCCCTCACACTCTCCCTCCATCACACTCTCACCTCTCCCTCCCTCCCTCCATCACACTCTCCCTCCCTCCATCACACTCACTCTCTCCCTCCCTCCATCACATCTCACCTCTCCCTCCCTCCATCCTCACACTCTCCTCCCTCCCTCCATCACACTCTCCCTCCCTCCATCACTCTCACTCTCCCTCCCTCCATCACACTCTCACTCTCCCTCCCTCCATCACATTCTCACACCCTCCCTCCCTCCATCACACTCTCCCTCCCTCCATCACTCTCACACTCTCCCTCCCTCCATCACTCTCACACTCTCCCTCCCTCCATCACACTCACACTCCCTCCATCACACTCACTCACCTCCCTCCATCACACTCACACTCCCTCCTCCATCACACTCTCCCTCCCTCACATTCTCACTCTCCTCCCTCCCATCTCACTCTCCTCCCCTCCCTCCATCACACTCACTCTCCTCCCTCCCTCATCACATTCTCACTCTCCCTCCCTCCTCATCACATTCTCACTCTCCCTCCTCCTCATCACATTCTCACTCTCCCTCCCTCCATCACATTCTCACTCTCCTCCCTCCCTCCATCCACTCACTCTCCCTCCCTCCCTCCATCACATTCTCACTCTCCCTCCCTCCCTCCATCACATTCTCACTCTCCTCACTCCCTCCATCACATTCTCACTCTCTCCCTCCCTCCATCACATTCTCACTCTCCCTCCCTCCCTCCATCCATCACATCTCCTCCCTCACTCACTCTCCTCACTCCCTCCTCTCCCTCCATCACACTCTCCTCCCTCACCTCACTCTCCCTCCATCACACTCTCCCTCCTCACACTCTCCCTCCCTCCCTCCATCACTCTCATCACTCTCCTCTCCTCCCTCACATCACTCTCCCTCCCTCCACCTCTCCCTCCCTCACACTCTCCTCCCATCACACTCTCCCTCCCTCCATCACTCTCCCTCCATCACTCTCCCTCCTCATCACACTCTCCCTCCCTCCATCACTCTCCTCCCTCCATCACTCTCCTCCCTCCATCACACTCATCTCCTCCATCCACACTCACTCTCCCTCCATCACACTCTCACTCTCCCTCCTCCATCACACTCACTCTCCCTCCATCCATCACACTCACTCCTCACTCCTCCTCTCCATCACTCACACTCTCCTCCATCACTCACTCTCCCTCCATCACTCTCCTCCTCCCTCCTCCCTCCATCACACTCTCCCTCCCTCCATCACATTCTCACACTCTCCCTCCTCCCTCCATCACATTCTCACTCTCCTCCCTCCCTCCATCACACTCTCACTCTCCCTCCCTCACACTCACTCCCTCCCTCCATCACATCTCACTCTCCTCCCTCCATCACACTCTCACTCTCTCCTCCCTCCATCACATTCTCCACTCTCTCCTCACACTCTCCTCCCTCCATCACTCTCACACTCTCCCTCCCTCCATCACATCTCACATCCTCCTCCATCACTCCCTCCCTCCATCACTCACACTCTCCCTCCCTCCATCACTCTCACACTCTCCCTCCCTCACACTCTCCCTCCCTCACACACACTCACTCACCCTCCCTCCATCACACTCACACTCTCCCTCCCTCCCTCCATCACACTCTCCCTCCCTCCATCACATTCTCACTCTCCCTCCCTCCCTCCATCACATTCTCACTCTCCTCCCTCCCTCCATCACATTCATCACTCTCCCTCCCTCCATCACATTCTCACTCTCCCTCCCTCCCATCCATCACTCTCCTCCCTCATCACATCACTCTCCCTCCCTCATCACATTCTCACTCTCCTCCCTCCCTCATCACATTCTCACTCTCCCTCCCTCCCTCATCACATTCTCACTCTCCCTCCCTCCCTCCATCACATTCTCACTCTCCCTCCCTCCCTCCATCACATTCTCACTCTCCCTCCCTCCCTCATCACATTCTCACTCTCCCTCCCTCCCTCCATCATCACATTCACTCTCCCTCCCTCCCTCCATCACATTCTCACTCTCCCTCCCTCCCTCCCTCACATTCTCACTCTCCCTCCCTCCCTCCATCACATTCTCACTCTCCCTCCCTCCCTCCATCACACTCACACTCTCCCTCCCTCCCTCCATCACATCTCACTCTCCCTCCCTCCCTCCATCACACTCTCACTCTCCTCCTCCCTCCATCACACTCTCTCCCTCCCTCCATCACACTCACTCTCCCTCCCTCCATCACACTCACTCTCCCTCCATCACATTCTCACTCTCCCTCCATCACATTCTCACACTCTCCCTCCCTCCCTCCATCCCTCCCTCCATCACACTCACTCTCCCTCCATCACACACTCATTCTCCCTCCATCACACACTCACTCTCCCTCCCTCCCTCCATCACACTCACAC
The DNA here is from genome assembly GCA_963921515.1 of Calotriton arnoldi. NCBI lineage: Eukaryota > Metazoa > Chordata > Amphibia > Caudata > Salamandridae > Calotriton > Calotriton arnoldi. The sequence goes on along the minus strand of CAWUFW010000609.1, from coordinate 1,632,124 downwards.
TCTCCCTCCCTCCATCACATTCTCACACTCTCCCTCCCTCCCTCCATCACACTCTCACTCTCCCTCCCTCCCTCCATCACACTCACTCTCCCTCCCTCCAGCACACTCTCTCCCTCCCTCCATCACACTCTCACTCTCCCTCCCTCCATCACACTCTCACTCTCTCCCTCCCTCCATCACATTCTCACACCCTCCCTCCCTCCATCACACTCCCCCTCCCTCCATCACATTCTCACACTCTCCCTCCCTCCCTCCATCACATTCTCACACTCTCCCTCCCTCCATCACACTCACTCTCCCTCCCTCCAGCACACTCCCTCCATCACACTCTCACTCTCCCTCCCTCCATCACACTCTCACTCTCTCCCTCCCTCCATCACATTCTCACACCCTCCCTCCCTCCATCACACTCTCCCTCCCTCCATCACATTCTCACACTCACTCTCCCTTCATCACACTCTCCCTCCCTTCATCACACTCTCCCTCCCTCCATCACTCTCACTCTCCCTCCCTCCATCACTCTCACACTCTCCCTCCCTCCCTCATCACACTCTCACTCTCCCTCCTCCCTCCATCACATTCTCACTCTCCCTCCCTCCCTCATCACACTCTCACTCTCCCTCCCTCCCTCATCACATTCTCACTCTCCCTCCCTCCCTCCATCACATTCTCACTCTCTCTCCCTCCCTCCATCACACTCTCCCTCCCTCCATCACACTCTCCCTCCCTCCATCACACTCTCCCTCCCTCCATCACACTCTCCCTCCCTCACACACACTCTCCCTCCCTCACACACACTCTCCCTCCCTCACACGCACTCTCCCTCCCTCACACGCACTCTCCCTCCCTCACACGCACTCTCCCTCCCTCACACGCACTCTCCCTCCCTCACACACACTCACCCTCCCTCCATCACACTCACACACTCTCCCTCCCTCCCTCCATCACACTCTCCCTCCCTCCATCACATTCTCACTCTCCCTCCCTCCCTCCATCACATTCTCACTCTCCCTCCCTCCATCACATTCTCACTCTCCCTCCCTCCCTCCATCACATTCTCACTCTCCCTCCCTCCCTCATCACATTCTCACTCTCCCTCCCTCCCTCATCACATTCTCACTCTCCCTCCCTCCCTCATCACATTCTCACTCTCCCTCCCTCCCTCATCACATTCTCACTCTCCCTCCCTCCCTCATCACATTCTCACTCTCCCTCCCTCCCTCATCACATTCTCACTCTCCCTCCCTCCCTCCATCACATTCTCACTCTCCCTCCCTCCCTCCATCACATTCTCACTCTCCCTCCCTCCCTCCATCACATTCTCACTCTCCCTCCCTCCCTCCATCACATTCTCACTCTCCCTCCCTCCCTCCATCACACTCTCCCTCCCTCCATCACATTCTCACTCTCCCTCCCTCCCTCCATCACATTCTCACTCTCCCTCCCTCCCTCCCTCCATCACATTCTCACTCTCCCTCCCTCCCTCCACACTCACACTCTCCCTCACTCACTCCCTCTCCCTCCCTCACACACACTCTCCCTCCATCACACTCTCCCTCCCTCACACTCACACACTCCCTCCCTCACACTCTCCCTCCATCACACTCTCACTCTCCCTCCCTCCTCACATCCCTCCCTCCATCACACTCACTCTCCCTCCATCACACACTCATTCTCCTCCATCACACTCACTCTCCCTCCATCCCTCCATCACTCTCTCTCTCCCTCCATCACACTCTCACCTCCATCACTCTCTCCTCCATCACACTCTCCCTCCCTCCATCACACTCTCTCCTCCCTCCATCACACTCTCACTCTCCCTCCCTCCACTCCATCTCACTCTCCCTCCATCACACTCTCCCTCCCTCCATCCATCACTCTCCCTCCCTCCATCACTCTCACTCTCCTCCCTCCATCACTCTCACACTCTCCCTCCCTCCATCACACTCACCTCCCTCCATCACACTCATCACTCTCCCTCCATCACACTCACCACTCTCCCTCCCTCCCTTCATCACACTCTCCTCCCTCCATCACATTCTCACTCTCCCTCCCTCCCATCTCACTCTCCTCCCTCCCTCCATCACATTCTCACTCTCCCTCCCTCCCTCATCACACTCTCACTCTCCTCCCTCCCTCCTCATCACATTCACTCTCCTCCTCATCACATCACTCTCCCTCCATCACACTCTCACTCTCCCTCCCTCCCTCCATCACATCTCACTCTCCCTCCCTCCCTCATCACATTCTCACTCTCCTCCCTCCCTCCATCACATCTCACTCTCCTCCCTCCCTCCATCACACTCTCACTCTCCCTCCCTCCCTCCATCACATTCTCACTCTCCTCCTCCCTCCATCACATTCTCACCTCCCTCCCTCCCTCCATCACACTCTCACTCTCCACTCTCCCTCCATCACATTCTCACTCTCCCTCCCTCCCTCCATCACACTCTCACTCCCTCCTCTCCCTCCATCACACTCTCACTCTCCCTCCCTCCCTCCATCACACTCTCACTCTCCCTCACTCACTCCCTCTCCCTCCCTCACACTCACACTCCCTCCCTCCCTCACACACACTCTCCCTCCCTCCCTCACACACTCTCCCTCCCTCCATCACACTCTCCCTCCCTCCATCCCTCCCACTCCCTCCATCACTCACTCTCCCTCCATCACTCACTCTCCCTCCATCACACTCTCACTCTCCCTCCATCACACTCTCTCTCCCTCCATCCATCACACTCTCCCTCCTCCATCACTCTCCCTCCCTCCATCACTCACCCTCTCCCTCCCTCCACACTCACACTCACCCTCACCCTCCCTCCATCACACTCACACTCTCCCTCCCTCCATCACTCACACTCTCCCTCCCTCCATCCATCACACTCACTCTCCCTCCCTCCATCCATCACACTCACTCTCCCTCCCTCCATCCATCACTCACACTCTCCGTCCCTCCATCCATCACTCACACTCTCCCTCCCTCCCTCCATCACACACTCTCACACTCTCCCTCCCTCCCTCCCTCCCTCCATCACACTCTCCCTCCCTCCCTCCCTCCTCCCTCCATCACACTCTCCTCCCTCCATCACACTCTCACTCTCCCTCCCTCCCTCCCTCCCTCACACTCTCTCCTCCCTCCATCACACTCTCTCCCTCCCTCCATCACTCTCTCCTCCCTCCATCACTCACTCTCCCTCCCTCCCTCCATCACACTCTCACTCTCCCTCCTCCCTCCATCACACTCTCTCTCCTCTCCCTCCCTCCATCACACTCTCCCTCCCTCCATCACACTCTCACTCTCCCTCCCTCCATCACACTCACTCCTCCTCCCTCCTCCATCCTCTCCTCCCTCCATCACTCTCCCTCCTCCATCACACTCTCCCTCCCTCCCTCACACTCTCCTCTCCCTCCCTCACACTCACTCTCCCTCCCTCCACTCTCCCTCCCTCACACTCACTCTCCCTCCACTCACACTCTCTCCTCCATCACACTCTCCTCCCTCACACACTCTCCTCCTCCACACTCTCCCTCCCTCACACTCTCCCTCCCTCACACTCTCCCTCCATCACACTCTCCCTCCCTCACACACTCTCCTCCTCACACTCTCCCTCCCTCACTCTCCCTCCACTCCCTCCCTCACACTCCTCTCCTCCCTCACACTCCACTCTCCCTCCCTCACCTCACTCTCCCTCCCTCATCACACTCACTCTCCCTCCCTCCATCACTCACTCTCCCTCCATCACACTCACTCTCCCTCCATCACACTCACTCTCCCTCCCTCCATCACACTCTCTCTCCCTCCCTCCCTCCATCACTCTCTCTCCCTCCCTCCATCACTCTCTCTCCCTCCCTCCATCACTCTCTCTCTCTCCCTCCCTCCATCACTCTCTCTCTCTCCCTCCCTCCATCACTCTCTCTCCCTCCCTCCATCACTCACACTCTCCCTCCCTCCATCCATCACTCTCTCCTCCCTCCCTCCATCACTCACTCTCTCCCTCCCTCCATCACTCCACTCTCCCTCCCTCCATCATCACTCTCTCCTCCCTCCATCACACTCACTCTCTCTCCCTCCATCACACTCACCCTCCCTCCCTCCTCCATCACATCTCACTCTCCCTCCCTCCATCACTCACCTCCCTCCCTCCATCACACTCTCTCCCTCCCTCCATCACACTCTCCCTCCCTCCATCATCACACTCTCCTCCCTCCATCACTCTCCCTCCCTCCATCACACTCACTCTCCCTCCCTCCATCACTCACACTCTCCCTCCCTCCATCATCCACTCTCCCTCCCTCCATCACTCACTCTCCCTCCCTCCATCACTCACTCTCCCTCCCTCCATCACTCACTCTCCCTCCCTCCATCACTCACTCTCCCTCCCTCCATCACTCACTCTCCCTCCATCACTCACTCACACTCTCACTCCTCCCTCCATCACTACTCTCTCCCTCCATCACTCACCTCTCTCCCTCCATCACTCACTCTCACTCCCTCCATCACACTCTCACTCTCCTCCATCACTCACACTCTCCCTCCTCCATCACTCCTCTCCTCCCTCCATCACTCACACTCCTCCCTCCATCACATCTCCTCCTCACACTCTCCATCCATCACACTCACTCACTCTCCCTCCATCACACACTCACTCACTCTCCCTCCATCACACTCTCACCTCTCCCTCCCTCCACTCACACTCTCTCCCTCCATCACATTCTCACTCTCCTCTCCCTCCATCACACTCACTCTCCCTCCTCCTCCATCACACTCTCCCTCCCTCCATCACTCTCCCTCCCTCCATCACTCACTCTCCCTCCATCACTCACTCTCCCTCCATCACACTCTCACTCTCCCTCCATCACACTCTCTCTCCCTCCATCCACTCACTCTCCCTCCCTCCATCACTCTCACTCTCCCTCCCTCCATCACATCTCCACTCCCTCCCTCCTCACCTCCATCCATCTCATCACTCTCCCTCCCTCCATCACTCTCACTCTCCCTCCCTCCATCACTCACACTCTCCCTCCCTCCATCACTCACACTCTCCCTCCCTCCATCACTCACACTCTCCCTCCCTCCATCACACACACACTCACCCCTCCATCACACTCACACTCTCCCTCCCTCCATCACACTCACTCTCCCTCCCTCCATCACACTCACACTCTCCCTCCATCACACTCACACTCACCCTCCCTCCATCACACTCCCTCCCTCCCTCCCACTCACACTCCTCCCTCCATCACACTCACCTCTCCCTCCCTCCATCACACTCTCTCCTCCCTCCCTCCATCCATCACATCTCACTCTCCCTCCCTCCCTCCATCACATTCTCACACCCTCCCTCCCTCCCTCCATCACACTCTCACACTCCCTCCCTCCCTCCATCACATTCTCCATCACTCTCTCCTCCATCACACTCTCCCTCCCTCCATCACTCTCACACTCTCCTCCCTCCATCACTCACATCTCCTCCCTCCATCACCTCACTCCTCCCTCCATCACTCACTCTCCCTCCCTCCATCACTCACTCTCCTCCCTCCATCACACTCTCTCTCCCTCCATCACTCACTCTCTCCCTCCCTCCATCACACTCTCTCCTCCCTCCCTCCTCACTCCTCTCCCTCCATCACACTCTCCTCCCTCCATCACATCTCACTCTCCTCCTCCCTCCATCACACTCTCACTCTCCTCCTCCTCCATCACTCTCACTCTCCTCCCTCCCTCCATCACATTCTCACTCTCCATCCCTCCCTACATCACATCTCTCACTCTCCTCCCTCCCTCCATCACATTCTCACTCACACTCTCCCTCCATCACACTCACTCACTCTCCCTCCCTCACTCTCCCTCCCTCACACTCTCCCTCCCTCCATCACTCTCCCTCCCTCCATCACACTCTCCCTCCCTCACACTCACTCACTCTCCCTCCCTCACACTCACTCTCCCTCCCTCACACTCTCCCTCCCTCACACACACTCTCCCTCCCTCACACACTCTCCCTCCCTCACACACTCTCCCTCCCTCACACACTCACTCCCTCCATCACTCACTCCATCACACTCTCCCTCCCTCTATCACTCACACTCTCCCTCCCTCCATCACACACTCACCCTCCCTCCATCACACTCTCCCTCCATCACACTCTCCCTCCATCACACTCTCCCTCCCTCCCACTCTCTCTCCCTCCCACTCTCCCTCCCTCCATCACTCTCCCTCCCTCACACTCTCCCTCTCCCTCTCCCTCCATCACACTCCTCCCTCCCTCACACTCTCCCTCCCTCCATCACACACACTCTCCCTCCCTCCCTCCCTCACACTCTCCCTCCCTCCATCACTCTCACTCTCCCTCCCTCCATCACACTCACACTCTCCCTCCCTCCATCACATTCTCACACTCTCCCTCCCTCCATCCCACTCTCCCTCCCTCCATCACATTCTCACACTCTCCCTCCCTCCATCACTCTCCCTCCCTCCCATCACACTCTCCCTCCCTCCATCACACTCTCCCTCCCTCCATCACACTCACACTCTCCCTCCCTCCATCACACTCTCCCTCCCTCCATCACATTCTCACACTCTCCCTCCCTCCCTCCATCACACTCTCCCTCCCTCCATCACTCTCACACTCTCCCTCTCCCTCCCTCACTCTCCCTCCCTCCCTCACACTCTCCCTCTCCCTCCCTCCCTCCATCACATTCTCACACTCTCCCTCCCTCCCTCCATCACACTCTCACTCTCCCTCCATCACATTCTCACACTCTCCCTCCCTCCCTCCATCACTCTCCCTCCCTCCATCACTCACACTCTCCCTCCCTCCATCACTCACTCTCCCTCCCTCCATCACACTCTCCCTCCCTCCCTCCATCACACTCTCACACTCTCCCTCCCTCCATCACATTCTCACACCCTCCACTCCCTCCCTCCATCCCTCCCTTCCTCCCTCCATCACTCTCACACTCTCCCTCCCTCCATCACACTCACACACTCCCTCCCTCCCTCACACTCTCCCTCCCTCCCTCCATCACTCTCCCTCCCTCCATCACATTCTCACTCTCCCTCCCTCCCTCCCTCCATCACACTCACTCTCCCTCCATCACTCCTCCCTCCACTCCACTCTCCCTCCATCACACTCTCCCTCCCTCCATCACACTCTCCCTCCCTCCATCACACTCTCCCTCCATCACATCTCACACTCTCCTCCCTCCATCACACTCACTCTCCTCCCTCCATCACACTCTCCTCTCCATCACACTCTCACTCACTCTCCCTCCATCACACTCTCACTCTCCTCCATCACACACTCACTCTCCCTCCATCACACACTCACTCACTCTCCCTCCATCACACTCTCACACTCTCCCTCCCTCCATCACACTCTCCCTCCCTCCATCACACTCTCCCTCCCTCCATCACATGCTCACACTCGCCCTCCCTCCATCACACTCACACTCTCCCTCCCTCCATCACACTCTCCCTCCCTCCATCACACTCTCACTCACTCTCCCTCCATCACACACTCACTCTCCCTCCATCACACACTCACTCACTCTCCCTCCATCACATTCTCACACTCCCCCTCCCTCCATCACACTCACTCTCCCTCCATCACACACTCTCACTCTCCCTCCATCACACACTCTCACTCTCCCTCCATCACACACTCACTCACTCTCCCTCCATCACATTCTCACACTCCCCCTCCCTCCATCACACTCTCTCTCTCCCTCCATCACATTCTCACACTCCCCCTCCCTCCATCACACTCCCCCTCCCCCTCCCTCCATCACACTCACACTCTCCCTCCCTCCATCACACTCTCCCTCCCTCCATCACAATCTCCCTCCCTCCATCACACTCCCCCTCCCTCCATCACACTCTCCCTCCCTCCATCACACTCTCCCTCCCTCCATCACACTCACACTCTCCCTCCCTCCATCACACTCTCCCTCCCTCCATCACAATCTCCCTCCCTCCATCACACTCCCCCTCCCTCCATCACACTCTCCCTCCCTCCATCACACTCTCCCTCCCTCCATCACACTCTCCCTCCCTCCATCACACTCTCCCTCCCTCCATCACATTCTCACACTCTCCCTCCCTCCCTCCATCACTCTCCCTCCCTCCATCACTCTCACTCCCTCCATCACTCTCACTCTCCCTCCCTCCCTCACTCTCCCTCCCTCCCTCACACTCTCCCTCTCCCTCCCTCCCTCCATCACATTCTCACACTCTACCTCCCTCCCTCCCACTCTCCCTCCCTCCATCACATTCTCACACTCTCCCTCCCTCCCTCCATCACACTCTCACTCTCCCTCCATCACATTCTCACACTCTCCCTCCCTCCCTCCATCACTCTCCCTCCCTCCATCACTCTCACACTCTCCCTCCCTCCATCACTCACACTCTCCCTCCCTCCCTCCATCACACTCTCCCTCCCTCCATCACATTCTCACTCCCTCCCTCCCTCACATTCTCACTCCCTCCCTCCATCACACTCTCACACTCTCCCTCCCTCCATCACATTCTCACACCCTCCCTCCCTCCATCCCTCCCTTCCTCCCTCCATCACTCACACTCTCCCTCACACTCTCCCTCCCTCCCTCCATCACTCTCCCTCCCTCCATCACATTCTCACTCTCCCTCCCTCCCTCCCTCCATCACTCTCCCTCCCTCCATCACACTCCCCCTCCCTCCATCACACTCTCCCTCCCTCCATCACACTCTCCCTCCATCACATGCTCACACTCGCCCTCCCTCCATCACACTCACACTCTCCCTCCCTCCATCACACTCTCCCTCCCTCCATCACACTCTCCCTCCCTCCATCACACTCTCACTCACTCTCCCTCCATCACACACTCTCACTCTCCCTCCATCACACACTCACTCTCCCTCCATCACACACTCACTCACTCTCCCTCCATCACATTCTCACACTCCCCCTCCCTCCATCACACTCTCTCTCCCTCCATCACATTCTCACACTCTCCTCCATCACATTCTCACACTCTCCCTCCATCACACTCTCCCTCCTCCATCACACTCTCCCTCCCTCCATCACTCTCCCTCCATCACATGCTCACACTCGCCCTCCCTCCATCACACTCACACTCTCCCTCCCTCCATCACACTCTCCCTCCCTCCATCACACTCTCACTCACTCTCCCTCCATCACACACTCTCACTCTCCCTCCATCACACACTCACTCTCCCTCCATCACACACTCACTCACTCTCCCTCCATCACATTCTCACACTCCCCCTCCCTCCATCACACTCACTCTCCCTCCATCACACACTCTCACTCTCCCTCCATCACACACTCACTCCCCCTCCCTCCATCACACTCTCTCTCCCTCCATCACATTCTCACACTCCCCCTCCCTCCATCACACTCCCCCTCCCCCTCCCTCCATCACACTTACACTCTCCCTCCCTCCATCACACTCTCCCTCCCTCCATCACACTCTCCCTCCCTCCATCACACTCTCCCTCCCTCCATCACACTCTCCCTCCCTCCATCACACTCTCCCTCCCTCCATCACACTCTCCCTCCCTCCATCACACTCTCCCTCCCTCCATCACACTCTCTCTCCCTCCATCACACTCCCCCTCCCTCCATCACACTCTCCCTCCCTCCATCACACTCCCCCTCCCTCCATCACACTCTCTCTCCCTCCATCACACACTCTCACTCCATCACATTCTCACACTCTCCCACTCTCCCTCCCTCCCTCCATCACTCTCCCTCCCTCCATCACACTCTCACACTCTCCCTCCCTCCATCACACTCACTCTCCCTCCCTCCATCACATTCTCACACTCTCCCTCCCTCCCTCCATCACACTCTCCCTCCATCACACTCATACTCTCCCTCCCTCCATCACATTCTCACACCCTCCCTCCATCCCTCCCTCCCTCCATCACACTCTCCCTCCCTCCATCACATTCTCACTCTCCCTCCCTCCATCACACTCACACTCTCCCTCCCTCCATCACACTCACACTCCCTCCCTCCACACACACACTCTCTCCCTCCCTCCATCACACTCACACTCTCCCTCCCTCCATCACACTCACACTCTCCCTCCCTCCATCACACTCACACTCTCCCTCCCTCCATCACACTCACACTCTCCCTCCCTCCATCACACACTCTCCCTCCCTCCATCACACACTCTCCCTCCCTCCATCACACACTCTCCCTCCCTCCATCACACACTCTCACTCTCCCTCCATCACACACTCACTCTCCCTCCATCACATTCTCACTCTCCCCCTCCCTCCATCACACTCCAACTCTCACTCTCGATAGATTGACACACCAGGGACAAGAAGAACATACATGTGGCTCCATACAACCATGCAATTGGGGCCAAGTTTACTAATGAATGTACTTTACACTTTAATGCTATAGTGCAAATATTAAATATGCTATTTGTTACATTGTTGAGGGAGAGGCAGGGCAGTAGGGCCAGACACGAGGGTTTTCTTCTCTTGCAATGGTAATACATAAAGGTTTATCAAATAATTAAATATTTAAAATATATTATTTTTACCTAAATTTGAAAAAACACCACTAGCAAGACATGTAATTAATATTTATTAAAATTATTAGGTATGTGCTTGTATTAATTTAAAATAACTATTTAAAAAAGTGTAAAACATCAATGTAATTATTTTTTAACATAAGCTAATTATTCATTTTTAAAAGTATAATATATTACAATTTTAATTTAGTCCAACTTTGATTCAATAACCAATTATACATATTTATATTTAATATCAAATTTGAAGTAAGTGAATCCATTTGATATTTTCTAGGGGTGTTGTATTAAGTTCCTGCCTCCATTCTTTTTTATGGACGTTAGATGCAGTACACGTGAGTGGCCATGTGTGGTGCTAGACTTACTCCATTACTACTGTTTTGGGATCTTTTTGGCTGTGACTTTCAAAGGGTAGTTTGTGAACAGATGTAGGCTGACTCTTATGTGGGTGGGTGTTTGTATTTGCATGTCCCTCCCTAAACCTCACCTACTCAGGAGTCAGTATTCCCCATTTTTCAGCCACTTTCCCGTCCCTCTCACGTTTACTACCAAAATGTATATCTGTGCATGCATGCAGAGATCTCTGCATATGTAGCAGAGATCTCTGCACAGAAAAGGTAGGAGTGGCAGGAGTCGCAGAACATAGATTTGTGAATTATATTTTGCAACACGCAAATAAATTAATACATTTCTATTTGTAAAGCACAAACATATCACCCCCTTAAGGATTCCAAGACGCCGAGAGCCGCTGGGGATGTAAGTGAGCTGTTGTCCAAAGTCACATGATGCTGAGCTCAGCTGCCGCCAGCGATCGAACAGTGAGCCCCATGCTCCAGAGTCAGCCGCTCTGGCCGCTGAGCCACACCTCTCCCTCGCAAGCAGTATTACTGTAATGCTATTAAAGGTACTACAAAATGCAGTTTGTGAATTGGGGCCCTTGTGTCTAGACACTCAAATTTCAACTGCAGTGAGAAAGTGTGGTTTTGAAGTCACTTTAGAAGAAAAATACAGTAATTTCTCAGGAAAACAATATGTTATTCAGGAATTTCCTCCACGAATGTCCAAGGAGAGCAAGTTGCTTTCCTTGGCCCCTAGAACTTTGAAAAGCTCTCCAAGAATAGCCATGGAAAGTGAGTTTCAATCATTGGGCTCTAGTACTTGAAAGGCTCCCCACAAATTAAATGCTCCCCACAAATGTCCAAGGAGAGCAAGTTCCATTCCGTGGCATCCAGTATTTGTGAGGTTCTCCATGATTGCCCAAGGACAGCAAGTCGCGTTCTTTGTCCCTAGGACTTGAAAGGGTCTCTTTTAATGTCCGAGGAAAGAGAGGTTCATTCCGTGGCATCCAGTATTTGCGAGGTTCTCTATGAATGCCCAAGGTGTGCAAGTACCGTTCCTTGTCGCTAGTACTTGAAAGGTTTCCCACAAATGTACGAGTAGAGCGAGGTCCATTACGTGCCATCTAGTATTTGCGAGGTTCTCTATGAATGCCCAAGGTGTGCAAGTAGACTTGAAAGGGTTAGGTTAAGTGCTAGGACTTGAAAGGGTCTCTATTAATGTCCGAGGAGCGAGCGAGTTCCACTCCGTGGCATCTAGTATTTGCGAGGTTCTCTATGAATGCCCAAGGTGTGCAAGTAGACTTGAAAGGGTTAGGTTAAGTGCTAGGACTTGAAAGGGTCTCTATTAATGTCCGAGGAGCGAGCGAGTTCCACTCCGTGGCATCTAGTATTTGCGAGGTTCTCTATGAATGCCCAAGGTGTGCAAGTAGACTTGATAGGGTTAGGTTAAGTGCTAGGACTTGAAAGGGTCTCTATTAATGTCCGAGGAGCGAGCGAGTTCCACTCCGTGGCCTCTAGTATTTGTGAGGTTCTCTATGAATGCCCAAGGTGTGCAAGTACCGTTCCTTGTCCCTAGTACTTGAAAGGCTTCCCACAAATGTACGAGTAGAGCGAGGTCCATTACGTGGCATCTAGTATTTGTGAGGTTCTCCATGATTGCCCAAGGAGAGCAAGTACCGCTCTTTGTCCCTAGGACTTGAAAGGGTCTTTATTAATGTCCGAGAAGAGGGAGATCCATTCCCTGGACCCTAGTACCTGAAAGGCCCTCTAACAATGACTGAAGAGAGGCAGCTCTAGTCCTTGTTTAATAGTATGTGCAAGCCTGTCAACGACTGTCTATGGACAGCAAGTTCCATTCCCTGGCTCCTAGTACCTCAGAGGCTCCCAAAGTTCAATTCCTTAGTCCCTGGTACTTGCAAGGCACATTACAAATGTCAATGGAGCGTTCCAATTATTGGCCCCTGGTAGATGCAAAACTCTGTGAATGTCAAAGGAAAGCATTTCCACTCCTTGGCCCCTCCTACTTGAAAGGCTCTCTACCAATGTCCAAGGAGACCATGTTCCACTCCTTGGCCCTCCTACTTTAAAGGCTCTCTACCAATGTCCAAGGAGACCATGTTCCACTCCTTGGCCCTCCTACTTTAAAGGCTCTCTACCAATGTCCAAGGAGAGCATTTTCCACTCTTTGGCCCCTCCTACTTGAAAGGCTCCCTACCAATGTCCATGGAAAGCATTTTCCACTCCTGGGCCCCTCCTACCCGAAAGGCTCTCTACCAATGTCCATGGAAAGCATTTCCCACTCTTCTGCCCTCCTACCTGAAAGGCTCTCTACCAATGTCCAAGGAGAGCATTTTCCACTCTTCTGCCCCTCCTACCTGAAAGGCTCTCTACCAATGTCCAACGAGAGCATTTTCCACTCTTTGGCCCCTCCTACTTGAAAAGGTTCTGTACCAATGTCTAAGGAGAGCAAGTTCTACTCCTTAGCCCCTCCCACTTGAAAGGCTCTCTACCAATGTCCAAGGAGACCATTTTCCACTCCTGGGCCCCTCCTACTTGAAAGGCTCTCTACCAATGTCTAAGGAGAGCATTTTCCACTCTTCTGCCCCTCCTACCCGAAAGGCTCTCTACCAATGTCCAAGGAAAGCATTATCCACTCCTTGGCCCCTCCTACTTGAAAGGCTCTACCAATGTCTAAGGAGAGCAAGCTCTACTCCTGGGCCCCTTCTTCCTGAAAGGCTCTCTACCAATGTCCAAGGAGAGCATTTTCCACTCTTTGGCCCCTCCTACTTGAAAAGGTTCTGTACTAATGCCCAAGATAAGCATTTTTCACTCCTTGGCCCCTCCTACTTGAAAGGCATTCTTCCAATTTGCAAGGAGAGCATAGCCACTCCTTGGCCCCTCCTACTTGAAAGGCTCTCTACCAATGTCTAAGGAGAGCAAGCTCTACTCCTGGGCCCCTCCTACCTGAAAGGCTCTTTATCAATGTCCAAGGAGAGCATTTTCCACTACTTGGCCCCTCCTACCGAAGAACAAGTTACTTACCTTCAGTAATGATATATCTGTAAGAAACATAGGTTAGTTATAGATTCCTTACCTTAGAATTACCCCCAGGCGTCAGACTGGATCCGGAAAGTTTTTCGTCAGCAGTACCCCTGCGCGTCGGAAGGTGGTGTCGGTCGACTCCGCGTTCGTCGTCGTGGTCGCTGGGATGACGTTGCGGTAGCTACATAGACACCGCCCTCGCGCGCTGACGTCAGTTCTGTACACAACTTTCCACGCCAGAAGCGCAGAGCCATGCAAGACACTGACCACTAGGGCCCTGAAAGGATGTCCTTAACCCTAGAAGTCAGTTCGCAGAACGGGGAGGATGGGTGGGGCGGTAAGGAATCTATAACTAACCTGTGTTTCTTACAGATATATTGTTACCGAAGGTAAGTAACTTGTTCACCTGAAAGAAACAGTTAGTTATAGACTCTTTACCTTAGAATAGATACCCCAGCAATACCAACCCCGGAGGTGGGTCTGCGAACCAAGTTCACACCAGAAAGTCCTGGAGAACAGAACGGCCAAAGAAGCCGTCTCCCCGAACTTGGCTGTCCAGGCAGTAGTGTTTGGTAAACGTGTGCAACTATGTCCACGTAGCTGCCTGACAGATGTCATTGAGGGGGACTCCTCGCCCCAAAGCAGTGGTAGCTGCCGTCGCCCTGGTGGAAAGGGCGCGCAGCCCCACTGGAGGCTCCTTCTTTGCCAAAGAATAGCAGGCTTTGATGCACAGAACGACCCACCTGGAGATGGTCCGTTTGTGCATGGCCCGACCTTTCTTAGCACCCACGTAACCAACAAAGAGCTGGTCGTCCACCCGGAATTGCTTTGTGCGATCCAAGTAGAAGGAAAGCGCACGTTTTGGATCCAGACGGTGGAATCTCTCTTCCTCTTTTGAAGGATGCGGAAAGAAGGTGGGCAAAGTGATGGTTTGGTCAATGTGGAAAGAAGTAACCACCTTGGGAAGAAAGGAAGGGCTAGTTCTTAGGATGACCTTCTCCGGATGAACAGCCAGAAAAGGAGGCTTGGAAGAAAGTGCTTGGAGCTCACTCACCCTGCGAGCAGAGGTGATGGCCACCAGGAAGGCAGTTTTCAAAGTGAGAAGCCTGAGAGGACAGTTATGTAGCGGCTCAAAGGGAGCGCACATAAGATAGGTAAGAACCAAGTTTAAGTCCCACTGGGGCATTAAGAAGGGAACAGGAGGAAAAAGATGAGTAATGCCCTTAAGGAATCTATTTACAACAGGGGACTTGAAAAGAGAAGGCGGATCAGGAAGCCTAAGAAAGGCTGAAATGGCCGAGAGGTAGCCCTTGATAGTGCCCAGAGCAGAGCCCTGCTGATCCAAAGAAAGGAGGAACAAGAGGACCTCAGAAAGAGGGGCGGAAAGGGGATCCAGAGCCTTTGCTGTGCACCATGCCACAAATGTGTTCCATCAGCAGGCGTATACCGTCTTAGTGGAGGGACGCCTGGCTGCCAAGATAACATTGCAGACTTAGGGAGGCAGGTCAAACGACGTCAACTGCCACCGCTCAATCTCCACGCAAGGAGGTGGAGGCTGGACAGGTTCGGGTGGAAGACCGTCCCCTGCTGATGCGACAGAAGATCCTCCCGAAGAGGCAGTCGGATCGGAGGATCGATGGCCATGTTGAGCAGCTCAGGATACCAGACTCTTCGTGCCCAATCCGGAGCCACAAGAATGACTTGGGCCCGGTCACGCTTGATCTTCAGCACTCTGGGCAGAAGTGGTATAGGTGGAAAGGCGTATAGAAGACCGCAACTCCACTCGCGACGAAAAGCGTCGCCTAGCGAGTGCCGCCTTGGAAATTCCAACACGCAGAACTGCTGACATTGCGCGTTCTCTTCGGTGGCGAATAGATCTAACCAAGGCTCTCCCCACTGCTCAAAGAGACCTTGCACCACCTCTGAGTGAAGACGCCATTCGTGATCCATCATGCACCTGCGGCCGAGTTCGTCCGCCCGGGCATTCAAGGAACCTGCCAGGTGTTGAACCACCAGGTAAAATGCCCTGATGTTCCAGCTATGTCCAGAGGCGGAGGGCCTCCTGACATAGGGTCCACGGCCCCACCGGCCCGGTTTGTTGCAGTACCACATGGCGGTGGTGTTGTCAGTGAACACCTGCACTACTCTTCCCCGGACAGAGGGAAGGAATGCCTATGCAAGACGAATCGCCCGAAGCTCCAGAAGGTTGATGTGGAGCCCGGACTCCGCCGGAGACCAGAGGCCTCTGATCTCCGCTGACCCCATGTGGCCGCCCCATCCCAGAAGTGATGCGTCGGTCACCACCGTGAACTCTGGTTGAGGAAGGGAGAGGGATCTGCCGTCGACCCAATCCTGGTTCGTTAGCCACCACTGCAATTGGTGTGCAGTGCCCTCCGAGATCTGGACGCAATCGGACAGATTCCCCTGATGCTGTGCCCACTGGAACTTCAGGTCTCACTGCAAAGCCCGCATATGCCACCTGGCATAATCTACCAGCAGGATGCAGGAGGCCATGAGGCCCAGCAGCCTCAGGGTCATCCTGACCGAAACACGGGATAGAGGCTGAAAGATCGGAATCATAGCCCGAATATCCCGGACTCGCTGTTCGGGAGGATAAACCCTGCGTCGTGTCCAGAACCGCTCCGATGAAGAGGAGCTTCTGAGAGGGGGTCAGGTGTGCCTTCGGCACGTTGATGGAGAACCCCAGCGAATGCAGGAGGTCGGCCGTAGTCTGGAGGTGGGAGACGACAGCCTGGGGCGAGCCCGCCTTCAACAGCCAGTCGTCGAGATAGGGGAAGACTGGAACCCCTGATGTGCGCAGATGACCTGCAACCACCGCCATCACTTTCGTGAACACCTGAGGGGTGCTGGTAAGGCCAAAGGGGAGCACGGTAAACAAAGTGCTCGTGGCCTACCGTGAACTGCAGGTAACGCCGGTGGGCCAGCAGGACGGGGATGTGAAAATAAGCGTCCTGCAAGTCCAACGCTACCATCCAGTCTCCAGGGTCGAGGGCAGACAAGACCTGAGCGAGCGTCAACATTTTGAACTTCTCCTTCCGGAGGAATCGGTTGACGTTCCTGAAATCCAAGATAGGACGCAGGCCTTTGTCCTTCTTGGGCAAAAGAAAGTAGTGGGAATAGCAACCACGACCTACTTCTGGGGCAGGAACGTGCTCGATGGCACCATTGGTCAAGAGTGCCGAAACTTCCTGTAGGAGAAGGGCCAGGTGATCCTCCGACATGCGATGGTACTGAGGTGGCATGGAGGGAGGGGTAGTCTCGAAGGGGAGGGAGTAGCGCCTTCGGACTATTTGCAAAACCCACCTGTCCGACGTGATGGTGCGCCAGTGGTGGAGGTGATGGCGGATCCTGCCGCCCACTGGCGTTTGGTGGCCCTGAAAGGTCGGACTAGGAGGGTTTGGAGGCTGCTGCAGAGGGGGCGGTGGTGGACTGGCCCGCTCGCTGGCCCCCAGAACCAAGGCGGTGGTTCCCACGTCCCTGGCCGCGCTGGGGCTGAACAGCTTGCGCCGGCCTGTGGCTCTGGGCGGGATGTAGCGGGGCACCCCTTCCGTAGCCACGAAAGGGGCGAAAGGCAGACTGTGCAGGGCGGGTGATGGAGAGGCTCAAGGACCTGGCCGTAGCCTGAGAGTCCTTAAAGCGCTCTAGTGCATTGTCTGCCTTGTCGCCGAAAAGGCGACGGCCATCAAAGGGCATGTCCATAAGGGTGAATTGGACATCCCCGGAAAAACCAGTCGAACGCAACCAGGCGTAGCGTCGAAGGGCTACTGACGTGGAAATCGTCCTGCCAAGTGCTTAGGCTGTATCCAGCCCACAGCGGATGGTAAACTTCGCTGCGTCTCTCCCCTCGGAAACCGCGTGGGAGAGTATGGCCCGGGCCTCATCCGGGCACTGGGGCAGCACCTGCGTCACCGTATCCCACACAGAGTGGGTGTAACGGCCCAACAGACATGCGGTGTTTACCGACCGCAGTCCCATGCTGGTGGAAGAAAACATTTTCTTCCCAAGGTGGTCCAGCTTTTTGAATTTCCTATCTGGTGGTGCGGTAGGGAAGGCGCCTTTAGAAGTGGAGGCTTGGACCACCATGCTCTCAGGGGTGGGGTGTTGGGAGAGGAAAATGGGGTCGCCCGGGCCGGGCGGTGGCGTCGGGCAATCATCCTGTCCACGGGAGCCCCTGTGTTGGGCCTGGACCACGTGCCCAAAAGGATGTACGTGAGGGCTTCATTAAACGGCAGCAGGGGCTCCGAAGAGCTCGCTGCCGGTTGAAGGACCTCTGTCAGGAGGTTAGTCCTGACTGCCACCGTAGGTAGCTCGAGGTGGAGAGCCTCGGCCGCCCTACGCAACACCACTGCGTATGACGCTCCCTCCTCCGTAGCCACAGTAGGAGGAGACAACATGCCAAGGTCTGGTGAGGTATCCAGACCACTGGCTTCCCCCAGTTCCTCTCGGCAGTCCTGTTCATACACCAACTGGTCGGTCACAGGGTCTCCAGGCCCCCCCCCCCGAGTCCTCCTCACCCTCCTCTGGCTGCCAATCTGGTCTCAAAGAGCCAGGGTAGAACAGGGGCACAAAAGTACCCGCCGGCATCGGATCCTTCCGACTCCGTGTCTACCTCGAGGTGGAGACCGGGTCGACGTCGGCTGGGGACACAGCCGGTGGCGGACGTGGTGCCGGTGGAATCGGCGCCGGGGGAGGCGTAACGAGGTCGACCGGCGCAAACCGGATCCAGGCCTGGATCCAAGGGGACCCTGCGGCGCCGACGGCCCAGGGCCCCCAGCCGAGTCCGCGGGGCCTGAAGGCACGCCAGCGGAGTCGGGCTGCCCAAAGATGGCATGCATCGCTTCGTAGAACTGACGAAGCTGGGCAGGGGTCGCTCCAGGTCCCGGGAAGGGGGGGGAAACCCGGAGTCGACCCTACGGGCTCCGCACGTGGAGCCGCGGAAGGGGCACCACCCGCATCCCTCGTCGCGTCGGCCAACGGATGGGGAGAAGTCGAAGAGCGACGATGCTTCTTCGACTTCTTTTTGTGCTTCGACTTACCTGACCCAGAGTGCGAAGACTTCGACGAAGAATGGTGTTGGCTCCGCGATCGGTCCCTCGACCTCCTCCGCGACCGGGACCTCGAACGACGCGGAGCCAACTGCCGGGACCGCTCCCGCAAAGACTTCGGGGCCATGGTCCGGCAGTTGGAGCACGACTTTGGGTCGTGGTCGCGTTCCAGGCAGTAGAGGCACACACTGTGCAGATCCGTCACCGACATCAGTCGGTTACAGGAACCGCAAGCCTTAAAGCCGGGAATCCCTCGTGCACCAGGAGTCAATAGACTCAAAAAACAACGAAGTCGACAAAAGTCAAGAAAAACTCAGTCAAAAAATGACTGGGGGTACCGCTCTCTCTGGATCTTCGCTTGCTGGTGCGGAAAAAGAAAGAACTGACGTCAGCGCGTGAGGGCGGCATCTATGTAGCTACCGCGACGTCATCCCGGCGACCACGACGACGAACGCGGAGTCGACCGACACCACCTTCCGACGCGCAGGGGTACTGCTGACGAAAAACTTTCCGGATCTAGTCTGACGCCTGGGGGTAATTCTAAGGTAAGGAATCTATAACTAACTGTTTCTTTCAGATAGGCTCTCTACCAATGTCCGAGGAGACCATTTTCCACTCCTTGGCCCCTCCTACCCGAAAGGCTCTCTACCAATGTCCAAGGAAAGCATTTTCCACTCCTTGGCCCCTCCTACCCGAAAGGCTCTCTACCAATGTCCAAGGAGACCATTTTCCACTCCTTGGCCCCTCCTACCCAAAAGGCTCTCTACCAATGTCCAAGGAGGCCATTTTCCACTCCTTGGCCCCTCCTATTTGAAAGTCTCTCTACCAATGTCTAAGGAGAGCAAGTTCTACTCCTTAGCCCCTCCCACTTGAAAGGCTCTCTACCAATGTCTAAGGAGAGCAGTTTCCACTCCTTGGCCCCTCCTACTTGAAAGGCTGCACGCCCCCAATTCTGAGATCTAAAACTAGGATCTTTGAACAAAAACTGTTTTTGATCTCTGAGGGACCTCCCTTACAATTGCATTATTATAGAGAGGGATTTTGTCTATAGATTTCCCCGATGTATGAGACAAGCAGAGTTAATCGAAATTGTTTCGATACTTGTAACTAATGAGGCTGAGGCAAGCCTGGGGGCAAGTGATGGAGTTCTTGAGGTCAAGGAGTACTCTTGCTCTGTATATGTTGAAGTTTGCTAGTGAACAGGCAATATCAAACCAAGCAAGTGGCATAATTTCACACCAGGAAACACAGCATTTATTATTGAACATTGGAGACAACTGGTGGCAGGGGTGGTTTATGAATTCAGACTTTGTGAGACATTATGAAACTGGATACAGGTTAAGAGGAGAGAAGAACCAAATCACTGAGGCGAGCTAGAGCGCCTTTCAATGGTGTTACAGCCTATTCACAGGGCGTTAAATGGCCTCTGTGGGGGTCAGTGGTTTCACTGATGGATAGAAATCAAATTCTATCAAGCTAATTTATACTAGCATTGAAAAGAAAACATGCATTATGCACTTGCTGGACGTTTTCTTCAATTAACAAAAATAGATTAGCACCACTTTAAGGGAATGAGGGAAAGTGTTGTGCCTCTGCAGTGCACTGAAATGTGTAATCATTAGCAGAGGGTCCCTAGATTCTGAGTTGGAAAAATGGGATGAGGGTCCTGCCACACCCGATGTTTTCTAGGTGATGGCTGCAGATGACGACTGGCTGTGAAGCTGCATTATTCTTTCAGTAGTGGGTTACCACAAGGGATGTGCGAGAACAAGGCTGGCTTTGGCGTTGGAGGCGCACGGTGCGACTATCTTTTTTGCCCCACCCTCTCCAGACCTCCCCAATGACCTTCTCCATGGATTCCCTCACCGCCACCCTCCAACAGTACCTCTGAACCCCTCCAAGACGGGCGCGTACACCCTCCCCCCGCGAGCTCCCAGGCCGTTGTACGATGCACTTCACCCTCAATTTACACATAATACCCATTGTTGGTGCAAAACGGCCAGAGTTTATTCACATATCCAGTATCATCAACAACAAATCCATAATCACGACAAACTTCAAGCATAGCTGATATTGTTAACACTAGGTTTCGTTTTAGTCCTTTTCCATGACCGCACCTTCCGACAGTGCCTTGAGCGATAGCCTCCCCTTCTTGTGGGCAACTAGGCTTCACCTTGCTGCCGAGATTTGCGTGGGAGGCCCTTGTGTCTGGCCAGGGCTGCAGGTGCTTTGTCCGCCCTGTGCTGACCGCCTTTACTAACCATTTGCCTGCTCCCCAGTGCCCCTGCCTTAAGGCATCCAAAGGACACTTACTTGAGCGGCTCCTCTTTACAGGCTACTACGCTCGTCCTAGTTGTTTTTTTGTGCGGTCACCACCCATGCCCCCTTAGAAAACCATGGCTGCGACGCCCGCGTATCTGGTGTGAGTCAATCAGTCGGGGGCACAGGGCACATTCAAACTGTGCCGCCACTTGCCCTTTTAACTGTGTCTTGCGCAAAAGGCACTCCTTATAAATGGGCCATTTGAATGCCACCAGCCAATCGCGGCACCCGCTTTTCACAGGCTTGCTGTCCTTCGCCACCTCCCGAAGGGGGGCCCGCCCTTCCCCGTCTCAGAGGGGGAGCCGGGGACCGCCCTCAGGAGGCGTTCAACGCGGGCCCCGCCCTATGTTGTCCGGCTGCGCCTTCCAGGCCCACGGCTCATCTCTCCATAGCCCCTCTCTCATCATTTGTTTTGTAGCGCTACTCAAACTGTGTAAAGGATCAGAGCACTTTACATTACATATGTATTATACAGCCACAATGAACCATACGTGTGGAAATCAGTCTATAGAAAATGCTACAAAAGACAACGCGGATTACAAGGCGCAGGATCACATGTCATCCATACAAGTAGGCAGAATATTTTAAGAGCGTTTCGTCTGGAGAAGCACAAACTCAGGATTTAAAACATACCACAGTGGTTGCAGTTGGCTTTGCTAATAAGAATGTATTTCTATCCAAACAAACCCTTTTTTACAACATTAGGATAACGAAAGACTGGTGTTCTAGCCTATACCAACCAGTTTGAATGCAGCTCTTTGATGACAGTTCATAGCTAACTGTGCAATATTAGGATTGTAACTTATGAACTGCAGGTATTAAAAGGATCACTGGGACAAAAGCAGTAACCCACTGAACTATGCACATAAAATACAGTTCTGTGACCTGCATGGTGCACGTTCTTGGCAGCAGGTATATTAACCCTCTGCACTGCTTTATGAGCAGTCAAAACTGCCACTAGACAAAACCCCATCTTTCTTCAGCAGAAACATTAATCACCAGAGATATCTTGACATTTTTATTGTTGCTTGAAAACTGCTGGACCCACAAGGAACTTTGCAGCAGGTGCTTTTAAAACCATAAGTTATTTCTACACACAGAGACCCCCCCTCCTCCCCAACTCCCAGTGCCAGATGCAGCTACACCGGCCGCACCACCCTAAAGCTACTCCTGGAAGAGATAACTGTTGTGCACTATAAGGTTCCTCCCAATAAGGAAGATGGTCTCTCAATGGTTCGCAGGTGTACCAAGAGTGGAATACCTAGGCACCCATGCGCAGCAGGAGAACCAATGGAAAAGACACCTAAGGATGTCTTGCCGGCTCTCTTGTACATAATTCGAGAGCAAGATTTTCCAGCACAGTCGGGCATACAGGTTATGAGAATGTACACGGACAAGGAGCGGATGAGCAGCCCCGGTGCACACTGGGCCTGCGCACTGAGGCGCATGCGCCAGCTGCTTTACAATCTATACCGGTCCATGAGCCATAACTTGCCAGTGTGCACTAACAAAGTCCCTGAGCCAAGTAATGCAAGTCTACAGCTCACGTCAATCTGCCAGTGTGCAATATCAAAGTCCCTGAGCCAAGTAATGCAAGTCTACAGCTCACGTCAATCTGCCAGTGTGCAATATCAAAGTCCCTGAGCCAAGTAATGCAAGTCTACAGCTCACGTCAATCTGCCAGTGTGCAATATCAAAGTCCCTGAGCCAAGTAATGCAAGTCTACAGCTCACGTCAATCTGCCAGTGTGCAATAACAAAGTCCCTGAGCCAAGTAATGCAAGTCTACTGCTCACGTCAATCTGCCAGTGTGCAATAACAAAGTCCCTGAGCCAAGTAATGCAAGTCTACAGCTCACTTCAATGTGCCAGTGTGCAATAAAGTCCCTGAGCCAAGTATGGCAAGCCTACAGCTCACTTCAATCGGCTTCGGCTTAAGGTGGAGCGGATCCTCCAGGTGATGAACCTTGTCTCTCTGCTGAATGTTCCCCAATACATCAGGCGGGCGCTCGTCAGCATCTTTGTCTTGAAAGCTGGTCCTGGCGCACACTGTGGTAGAAGAGATCCCATTCCTTGGAGGTACCAATAGAGGCCTACAGTAGCTATATCAGTAAAAACAGCACTATATAACCCAACTATACCTGTAGGAACTTACTTTATTATGTAACTACATAACAACATAACTCTGAAACTATAGAACTATACTTCTAGGGGCTTGTGCTGAACATTTCACTCCTTCCTGCCAACACTCCGCGGCAGCCTCCGCTCTCCACCCCAACAGTGTATGTAAGCCTTTGGCCAGCCCTCCGCTCGATACAATAAACAATGTTTGATAGACCAAGATGTTATGTAAGTATGCTAATCTGGTGGCCCAAAGGCATTGATTGAGAGGATTCTGTACCCGCTTCACAGGTATAACACTCGGGTGAGGAAAAAGAAGAAAGGATAATCAACCTGAAAGATGAGGGGAAGAGGTGGCTGTTCCTTAAAAGACAGGCTGGTATCAGTTTAGGGGGCACCTAACCCAGTCTAGCCACAACAGCTAGTTGGGTGGAACGTCTATTGGTAACCTTGGGTTGTGTCTGCGGTCACCAAGGCTTTGAATCTCCTGGACATTTCACTTACTGTTCGGAGTCCAAGAGGGTGTACTGCCTTTGGACAGGAATACAGTAACTCGAATAAAAATAATGAATCACAGAAATCTTATAAATACCCTAGACAAGGGAAGAACATGACTGGTAAGGCCATCAAGAGCACCAACTAAGTCAAAATGCCCAACTCAAAACCAAAGGCAGAAAGCGAGAATAAGCCAGGCCTGCAAGTCAAGTCAACAGAGCTGGCAGGAAACAGCCAAAAGAGTCTAGGAAAGCCATTCCACAGAAAACAAAACCAGGATGCCTTTCACAGGGGCCTGAAGAAATATATGTTCAAAAATACCGCAGATCAAAGTTTCCCAAGTAATTCTCGGTATTACGACAAAAGGTATTGGTGAACCCGTTACTATAAAAGGGAAGAATTGACCGGAGGCCAGCGAGTCCCCTTAGGACGAGCAGTGCACAGTGATGTCAGGTTTGGTTTCCAAAGGACAGTCCTGCGTCCCTCAGACTCTAGTTTTGGGTCTGTTCCCCTCTAACAGGGATTCTGAATGGTGTCTCCCAATGACACTCAAGCCTAATCCATAGTCTGCTGACGTACTACTTGCAGGGATCAACTTGTGTTTTCACCTCTAAAAAGCAAGCTTTAGCTCCGGGATTTCAGAGGTGAGTCCGGACAGTGATACCCACAAACTCTATAGCAGTGATTTCGAGACGGATTGTAAATGTTCTCTTGTGAGGATATCCTTAAAATGTAATATGGACCGGGCAATTCTGGCCCTACAGTGAACACCCCGATCCGCCTCTTCCCCTTCCCCCACTCCTACTAGCTGCTGGTTCCTTGGGAGTCGTCACACCACCACTTTTTCTTTCAACTGGGTTTCTTGAAGTTGATACCACTCCTTCCTCCAGAGCCATTGCTGGGTGTCATCCACTGACTGAGTAACTGCTGCTGCCGGGGCCTCTCGCGACCCCTTCTTTTAAAATCCGACAGAAGAAAGACTTCAGGAGGTTGGAACCCACTCCATCCACACACTGGTCCCCCCATGGAATCCTGTACAATGAGATCTTTTGTGATGGCCGTCTGTGAGCAACGTACAAGATCAACACTGACAGTGGAACGGATCCAGGGAGTGAGGGATCACTACCCATCACAGGGAGCCGATGGCTCCACTCACAGGCTGGGACCACAGGACTCCTGAAACAGTTGGCAGCTACCAGCCTCAGCAAGGGTGGGCAAGCCCTGGATGATGGGAAGGGCTCGTTGGCCCACTCCCAACCAGGGGTGTGACAGTATGTGTGCCGGAAGAGGAAGGCAAGAGACTAGCACCCTAAGGAAAGAGGGGCAGGAACCCCGGCCCCAGAGCCCTCACTGGGCTGCAGCACCCCCTGGTTAGGAGTGGCCACTGAGTTCACGCACAGAGCAGACCTCCTGACAGCACAAAGTCGTCATCAACTTATCCAGGGGAGAAACAAAACACCTACTCTCAAACTCGGTCTTCGGTGGCCGGGTGGGGAGCTGGGCGCAGTGACCTAGAAATGCACCAGAAAGTCAATATCCTTCGCCAAATGTGTCTATAGGTCCATTTCACTTCCTGTTAACACCAGAGTCTTCAAATGACAAAAACCGCAAATAAATGGAGCATTTGAGGGGTTTTTTCCACTGCTAATCTAAACTTTCTATTTCAAGGAAGGTAGCATTCCTTTAAGACTAATTGAGCTATTCACACCTATTCCCTGTTATAAAATGCAAATCAACGCGACAGATTGGGGGGTCGGTGACCCCAGAATCGAGGCTTTTTTAAGCACTTACCCACATAGAAGAGGTATTACCTTTAATAAAATACATATTCTATTTAACCGTGAGGCAAGTTTTGTCGAGAAATGCTCTTGACGAAACTGCTCCGTTGTAAGTAGATTCTTTTCTGTATTTTATGGATCACAGCAAACGCCCAGTGAGAGGCGAAGAAAGCAGCGCGTGCAGGCCGCTGTGTGGCTGACTGCGAATGAAAGATCCGAACCATGTTAGCAAGACTGTGCATGTATCTGCGCGCTTCTAGGCGCTGCACATTAATATGCTAATAATCATTTAAGCAGCAGCAAGTGACTCTTCCTTCCGCCGTAATAAACAGGTGTTAATCGTATATATGCAACTCCCTGGTAATCAGTTTCACGACACTGGAAGAATGAAACGTTAGTTTCGGGTTCCTGGGACCCCCACAGCCAGCAGAGCCGGCCCTTGCTAACATAGCGCCATGGGCGAAAATAAATCTGGCGCCCTTGCTGATGCTAGTCAATTCAGTGAGTCAGCAGGGGGGTCCTTTTGTGTTCACTGGTCAGTGCCTGGCTGATCAGGGACACAAACCTCTTCTGACCTCCCCAGCTCACCTAAATCACCCATACCTTAGCTGCCTCATGCAGAGGAGGGTGTAGATGGTGGTTGTCAGCAGGGATCAGAGGGTGAAGGGAGGGCAAGGAAGGGGGCTAATGGGGAGTAAAAACATCACCTACGATATGATAATGAAGGACCTCTTTAAACTGGCAGGTGCACGCAGGGACAAGGGCAAGGCTGGCGGAAGTGAGAGGGGGGCTGCTGTTTGTATAAACCGAATGCACACAGCGCCGTGCGCCTTCAGACGATTGGCGCCCTGGGCCTGGGCCCAGGGCGCCCATGCCAAAACCCGGGCGGCCAGCCAGTGTGATCTGCACTTCAGCAGAAGCGATCATAAAACTACCTACGGTAACGGAGTAAGTTACTTGTTGGATAGCTACACCGGCTGCAGACTGCAAGCACCTTCAATCCATGGGGATGACGTCACACCGATGAAAGTTAGTTAACGATGTCCCCGGCTCTCCAATCCCTAACAGGACTCCACCCAGCACAGGTCTCTGACGGCACGTGCGGCGAATGGATCACAAGCAGCAGTGGGGAATGCACAGAAACCATAACCATAGCAGGCCTGTCTGCTGCAGGGAGCAAAACTGACAAGCAGGTGGTAGGCCACCATCCGTGGAGAAAACTGGTCACAAGAAGAGGTTCCTGACTCTGTCCAGGCCCAACGGGCATACGCAACATCAGGCAGCACCTTCTTAGTAAGGTTGGGCGGAATGTTCCGTTCCACCCGTGGAATTGCCGGAATTTTGGCCACTGTGCATTACTCTTTAACGTGGAGTTCTGGACAAATTCCGCCAATTGCTGTATGGCGGAATTACTGCCACGGGAGGCTCCAGAATACGCAAGCGCACGTGAGATTTGGTGGCCCCTAGCGCGATTTTCTAACTCGGGCAGTCCCTGGTGTTCGCGATCAGAGGGCTGCCATTCGAGTAGATTTTCTACTCTAGTGGCAGCAAAATCATCTCGAATGGCCGCGCGCTCTTGCGCAATGCAAGCTGCCGTTCGCGCCGATTTTCAGTGCTGCTCATGCTACCCGGGCTAAATTGCAGCGTGAGCAGCACAAGCTGCATATTTTCCGCCCATTGGCAGTATTCCGATGAATTTCGCAGAGCTTTTCTGTAACTCAGCGGAATGCCACAGAGTCAAACTCCGCGAGTTCCACACACCCCTACTTCTTAGCCGAGGAAGCCAAAAAATCTCTCTCCATCACCGACTCACCCACCCGTCCTCCTTTAGGATGTGCGTAGGGTGGGCGCACTGCATACCCTTTTAGATGGCAGTATATAGAGATGCAAGGGGCCTGACATTCACTTATGTACCTTGCCAAAGTAATGCCAACAAAAAAGCCTGAATCCTTGAATGCACACTGGGACTGTAGCAAAGCAGCATCAGTGTTCATCCGATGTGCAGCTTGGCTGGACTCTGTAGTCAACTGTTGGACATGCCTCCAGTGTTCACCCAAGCCTTCGCGAGTATCGGAGATCTACGCCTGCTCACATTTTCCTTCAATACAAATCCATTCTCTCCGGATGGAGACACCAAGAGTGAGTCCGTGCCAGTGTGTAAGCAGTTAAATATCCATGCACCAAAATGCTTCACTACCTGTTCAACTTACAATTTGTGCTGCAAGGGAGCACCCCTTGTGAGCACGTTTTACCACTGGAGTAAATATGAGGGCCACTTTAGGGCAGACAGTGCTGAGCATCGAAACCCATAGCTGAACCAGAGGAACTGTGAAAAACAGAACTACAAGATCCACAATGCAATGGGAGACCAGGAAGAGTACAAGACAATCACACACTTGGAACGCTTTGATGCCACTCCTGAAGGGTAGCCACAAAACACATTTTTGGGCTGAATCTTTTAATCCCCAAGGGGTGGTACTTCTGCATGGGCAGTGAGGGGCATTGGGACATGACAGGCATGAGTACCCAGGTGGCACTTCCACTATTCAGTGGCAATAGTGTGTAGGCTTATGGACAGCTAACGGCAGAGGTACATCAGTTTGTGGTGAGCACTTTACAAATAATTATGAAGTAATCGTGAAACTCAATAAGGTAACTATGTAAACTGATAACTATGTAACCTACGATACCAATCATGTATCAATGTAACTGTACTAACTGTGGAACTACACTGTGTAACAACTATACCTGCAGTAACTATGTAACCATACACAGTATGCTGCAATACCAATCACGTACCAATGTAACTGTACTAATAATGGAACTACTCAGTGCAACCCAACTATATCTGCAGTAACTATGTAACCATACACAGTATGCAATGATACCAATCACGTACCAATGTAACTGTACTAACTGTGAAACTACACAGTGTAATCCAACTATACCTGCAGTAACTATGTAACCATACACAGTATGCAATGATACCAATCACGTATCAATGTAACTGTACTAACCATGGAACTACTCCGTGTAACCCAACTATACCTGCAGTAACTATGTGACCATACACAGTATGCAATGATACCAATCACATACCAATATAACTGTACTAACTGTGAAACTACACAGTGTAATCCAACTATACCTGCAGTAACTATGTAACCATACACAGTATGCAATGATACCAATCACGTACCAATGTAACTGTACTAACTGTGAAACTACACTGTGTAACCCAACTATACCTGCAGTAACTATGTAACCATACACAGTATGCAATGATACCAATCACGTACCAATGTAACTGTACTAACTGTGAAACTACACAGTGTAATCCAACTATACCTGCAGTAACTATGTAACCATACACAGTATGCAATGATACCAATCACGTATCAATGTAACTGTACTAACCATGGAACTACTCCGTGTAACCCAACTATACCTGCAGTAACTATGTGACCATACACAGTATGCAATGATACCAATAACGTATCAATGTAACTGTACTAACTGTGAAACTACACAGTGTAATCCAACTATACCTGCAGTAACTATGTGACCATACACAGTATGCAATGATACCATTCACGTGTAAATGTAACTGTAGAACTACTCCGTGTAACCCAACTATACCTGCAGTAACTATGTAACCATACACAGTATGCAATGATACCATTCACGTGTAAATGTAACTGTACTAATAATGGAACTACTCCGTGTAACCCAACTATCCCTGCAGTAACCATGTAACCATACACAGTATGCAATGATACCATTCACGTGTAAATGTAACTGTACTAATAATGGAACTACTCTGTGTAACCCAACTATCCCTGCAGTAACCATGTAACCATACACAGTATGTAATGATACCAATCGGGTACCAATGTAACTGTACTAACTGTGAAACTACTCTGTGTAACCCAACTATATCTGCAGTAACTATGTAACCATACACAGTATGCAATGATACCAATAACGTACCAATGTAACTGTACTAACTGTGAAACTACACTGTGTAACCCAACTATACCTGCAGTAACTATGTAACCATACACAGTATGTAATGATACCAATCGGGTATCAATGTAACTGTACTAACTGTGAAACTACACAGTGTAATCCAACTATACCTGCAGTAACTATGTAACCATACACAGTATGCAATGATACCAATCACATACCAATATAACTGTACTAACTGTGAAACTACACAGTGTAATCCAACTATACCTGCAGTAACTATGTAACCATACACAGTATGCAATGATACCAATCACGTACCAATGTAACTGTACTAACTGTGAAACTACACTGTGTAACCCAACTATACCTGCAGTAACTATGTAACCATACACAGTATGTAATGATACCAATCACGTACCAATGTAACTGTACTAACTGTGAAACTACACAGTGTAATCCAACTATACCTTCAGTAACTATGTAACCATACACAGTATGCAATGATACCAATCAAGTACCAATGTAACTGTACTAACTGTGAAACTACACAGTGTAATCCAACTATACCTGCAGTACCTATGTAACCATACACAGTATGCAATGATACCAATCACGTACCAATGTAACTGTACTAACTGTGAAACTACACAGTGTAATCCAACTATACCTGCAGTAACCATGTAACCATACACAGTATGCAATGAACCATTCACGTGTAAATGTAACTGTAGAACTACTCCGTGTAACCCAACTATACCTGCAGTAACCATGTAACCATACACAGTATGCAATGATACCATTCACGTGTAAATGTAACTGTAGAACTACTCCGTGTAACCCAACTATACCTGCAGTAACCATGTAACCATACACAGTATGCAATACCATTCACGTGTAAATGTAACTGTAGAACTACATCGTGTAACCCAACTATACCTGCAATAACTATGTAACCATACACAGTATGCAATGATACCATTCACGTGTCAATGTAACTGTACTAACCATGGAACTACTCCGTGTAACCCAACTATACCTGCAGTAACTATGTAACCATACACAGTATGCAACGATACCAATCACTTATCAGTGTAACTGTACCAACCGTGGAACTACACCATGTAACCCAACTATACCTTCAGTATATACTACACAACTTTATTATGCAACCACACAATTACGCAACTGTAGAACTATACTGTGCACACACACTACCTATACCAGTATTAACTACGTAACTACACTATATAACCCAACTACACCTGCAGTAACTATGCAACTTTATGTTACTATGTAACCACACAACTCTGCAACTATAAAACAATACTGTGCACCTACACTAGTTATACCAGTAATAACTATGTGCAGGAAATTGGGTTATTGGTTGAGGGGGGAACCCTTCTCAAGCAACAACCACAATCCTTGTCAGGGTGAACCTCAAAAGGCACAGAAGTAATCTATGCTTAATCCTCTGGCAGCTTGGCATAAATGCAGTCAGGCTTAAATTAGAGGTACTGTGTTAAGTATTTATGCAGCACGCAAATAGTAATAAAGTGAAAACACTACACAAGAGATACCCCACACCAATTTAGAAAAAAAAGAGTAACATTTAATAAATAAAACAGAGATCAAAACGACAAAAAAGTAATCAGTAAAATTGGAGATATGCAATTTGAAAGGTTTGAGTAAAAAAAGAGTCAAGAAGCAGAAAGCGCTAACTGTGGGTATTTGGTCACGTTAGACCAAAGCAAAGTCACAATTTCAGGCTGACCGCTATGGCGTGCGGGTCAGGCACAAGGACCAGGCTAGTCCTGCTGAAAAAGTTACGTTCTAAAAATCTGGCATGCAGAGTCCAAAATTCAGGATTTCACAGGAGGTGCTCAACTGATGCCAGCCAGGGGTCCAGGACCTGGAGAGGCACCTCTAGGGGATCAGGAACTCACTCCAGCAGAGGCCAGCAGGACTATGTGACCACGCAACTCTGCATCTATAGAACTATATATATGTGCACCTTGCTGTCCAATTGTTACACCAAAACTTCAAACTGCAAAAGAGAACCAAAAAGTAATCGACAAACAACTCCCAATAAAAGAGAGGGGAAAGGATGAAGTTTTCAGAAACCAAATGTAGAAGGCCCTAGAAATGTCTTCCACTTCAAAGGCTGGCACCAGGTATAAATATTGGACCCTCAGAACAGCTCTTTTGGTGAAGATTCACCCTGAAATGGGTGGTTCTAAGTCCGTGGTCCCACTCTTGGAGTGACGCATGGAGCTGGGGTGCACACAGGTGAGGCGGTACAGATTACCTGCGAGAGTCAACTTCACAGGTCTGTGGATGTTACAACATTACGTAACCAAATGGCTCAAGGTGATGAAAAGTATGATGACTGTATTAACTCTGTTACGGCAGAGTAACACTTCATAACAAGGAGAAGCCACTACAAAAACTGGAGATACTGACAGTGTCACCTCCCAGTGATCTGTGGCCCTGCACACTGTCAATGGGAAGTATCTGCAACACCCCAGCTGGACAATACCTCCCCGCCGCCACCACCACCACAACGTCCACCGCCACAACGCCCACCGCCAGGACTTCATGGGCTTTACAAGGTGGCCATAGGCTTTCACCAGATGGAACACTTCTGTTCTTGTGCTGAAGGACAAAGAAGAGGCAGGGGCTTAGGCACCTCCCGTTTATGCTGCGCCTTGTAACTCGAACAATGCCGCATGCACCGACAACAGAAGGCTGACATTTCATAAAATATTCAGTGATAAAAATTAATACTGTAGCATCTGGGGACGATGTATAAAATGCGAAAATACACCTAATAACTGTGATCTTAAATTACAAGTTACTAAAAGCCAAATCTTCAGGCTACCAGAGGAAGGAGCAAGGCATGCATAAAACTGCTTTCTTATTCAGTCTGCAACACAAAAGAAAATCTATTCTGTGCAATTTAAATCCCACAGGTAATTTTTTTTTTTTTTAAATCTGTACACACATGCGCACAATAATTACTGGCTCGTTTTTGAGTTCTATGGGTCCTATACCACAGGCAGTACATTATTGTAATTGCGTTTATGTAGCACTTACTACCTCTGACGTGGTGTTGAAGCACATTATGGCAGCAAACACACTACTTGTTAACCCAAAGTTAATAGTTAATCCAGCAGTAAATGTGTTGGATACTGGGCTAATATTGTTCTCTGAAGAAACTGAAGCCTTTCCTCCAGTTTCTAGTGGTGGTTTAAGTTAATAGGAGTTAGGTGTCATTAGTAGAGTTAGTTCATGCAAGTAGGAACAGGAGCCATCCGCGTCCACATAGATCAGGAACAGTAAGTGCGTTGTAAAGATTACTCCAATCCAGTTGTGAATTAATCCAAGAAACATTTATCCAAGTAGATCCTTTACACCTCAGCCTGCCAACTCAGCTGTAGTCCATCCAACTGCTTTCCCTTGAATGCTAACATTCTCAAGAAGCAGTCTTCAGAACAACACTATGTCACTTAGAATATCATGAGTACAGCATTCCACATAAAGACTCACAATAGCTTAAAGTACAATGAACAGCATATTGCACATCTCCCTCCCAATAACAGAAAAATTAAATAAAAACAACTACAGGTGAAATTAATAAACCACAGAAAAAAGAATGCAAACTTTGTCTTTGTAAGAGTAACACTTATTGTAAAACATAGACTTGTAAGTACTTTGGCTTGGCACGTTGCCTCGTGCTACTTGCCTCGCCATGATACTTTACAGGTAAAGGTTCTTCACCATTAACAGAGATATGATGAGAGAGCTTGGCAACTCTGTTTAAATTCCATACCCTGTGGTCTTCAGTTCTGACAGCATTTTTAAAAACCTTAATTACTCTCATAGGCAACAGGTACTTGGATCCCTGAGTGGTTGTTCCTTTACGAGGATTTTTTATCCTAACTAAGTCACCTACTCTAATGATTGTCACTTTTACTGCTTTCCTAACAACAAAATACCTTTTATCACGCATTCTTTTTATCTCCTTTTTAAATTTCTCTCGGTCATTTTCAACATGCTTCAAGTCGGGTGATTTGTTCAGGATCCACGAGGGACTTAACATTGTATGCGCCTTCCTTTTGCGGAACAGTTCAAAAGGAGTTCTGCCAGTCATGGAATGTGGAGAAAGCCTGTAGGTTTTAACTTTGTTCAAAACTTCAGTTTGCCAACACTTGTGGTAAGACACGGCGCTTTGGATGGTTTGAGTACCCTGTTGAACCTTTCAACAACACCATTCGTTTCAGGGTGGTATAAAGCAGACCTTTTGTGATTGATACCTCTATCAGACAAGTACTTGTCCATTTCTCTGGACGTGAATTGGACCCCATTATCTGATAACAAGGTGTTTGGGATGCCTTCTCTCACAAAGATGTCCTCTAGGAACTTTATTACGTCTCTTGTCTCCACAGAGTTGGTAACCTTGGCTTCCGGCCACCTAGAGTAAACATCAATAAGTACTATGATGTATTTGTCTGCACTGGTATGCTTGATGGGACCCAGAATGTCTATGGTAACTTCTTCCCAGGCCAGTTTGGGCAGTTCTCTTAAGGTCATGGGTTTAACTCTCGGTTTGAGAATCTTGTCACATTTGTTGCATTCAACACATTTCCTCACCGACCTCTCGATACAGATGTCCATCCCTGGCCACCAGTACGTTTGCCTTAGTATTTCCTTCATTTTAGAAATACCCGGGTGGCTCTCATGAGCAAATTCAATCAATTGATTTCTTAAGCTGGTTGGAGGAATTAACCTGGTTCCCCTCAGCAAGATGTCATTCTGGCACGATAGTTCATCTTTTACTCGACAAAATCCAGATAAAGAATCGTTTACTTTGTCATGTGTCTTCCAACTGTTTTTGATACTACTTAAGACAGACTGTAGCGTTTCATCTTTTGATAGTTCACTGATCCAAACATCATCTTTTATTATGCTGTCCGAGACACTGCAGACTGCATATTCATCAAATTCACTAAAACCGTCCTCAAAAATTTCATCTTTAGCATTCTCTTTTGTGATTAAGCGGGAGAACAGTCGGCTATATTGTTTTTAGCTCCTGGGACGTATTCTACACGAAAGTCAAATTCCTGAAGTGCGACGACCCATTTGCGTATCCTGGAGGATATGTTGTCTAAGCCTTTCTTCTCAAATATCTCTTTCAGTGGCTTATGGTCAGTCTTGATTGTAAAATTGTTTCCCCACAAGAACTTGCGAAGTTTCCTCACGGCCCAAAATACTCCCAAGGCTTCCTTTTCCACAACGGAATAATTAGATTCTGCCCCTCTCAAACATCTGGACAAAAATAAAATGGTTACTTCCACTCCATCAAGTTCTTGCATCATGACTGCACCCAGACCTGTAGCACTTGCGTCAGTCATGATAACGATATCCCGGCTGGGATCAAAGCTCTTCAAAGAGGAAGCTTCAGACAACTGTCTCTTAATGAGTTTGAACTCTTTTTCACACTCAGTATTCCAAGTGAAGCTAACACCCTTTTTTTAGCAAGAGTCGTATATTATGTGTTTTGCTGGCAAAGTTGGGAATGAATTTGGTGTAATACTCCGACATACCAAGAAATTTTACAACTTCGACTTTGTCGGGGCTGGCCAAGTTGTTGATAGTGTCCACTAGATCTTTTTTAGGTTTGATGCCAGACCCGGAGATGGTATGACCTAGGTAATCGATGCTGGAGATATTGAATTTTCACTTCTTCGCTTTGAGTGTTAAACCATTTTCTTTGAGTTTATTTAATACCATTCTGACTCTGTTATGTTCTTGTACAGTGCTTCCAAAAATGAGTATGTCGTCTTGATAGATTTTTATTCCATCACAATTTTTAAAGACATGTTCCATCATCCTCTGGAAGACTGCTGCAGCCGAAATTAGCCCAAACGGCATCCTCAGAAATGTATAGGTGCCAAAAGGCGTTATGAACGCTGTCAGATGTTGAGAGGTAACATGCAGCTTTACTTGATGATA
This sequence comes from Calotriton arnoldi, assembly GCA_963921515.1. Classification (NCBI taxonomy): domain Eukaryota; kingdom Metazoa; phylum Chordata; class Amphibia; order Caudata; family Salamandridae; genus Calotriton; species Calotriton arnoldi. The sequence continues at coordinate 1,596,432 of CAWUFW010000609.1, read as the reverse complement.
TGCTGATGCCAGATCTATAGAGGAGAAAAACTTGGCCCCTCCCAACAGTGATAACATTTCTGAGATGTTCAGCAAGGGAGAATGGTCTACGACGACACACTTATTGAGCTCTCTTAGATCTATACAGAGTCTGGACTCTCCATTGGCTTTGAGTGCCATAACTACTGGAGCTAACCACTCCGTGGCCTCCACTTCAGCAATGACACCGCTCTTTAAGAGTTTGTCAAGTTCAATCTTCATTTTCTCTTTAACTTTAATGGGAACACCTCTAACTTTGCTAACAATTGGTATGGAATTTTCCTTCAACACTATCTTATGGGAATATCCTTTCAAACAACCTAGTTGTTCGTTAAACACTTCTGGAAATTCACTCTCAAACGAGGAAATGGCAGTTTGCAATAATTTATTTTGTTTACCACTGAGAGTTAAATCTTGACTAGAATGTGTATGGGTTGGTTCATTTTGTTTAAGTTTTATGGATGGAGTTTCGTTGGGATCAAGGATCACTCTGAGGTCTTTTTGAAGAGCCCAACTTACGAACGAATCACCTCTTTCAGAGACGTAAACCTTCCCTGTGGCTGAGCTCGATTTGAAAGCAATATTACCATTAAAAAATCCAGAAAGCTTAATAGGTTCACCACCGTAACCTTTTGCTTTGATGTCTGCTTTATGCAATACTACTTTGTTGAACAAGTACTCATCATAGACCACTTTGGGGATTAGAGTTATTTTAGCACCTGAGTCGAACAACATTTGTACTGGAACATTCTCAATAAACACAATATCAAAAGGACCATCTTTTTCTCCTTCACTAATTCTCATATTCTATTATACTTCACACTCATCATCACAAGAGATTTCTTGAACTTTCTTTTTAAAAGTCCCACTGCGACAACATTTTGAGTTATGACCTCTTTTCCTACACTTTTTACATGTGGCCCTCCAGCCAATGCAATCTCTAAAATTTGCTGTATGACCATACTCGCCACACCTATAACAAGTACCTTGGAATTTTCTTGAGAAAGGTTCATTTTTGTAACTATCACTACTTTTGTGTTCATCTTTGTAATTATTAGCCCCTTTGTTTTGTTGTGAGTAACTACACTCTCCTTTGTTCTGTTGGGAAGACATGACATTACCTTGCGTATTCTTAAACTTGTTAACAACTTGAATATTACCTTCTTTCTGTGTTTCCTCATCTTTCTTTTTTAATTCTTCTACACATGCTTTAGTGTGTTCACACGATTTAGCTATAGAGATCACATCAGAAAGAGATGGATTGTCTTTGGCCCAACATTGCTCTTTTACTTTGTCTAAGGTACAGCCTAACATAAATTGGTCTCTTAACCTCTCCTCATAATTATTCCCAAAATTACATGTAGGTGCTAGTTTTCTCAATTCTGTGATATATTCTTCTGCATTCTCACCTGATCTTTGCATACGCTTGCCAAAATGGTGTCTTTCTAAAACAGTTGAAACCTTTGGCAAGAAATGAAGATCTAGTTTTTTAAGACAAATGTCAATCATTTAGATTGTCAGCATCTTGAGAAGTTAACTCTGGAAGATGTTGAAATATTTCTTGTCCTTCTGAACCCAGACAGTGCAAAGAAGCGACATTTTTCTTTCTGCACTGAGCGAGACACCACATACTTGCGAATAATGTGAAAACACATTTTTCCATTTCTTCCATGTGATGGGTGGCTCTCCAGGAGAAGACCAGAAAAATGGAGGAGGAGGTACGTTTTGCATGTTTCAGAGAAAAGAAAATAATAATAAAAAAAAATTGCCCAAGAAAATGGAGTTGTCGTAAGAATACCTGTAAAATAAGGTTTTGAATGAACTTTCAACAATTTTCAAAAGATAGCTTAATACGGACTTAATAAGAACACCTGTAATGAAAGAGTTAGTGTTAAACAAAACATTAATTTTTTTTAAATTGTTTAAAACTGTGATGAGACGACAGGCAATGTAAGAAGTGTGCCTATCACTGATCAAAGTAGAATGTTTCCCATGCTGTTGTGCCTATCACTGATCAAAGTAGAATGTTTCCCACGCTGTTGGAATGTTTTGGTGGAATTTCTAGTAAAGCACTGTTGTAGTAGAATGTTCCTTTTGTCTAACAATAAAAGACAGAGGAGAAGCTTCAGAGATAACTTCCCAGGATTGAAAGAACGTTCCTTTGTAATGAAGGACAATGAGGATTCCAGATTGAAAGGAACAGGAAGCACAGCTAACAGTCTAGTGTTCGTTAGAGGAAGGTTTCCTTCAAGGTTGAGACGTGTGGCCAAACAGGAAGTAAGCTTAGCGGTCTAACGTTGGTTTTACAAGATGTGACGTAAACCGCAGAGGAGACAAGGAACGTCGCGCGTGTATAATGGAGGTGTGCGCACAGAACATTGGACCGGGGATCTCTTGAAGAATAACAATGTTGAGAGGGCGGTTGGTTCAACGTTTCAAAGGAAATAAAGTCAAGAAAAGAAACAAACGCTTATATTGAGTAGCGCGAGTGGGGTAAAAATGTCGCGATTTGAGTAAAGCGCTGTGTCTTTGATACTAATGCCTTAGGATTAAAGAAAGAAAAAAAAGTAAAGATAGCAGACACATCCCTTCAAACGGTAAACAAGCAACGTCGCGCAAAGTTGATAAGACTCTTTGTGGGTTTGGATTAGTAAGCGTTTGGAAAATGCTGGTTGCGTTGAGATGAGGTCCATGGGTTCTTTTAACTCGTCGCCATTGTAAAGATGACTCAAATCCAGTTGTGAATTAATCCAAGAAACATTTATTCAAGTAGATCCTTTACACCTCAGCCTGCCAACTCAGCTGTAGTCCGTCCAACTGCTTTCCCTTGAATGCCAACATTCTCAAGAAGCAGTCTTCAGAACAACACTATGTCACTTAGAATATCATGAGTACAGCATTCCACATAAAGACTCACAATAGCTTAAAGTACAATGTACAGCATATTACATGCGTCTTCATGGCCATAGCTCACCATCTGACACATACAGGCTCAAGCATACATTCCAATACACAGATTCAATCTACTTTGGACCAAAGGGTGGTAGCGCATAACCTCTTAGGACTGGATTCAGACTCATTTCTTAGCACATCACAAACTCTTCCATGACTTGAACATAGAGAGTTAATTAGCAGTACCTAACAACTGGGTTAAAAAGTACTACAAATAAAGAGCCAACTCAAAATGCATCTCAAATAATGTGGAGGTTGCCACAGAGACAAGCCTCATAATTATACTTCACATTGAGCACTTTAATCTCAACATGTTTCGGATGGTAGGCTTTGATTTCACACACTTCAGGGTCGTTCAAGGTAATTGGTATATAAATAGCTCCAATCACATCACATAGGCTCACATTATCAAATCATTTCAAATTAGGAAAAAAACAGTAAGCTGGTATGCGGTCAGTTAAGTCCCATACTAGAGTTCAGATAAACTGCTGTAGGGTGACACTCAGCAGACTGTTCTGATTAGGCAGAAGGATGTTGAGTTTACAGAGCCATTCAATAATATGGCTTTTGACAGAGATTAACCGTGTTCTATTCGTGTCTCAGCCATGCTCCAATCATGTCTCAACCATGCTCCAATATTATGTCAGCATAGCTCCAATGGCCATGCAACTGGGCTGCAAATCTGTTGAAACAAAACTCCAAGTGTCCAAGCCATGCTCCTGTGGTACCAATGGCATCGAACCCACCTGCAAATGACATCACAGCATGGTTCTAATAGTGTTGCAACCAGGATCCGACAGTGTTGAAACAAAGCTCAAATGGGGTCTCGATGGTGCTCCAAAGATACTGCAACCATTCTCCAATGGTAGCACAACCAGGCTCCCACAGCGTTGCAACTGAGCTACCATGATGTCACTAGCAGACTCCAATGGTGTCACAAATTTGTTTTTGCAGTTTTATATAGCACATACTCAACCTGAAGGTACTGGAAGACTTTACATGAGCACTAGTTACATTACACAAGGATACATACATTTTGTTTGGCATGGGGAGATTAAGTGATTTGCTCAGAATTACAGGATGTTGAGCTGTCGCCAAGCCTCGAACATGGTTCCCAAGTCGATAGTTCTGGCTGCTATGCCACATCCCCCACCATCAACTGGGCCACCCTTTCAAAATGCAAGGCTGGGCTTCAACCTTCGTCAACACCACGCAATGGAACCAATTTGTTTTTTCTTGTGAATTGGTTGAGTCGATCAGACAGTACCAGCTGCCGTGTTGCAACAGAAGTAGTGTGGGCTTATAGCCCTGACCATTGCTTACCACTGGTTGGCTTTGTCACCCTCACTGCATTCTCCTTATTGATTAGCTTTCCTTGTCCCATCCAGCTTTTCCCTGCATAGGTGTCTTATAATAGTAGCAACTAGAGTAGCTCATCTAGCCCCGTAATTAATAGGCTCAATAGGTGTCTTGTTCATACGGAGAACTTTCATGCCTGGGCCCAGCTCTTTACCCCAACAGTCTAGTCTTGGTGCCGGTGGGCGGAAAGCAGAATGAGCTGGTTGAGTGTTGGGGTACCAGCTTCTCACCTGGTAGCACCAACCACTACCTGGAGGCCAACAGTAATAACAGTGGCTATGGATTAAATCCTGGAAGGGGCTCTGTGGGTGGCATGCCAGCACGCCACACTTCAGGCATAAATTATGGATAGTATCAATAACATGCCAGTGATCCCTGCCCATAGTATGGGATACTTCACTGCTGCTCAACTCTCTGGTTGTACCCTCTTTGGTCACATTCTTACCAGTTACATTAAACAACATAGACTAATAAATGCATTTTAGTCTCTTCACTCTTTCCATCTGCAGAAGGGGATGGTGTAAATGCCTGCAGACATTTTAAGCCAGAGTTCCTCTGTTGTGTCCTCAGGACTTTAGAGGGAGGTGTCCACACCTGGCCCCAACCCACCAGACTACCCCTGAGAAGAAACCATCACAGTGCTACATGTGCAGAGCTCTTAATGTACAGACCATCCATTGTTAAGTTTATTTTCAGTACGCATCAGTGCTGTAGGAGGACCAGTACTGTCATGTTTGGGGCACATGCCCTTATTTAATCAGGAGAGTACTAGCTCTTCCCTACAGCTGTACAGTACTTTCAATTTTAGAATACTGGTACTTCTCAGCAGAAAGCTGATACTCTGTGATACTGAGTACCTGTAGCTCTTTGAGCCTGTTCGTGGCACTGCTACAGATATGGCACAGACATAGCTCCAAGAAGCAGTGAAGAACCTTACAGAGCTGAAGCATTTCTTCAATAGGATGCTGTACACAGACTAAGTGATAAGTGCATTCCATTTCAGATCAGATTACAGGCACCAGGATGTGATAAGGAGGAGGTGGAGGCAACATTTACTCAGGGCAGTAATACACAACATACTGTACAGTCCGATTTCACTTCTTTACAAGATGTTGAATTACAATCGGGCTCCATGAGGGAAAAATACAAAAAAATAATTAAAAAATATAAATATCCGGAAACAGCAAATACAAATATGAATAGCAGAGTGGAATGGAAAATTGAAAACATGCAGATCCTACAAGCAATTCTCTTTGGTGGGCACTTCAGTGCAGCCCCCTGTTTCCCGGGAGGATTGGTGGGGGTGCATATGTCTCACTATTCAATAACAAAAACTTGTTCTTATACAAAGCTTTATATACCACTTCTGCCATTTCGAGGGGTTGTTGAAGTTCTTTTTTTTATTGTTTAATGTAGAGTGAACCAGATCCACTGGGATACAAAGAACTTTACAAAGGAAAACAAGCTTTTCAATGCAAATCTCACCTTTAGAGATCAGATCAATAAACGCACTTCTGCTTGCTTCTTTCTCTTCAGAACATTGAGAAAAATTCTTCCTTTCATTCCTTGTGATCTGCAGAAATCAGTGGTGATTGCATTGGTACTGTTGAGGCTGGACTATTGTACGCCCTTTATCAGGGCGCGTTTTCTAAATAAACTCCAGCTTTTGCACAAATGCAGCAGCTCGTCTACTCAAGAAAATACCCAAATATCAATCAGCCTCTCAGGCCTTGGAGGAACTACATGGGCTCCCGGTTAAGAAACGAGTTGCCTTTAAGGCACTCTGTACGATGCAAATAATTCTTTTCACAGGACAGGCCCAGAATATTTGAGGAAAAAGTTTACTTTGTACACACAAAGGAGAGCTCTGCGCTCAGCCGCATCTAAATCAGTTCCAATTCCCAAATGCAACAAAGCATCTTGGGGTAGGAAGAGTTTTGTCTACTCCACATGGAAGCAGTGGAACAAACTTCCTTGGGATCTCAAGAATCAGCAGAATCTCACCTGTTTTAGGAAGCGATAGCACCAAGATGGGGGGGGGGGTGTGTGTGTGTGTGTGTGTGTGTTAGTGTGCGTGTGTTAGTGTGCGTTAGTGTGTGTTAGTGTGTTAGTGTGTGTGTGTGTGTGTGTGTGTGTGTGTGTGTGTGTGTGTGTGCGTGTCCTCTCTCTCTCTCTCTGCACGGCCAGAAGGCAGGGGAGTGCTCTGAAGTGCCGAAGGTAAACACACAGTCAACAGGTGATGGGAGGAGTAGCTGGTTTGTGGATGGTGAGTGCTTCAAGATGTAGTGTTTTTTTAAGGAGGTGCGTCTCCAGCTCTTCCTATATTGAAGCAGCGCTGTGGCGGTCCTGATGGTGACAAGCATGAGGTACCTGGTCTTGGTTGCATAGATGGCGAAACCATATGCTTTGTGGTTTACTTTGCTTCCACTTCTCTGCCCTCTCTTTGATGGAATCTTGGCTGTGAGTGTGCAGAAAGCCACTGGAGATGGTGAGCTTGTCAGCTATAGAAGTAGGTAGTGCCAGTAGTGCTGATACAGCTAGTTTTGAGGAATGTGTGGGCGAGTAAAGGAAGACAGTGGAGTTCCATCAGGGTACGGGTGATGTGGTAATATTTTTTTCAGTCCCTTGCTGAAGTGAGATATAGCATGTAAGATGCCCTTAAGGTGGTGCAGGGCTGAATCTGGAAGATCTTAGAGAGAGGTGTTGCCACCACCCAGATGCAAGAGCAAGAGTGCTTGACACAAACTAATAGGCCTGAAATTGGTTGAGTTAGCAGAGGCTGCAGATGGCTTCTTGAACACAGCATGCCTATATGCAGGTTTAAAGATTTGTGGAACCTGGCTTGAGACCAGGGGCGGCTGTTTGGAAACAGTAGTGATGGGAGACGGAGGGTAATTGAATTTTTTTCCCCCCAAAAAAAGACTAGTTACTTGCTTCCCGCCGCCTCTCCTCCGTCGTACTCCCTCTGTTCCAGACGCCTCCCGGCAGCACACAGGCTCCCAGACTCTCTAAGCCAATCACGACGATACTCTCAACAGCATGGCAGCAGCGTCATGATTGGTCCGAGTGGCCTGGTTTACTGCTCAGACAGTGCCTGGGAGCCTGGGACTGTTCCCCACCTGGCAGCCAGGTGGAGAAATGCTAAGTGCGTGTGACGGTTTGGCATGCCCAAGACGGCCGGCCAAACAGTCAGGCACACTTAAGGTGCACCTACGACTACTCCTCCCTCTGACAACTGACAAGCCCTGCCCCGCCCTAACCTGGCTCCGTACTAAAAATAAAACGATAACGTTGTGGTTTTATTTTATTTTTCCTTTTGCACTGCTCCAAGAGCAGTGGGGCGACACTCCTCTGCCTTAGCGGAGGAGCTGCCGCTGCTTGAGACTAGTAAGAGATAATGTTAGTAACATAGGCAGCACTAAGAATTCTATGGATCTTCTGGGAAATCCTCTGGCAAGCAGGAGAAAAGGGACTGGAATGAGATGATCTCTTATGTTACCGGCTGAAAGAAGGCCAAAGGGTGATCATACTTAAGTGTAGATCAGCAGACAGGATCTGCGAGGTGTTCAGTTTGCTCGAAAACTGTTTATTTTACTTGTAAATCTGCTAGCTGCTCCAAAAATGGAGGAATAGCTGCAGGAGGATCAGAGAGTGAGCACAGCTCTCCAGATGCTGGAGACTGGCACTTTCAATAGGAGGCTTGTGCATCCTTCCAATGCTGGGAGGGTTTCTGATATTCCAGGACGCATCGCCTTTGTATTGAGAGCGCCACACACCTTCTGCCCGTTTGGCCTCAGCTTGTAAGACAGTAAACTATGAGAGAACGAGTGTACCAGTTGGCTCTTTAAACTCTCATCCGCACCTTCTCAAACCAAGCTACAACATCTGAGCAAGCTACAGGGCCAGTAAAAACAGACAAAAGGGGGTTTATTTTTAGAGACTGCAGATAGAGCTTCGGCCAGGTTGATGGTTCCTTTCTTTAGGTGAGACCTACACTTCATCGCCAAAGGTGCTGGAAACGAGAGTACAAACGTTTCGATTTATTAAAACAGAATGTGCATTACTTCTAGAAGTGGCAATTCCTGACATACCCACCTCCGCGAGGATTCGTCTTGCCAGTGTTCGGAGTTTAGCTCAAGGAGAGCACCTTACGACTGAAGGTACCTATGATGGGCAAATAATCCCCGTTTCTGTACTTACAGACCAAGTTGTGTTGAAACACTTATGGAGCTTTTCTGATCCATCTCAAAAAGGAGGAATATTTATGTATCTACTCTCATACTGAATATTGAAGTACATTTCTGATGCATTCTCTAGATATGGTATGTAAGAGCCCTGATGAAGTTCAATATTTTGAACGAAACACGTTGCCTGGATGTTTTTTATGTGCATGGATTACATATGAAGATCAAATAAGAAAGAAGAGAAAAAGGAAAAAAGGAAAATTCATAAAGATTGTTTGAATGATTATTTTCAAGAGAAACCCTGCCCAGTTCTTAGTATTATCATCTTTCTGCTGCGCAGTAGTCCCCAACCACGGCGGGTACAGGAATTGCAGTGCACGAGATTGTGACTTATTGAAACAAGAAGTGAGGTGCAGTATTCACAGTCCGCCGTTGGGTATGATGCTACCGGAGTCTTGTTGAGACCTGTTCAATTACCGCTACTGTCAGTCGACAGGGCCTAGTTCCTCCACCCTCAGCCAATCCCCTCACGCAGCCAGAACCGTATCCCTGAGAATAGGTTGGATCGTTTGTCCCCTGCAAGCAAACTACACCCTACTGATAGAAAAGTGACTGGGGACCTACCCCATGCTTTACACCTGTATCAATCCTGGTGATGACTCCATTACACCACACGGGGTCGAAACGCCAGACCATTTTGGGTGCAAAGACACCACTTGAATGAACTAGATCTCAAACACACCACAAAAGGTTTTTAACGTGGACACAATTGCACAAACATTTTTGGTTGATACTTTTTCTCTCTTTGTATATATTTTGTCTGTGGCAGTTCTATTTGATTACCTCATTCGGGCTATACACGTCTTGTTCTGAATAGCAGGATGTGGTCAGTGTGAGTCCTTTTTTCATGATTACTGCCCATGTCTTATGTTGCTTTCCACACATACAACTCATTATTCTGCACGTGTGCTCTAATTCCATTCATTTATTCTTTTTACAAACTTTGTCCTTGCAATAAATGTGCTTTAACTATCCGCCACAACCAATCATACCTAGCTGGACACTGCAGCTTAACATGGCATCAATGCTCGGCGCTGGCCCTGTAGACATTCATTTATACATGCCTTCAGAACAGGCACCATTTATAGACTGGAGGCTGAATGCAGAAAAACTCGGTGAAAGGGGCGCTTTCGAGGATCATTTCAAGTTTTAAAAACTTTCAGTTTGCCATCTTCCTTGATGACACCGCACAGGCGTTCCTCCCAGTCCCAAATTAGAGAAATAAAATAAAGAGACGAGTTTACAACAAATAAAGAGGGAAATCGGCGGCAGGAGCTTCACGCTGGGGCTGAGACAATGATATCCAGGAGGAACACCCCCTCTCCTCTGCCCCCACCCGCCCCTATTTACCAAACCTTTTTAACAAGCTTTTTATGCTCCGCAGAAATATTAAAAAAACAAGAAGTGGAATAAAAGGCATCTCCAGTGCTTGAGAAGTCGAGAGCTTGCTTTCTGCAGAAACAAAGCCGCCACAATAAGAGCTAAGTGTGTGGGAGGCAGCGGCCTGTGCTGGTAATTAGCCTGCTTAATGCACGCCCACCCCCCATTCTTCCCACTATGGTTTCCATGTCACTTAATGGCGATAAATATTCTCTTCCCGCTCATATTTACATCACAGCCAGAGGTTTTTTTTCTATACGTTTCTATGATAGGATAAACAGCCATCTCTCGGCGCTGCTCTGCTGCCGAGGGCTGCGGGACGGGGAGCGCCTCTGGGAGCTAGGGGGCCGTAAGAGGGGTGGAGGGGGCGAGTACAGAAGGTGGTAGAATCCATGGATAAACGTGAAGGAGGCTGTGTGTAGGAAGGTTGTGTGCAGGAAGGCTGTGTACATAGGGGCGGTTGTATCCATCACCGTGTGCAGGAAGGTTGTGTACAGAGGTGATAGTACCCATCGATAAACGTGAAGGTGATTGTGTGCAGAAATGCTGTGTACAGAAGGGCGGTTGTATCCATCAATGTACGTGAAGGAGAGCTGTGTGCAGGACGGCTGAGTACAGAGGGGCAGCTGTACCCAGGACAGCAGCGTACAGAAGGGCAGCTCTACCCAGGACGGCTGCATACAGAAGGGCAGCTGTACCCAGGACGGCTGCATACAGAAGGGCAGCTGTACCCAGGACGGCTGCATACAGAAGGGCTGCTGTACCCAGGACGGCTACGTACAGAAGGCCTGCTGTATCCAGGACAACTGTGCAGAAAGGCTGCTGTACCCAGGACGGCTGTGTACGGAAGGGCTGCTGTACCCAGGACGTCTGCGTACAAAAGGGCTGCTGTACCCAGGACGGCTGCGTACAAAAGGCCTGCTGTACCCAGGACGGCTGCGTACAAAAGGCCTGCTGTACCCAGGACGGCTGCGTACAGAAGGGCTGCTGTACCCAGGACGGCTGCGTACAGAAGTGCTGCAGTACCCAGGTCTGCTGCGTACAGAAGGGCTGCTGTACCCAGGTCTGCTGCGTACAGAAGGGCTGCTGTATCCGAGACAGCTGCGTACAGAAGGGCTGCTGTACCCAGGATAGCTGTGTACAGAAGTGTGGCTGAGTACAGAAGGCCTGCTGTATCCAGGACAACTGCAGAAAGGCTGCTGTACCCAGGACGGCTGTGTACGGAAGGGCTGCTGTACCCAGGACGGCTGTGTACGGAAGGGCTGCTGTACCCAGGACGGCTGTGTACGGAAGGGCTGCTGTACCCAGGACGGCTGCGTGCAGAAGGGCTGCTGTACCCAGGACGGCTGCGTGCAGAAGGGCTGCTGTACCCAGGACGGCTGCGTGCAGAAGGGCTGCTGTACCCAGGACGGCTGCGTGCAGAAGGGCTGCTATACCCAGGACGGCTGCGTGCAGAAGGGCTGCTGTATCCAGGACGGCTGCACGCAGAAGGGCTGCTGTATCCAGGACGGCTGCGCGCAGAAGGGCTGCTGTATCCAGGACGGCTGCGCGCAGAAGGGCTGCTGTATCCAGGACGGCTGCGCACAGAAGGGCTGCTGTACCCAGGACGGCTGCGTACAGAAGGGCTGCTGTACCCAGGACGGCTGCGTACAGAAGGGCTGCTGTACCCAGGACGGCTGAGTACAGAAGGGCTGCTGTACCAAGGACGGCTGCGCACAGAAGGGCTGCTGTACCAAGGACGGCTGCGCACAGAAGGGCTGCTGTACCAAGGACGGCTGCGCACAGAAGGGCTGCTGTATCCAGGACGGCTGCGCGCAGAAGGGCTGCTGTATCCAGGACGGCTGCGCGCAGAAGGGCTGCTGTATCCAGGACGGCTGCGCACAGAAGGGCTGCTGTACCCAGGACGGCTGCGTACAGAAGGGCTGCTGTACCCAGGACGGCTGCGTACAGAAGGGCTGCTGTACCCAGGACGGCTGCGTACAGAAGGGCTGCTGTACCAAGGACGGCTGCGCACAGAAGGGCTGCTGTACCAAGGACGGCTGCGCACAGAAGAGCTGCTGTACCCAGGACGGCTGCGCACAGAAGGGCTGCTGTACCCAGGACGGCTGCGTACAGAAGGGCAGCTGTACCCAGGACGGCTGCGTACAGAAGGGCAGCTGCACACAGGACGGCTGCGTACAGAAGGGCAGCTGCACACAGGACGGCTGCGTACAGAAGGGCAGCTGCACACAGGACGGCTGCGTTCAGAAGGGCTGCTGCACACAGGACGGCTGTGTACAGAAGGGCAGCTGTACCCAGGACGGTTGTGTACAGAAGGGCAGCTGTACCCAGGACGGCTGTGTACAGAAAGGCAGCTGTACCCAGGACGGCTGTGTACAGAAGGGCAGCTGTACCCAGGACAGCTGTGCACATAAGGTCTGCTGTATCCAGGACGGCTGTGTACCCAAGAGTGGCTGTGTACAGAAGGCCTGCTGTATCCAGGACAACTGTGCAGAAAGGCTGCTGTACCCAGGAAGGCTGTGTACAGAAGGGCTGCTGTACCCAGAACGGCTGTGTACAGAAGGGCTACTGTCCCCAGGACGGCTGTGTATAGAAGGGCTACTGTACCCAGGACGGCTGTGTACAGAAGGGCTACTGTACCCAGGACGGCTGTGTACAGAAGGGCTACTGTACCCAGGACGGCTGTGTACAGAAGGGCTACTGTACCCAGGACGGCTGTGTACAGAAGGGCTACTGTACCCAGGACTGCTGTGTACAGAAGGGCTACTGCTGCACACAGGACGGCTGTGTACAGAAGGGCTGCTGTACCCAAGACGGCTGTGTACAGAAGGGCTGCGGTACCCAAGTCGGCTGTGTACAGAAGGGCTACTGTACCCAGGACGGCTGTGTACAGAAGGGCTACTGTACCCAGGACGGCTGTGTACAGAAGGGCTACTGTACCCAGGACGGCTGTGTACAGAAGGGCTACTGTACCCAGGACTGCTGTGTACAGAAGGGCTACTGCTGCACACAGGACGGCTGTGTACAGAAGGGCTGCTGTACCCAAGACGGCTGTGTACAGAAGGGCTGCGGTACCCAAGACGGCTGTGTACAGAAGGGCTGCGGTACCCAAGTCGGCTGTGTACAGAAGGGCTGCGGTACCCAAGACGGCTGTGTACAGAAGGGCTGCGGTACCCAAGACGGCTGTGTACAGAAGGGCTGCGGTACCCAAGACGGCTGTGTACAGAAGGGCAGCTGTACCCAGGACGGCTGTGTACAGAAAGGCAGCTGTACCCAGGACGGCTGTGTACAGAAGGGCAGCTGTACCCAGGACAGCTGTGCACATAAGGTCTGCTGTATCCAGGACGGCTGTGTACCCAAGAGTGGCTGTGTACAGAAGGCCTGCTGTATCCAGGACAACTGTGCAGAAAGGCTGCTGTACCCAGGAAGGCTGTGTACAGAAGGGCTGCTGTACCCAGAACGGCTGTGTACAGAAGGGCTACTGTCCCCAGGACGGCTGTGTATAGAAGGGCTACTGTACCCAGGACGGCTGTGTACAGAAGGGCTACTGTACCCAGGACGGCTGTGTACAGAAGGGCTACTGTACCCAGGACGGCTGTGTACAGAAGGGCTACTGTACCCAGGACGGCTGTGTACAGAAGGGCTACTGCTGCACACAGGACGGCTGTGTACAGAAGGGCTGCTGTACCCAAGACGGCTGTGTACAGAAGGGCTGCGGTACCCAAGACGGCTGTGTACAGAAGGGCTGCGGTACCCAAGACGGCTGTGTACAGAAGGGCTGCGGTACCCAAGACGGCTGTGTACAGAAGGGCTGCGGTACCCAAGTCGGCTGTGTACAGAAGGGCTGCGGTACCCAAGACGGCTGTGTACAGAAGGGCTGCGGTACCCAAGACGGCTGTGTACAGAAGGGCTGCGGTACCCAAGACGGCTGTGTACAGAAGGGCTGCGGTACCCAGGACGGCTGTGTACAGAAGGGCAGCTGCACCTAGGACGGCTGTGTACAGAAGGGCAGCTGTACCCAGAAGGGCAGCTGTACCCAGGACGGCTGTATACAGAAGGGCAGCTGTACCCAGGACAGCTATGTACAGAAGGGTTGCTATACCCAGGACAGCTATGTACAGAAGGGTTGCTGTACCCAGGACAGCTATGTACAGAAGGGTTGCTGTACCCAGGACAGCTATGTACAGAAGGGCTGCGGTACCCAGGACGGCTGAGTACAGAAGGGCTGCGGTACCCAGGACGGCTGAGTACAGAAGGGCTGCGATACCCAGGACGGCTGAGTACTGAAGGGTTGCGGTACCCAGGACGGCTGTGTACAGAATGCTAAGGCGCCAACCGGGACTCGGGCACGCCACACATATGGCGGTTGTGCCGGTCCCCGACGCCATGGAGGGGCGGGTGACATGTGCCTGGTGACGCAGCCGGCACCCGACCTGACCCTCGCCCTGATTGGCTGACTTTAGACTTGCCCCAGAAGTACTGAGGTGCTTCCGGGTCATAGGGGCGGGTTTAAGCCGGATATTGCTAGTTTTCCATCATGGGGGATAAAAGGGGCTGTGGAGCGGCAGGACGGTCTTTCCCTTCGCCGCTCCACAGCTGATCCCCCGGAAGGACGTCTACACGACGGAGGGTTCCTGTTTTTCGAAGAAGTCTGCAAAGCGGGTCAATCGGAAAAATGTTCATGGCTTGGAAGATGTCTGCAGGAAGTCGAGAAGGCAGGTAACTCGTGGCTTCTGGGTTATATCTTTATTTAGAATGTCTTCCTGCAGTGGAAAGGGATTTAAAGCTTTTCTGGCTGTAGTGTAGTCCTATAGTACCCCAGCAGGACCTGCGCTTTTGGATAACGTACACTGTGGGCCTGGTGGCAGACTGATTCTGAGCACCCCCACCGCGTATGTTAGCCTGTTTTGCATTAGCTAGCTCACAGTGCCACTAGAATCTCCTTTTTATCAGAGAGATTAGTTTTTGGCAACCTCAGAACACGACAACCCTGATTCCTCAGACTCGTGGAAACAATGTACTACTTTTCGCTCAGTCACTCGTGCTTGCTCATTTGGTCTCAGAGAGTTACACAGAAGAAACAGTCGAGCGTGTTTACAATAAGAATTTATTGCACAGTTGTTCTTCTAGTATAAAATATATGTGCTGCGACAACTGTTAAACAGTAGCAGAGATATATGATCAGCAGTACAGTGAATAAAAAAGATAGTACAGTTCTACCATTTTGCAATAGTCATGAACATATACATGAATATAAAATGCAGAATAAAAGAAAGCGCATACTCCTACGAAGCCTGTCTAGATGTACCTAAGTGTACCTAGCATGCGAGTAGGTGCGAAAGAAGCCAAGAATCCTGCTAAGATTTAGTCAAACCCCATTACCTGAATGTATTGCCTACTACTTAACAGCTCTCTGCACAACTGGGATATGTTTTGCTTTTGCCCACTCTCTTGTTGTTAATTTTAAAACTCGATTCTCTATTGAAGCTGGATTTCGGATTGTATTCTGCACATGAATTTGCTGCAACTCAACTGCTTTTTTTGCACATGTTAGGATATGCTTTGTTACTCCTATTCTCTTGCTGCTAATTTCAAACTCAACTTTCTGCCCAAGTTGGATTTTGAATTGTATTTTTCACATGAACTGGCTGCTACTTAAATGCTCTTTGTAGAATTTGGGATATGCTTCGTTACTTCAATCCTCTTGCTGCTAATCCCAAACTTTATTTTTTTTTGCCGAAGCTGCTATGCGTTGAAAAATCTGTATATGTAGTTGCTGCCATTAATGCGTTTCCACATGTTTTACTATATTTTATGTAATAATTGGTATGTATCCTTTTATGTGGACCTCATTGGAGTTCCAAATCTTTAATAAATATTGAATTGAATTGAGTAGGTGCAAAAGAAGCCAAGAATCCCGCTAGGATTTAGTCAAACCCCATTACCTGAATAATGAGTGTGGGACCTCGTCCTGGTCTCGAGTTGGACACCCCGCAAGGGATGATTAGACCACTGTCAGCTGGAGCGACTGCATGCAGGAGCCTCAGCGTCTCTGGTCAGTGTGTCGGCCTGGAAGTCTCGGTTCCCTCTAACTACTGATAGCAAGAGGTGCTGTATTTATACAGAAAGTATAGAGTCCCTTTGTCCCTTGTGTTAGCCATTGTTGGGTATGAAGATGACGTATGGGATGAAGCGGTTACGTAGATGTTTATGCAGGTGGATTCTAGCCCGTCTGCTTTCCTAGAACTCTTATGAATATTTAATCATACTGGCTGAGCACATCAAAGATGGTATAGGAGGCCATTGTTTGGGAAAAACCCTCCTTCTGTACCCAAACCACAGTCTAAATAAGGTTCAGCCCTCAGCGCCCGTTATTGTGGAGAATAGGGAACTAATGTAGGTGAAAGATTATGCCTATATTAGGGCATCTATATGAAACATAACACCCACTCCTCTTAATACTCAACAATAATAAACAATGATAGCAAACTACTAAGTCATACTAGGTGGTAGCGCATATAATTGTCAGTGAGCCACATAAAAACATTTAAAAAATTTAAAAGCATATTAAAAATATTTCTAAGAGGGGAAACATGTGTAGAGTCAGTTTTTTAATTTGTACTCAAGCTAAAGGTCTAGCTGAGTTCATTTATAGAATTTAGAACTCTTACAAGCGTTTTAGAAGGCCATGCGTTCTCTAGCGATAGTGTCAATTTAGTAGGAAATGTTCCAAATTTAATCAGAGTTTAAATGAAAAAGGAAACTCCAAATTCTTTCCCAGCACATGATGAGCCAATTGAAGATTAAGTGTCCTGGCTGGGAGACGCAACATCACAGTCACTTGATGTAGGGGACGGGAATTGTAATATTTCACACAGTACGTCGATGGAGCACAGATGATATTCAGTACTGCCCATAGTTGGCATATCGGCAGCCGGTGCTGTAGTCGATACCTCAGTGCCCGTAGTGCTAGTTGTAGCGCTTGTGCTGGTTTCAGCGCTAGTGGTGGCTGAGCTGATGCTCACCCCAGTTGTAGCAAAAGGCACCTGCGGGTTTTCAAGGAATGCATTTGTCAGGATAGGAATACGCTGGGGACACAGCCGAGCGTGGGACCTCAGCGGTTCCAGCCTCGTGTTCAACTCCGCAGGCATTTCCGACTCGAGTGTCGGACAAATGTCCAACACGCATTCTTCACCGCAAAACAGGCATCGAAGAACAGGTAAGATGCAGTCCATCCAGACTGGTCTAAACGATAAGAACCAAGAAGCACTCAGTTCTCGTAGGCGAGGCACGCCCAGATGTTGTACCATGCGCTCACGGTATCTACGTTCCAGAAGAGCTTTCGCCATTTCGTTTGTGATTGGGCCATCCATTGCGTATCAGGAAAATGACGATCAGGATTCCAGCTATTAAAAGCAGTATCAGAGGTAAACCTCCAAAGATGCTTCCAAATACGGAGTGTATAAAATTTGGGATAACTCCGAGGACTGTTTGGAAGGTGCTTAGAAAACCTGCCCCTATGGTCTTAAATAGGTGTACAATACCACTAGTATCAGACATGTTAAAGATACGACCCACCATTTCTACTAAATGAAAGGGGCAGTTTGTACGAATAAGTGCCTGTATCTCGGTCGAGGTCCTTGCAACTTGAAGATCAAAGGTCTCTCGAGCGGAGGTTAAGGGTACAGTTTGCTGTAAAAGCATGGCTTTCATTCTGCTCAAAGTGTCAAATTTTATAAAAGATCTTTTTAAAAAAAAATATTTATTGTTTTATACATATACAGCATCCCCCACACCTGGGCCCACCCCCACCCTTCTCAGACTTTACCCAACAAAAAAGAAGTACTTTGATTATATAATTCATCAAAATCATGAAATAAAACATAAAAATTCTCCGGTGCAGAGTAATCCATCGTATATACATAACAATCTATTCTTATATTACATGATTAAATCCTGCCAGGCATTTATCCTTGTATACAGGAACTATTGTAAGTATCTATCCAGCCCCGGTATGACTTTGTATCCACTGCAATAATGGATCCCATATTGCCAATCCTTTTTTACGTTTATTACGCCCTTTTCTTTTATAGATAGCAACCTCTAGACTACATGTTGCCAACAATCGGGATCTCCATTGATGGAACGTCGGTGGATTCGGATCTAGCCATGCTGCGGCTATACATATCCTTAAGACAGCCATTGCCACGAATATTAACCGTTGCATATATTTTGGCCGCCTAACATTAGCTGTGCCAAGAATAATTTCATCCGTCGTGATGATTAGACTTGTTTTTAATATCTCTGACAAAAAGCCTGATATTTCGTTGATTAGATTAGTTAATACATCACATGAAGCGAATATATGCACGATATCAGCCTCAAATAAAGTACAGCGTGGGCATGTCTTTCCTTTTCCGGACCCCCCACTTTGCTATCCTGTTTGGAGTGTAGTACAGTGAGAAAAAGGTTTTATAAAATTGGGCTTGTAATTTGATAGACATTAAGCAAGTCTGAGATAATTCGTATGAATGATAGAAAGTTTCGGGTAAAACTCCCAATTTAGACTGCCATTTGGTCACGCATTTATCCATATCATCTGGGTAGTGAGAGTTCATAGATTCATAGACTTCTATAGTTATTGTAGCTTTCTTAAGCAGGTTCTCCATGGTTTGAATTGCTTGGAATTTTACCCTGCCACCCCCTTTCTTTATCAGAAAATCTCTAACCTGTAGAAATTTTAAAAAGTCCCTATGACCAAGTTTATAGTCGTTTTGTAATTCCTCGAAAGATTTCAACCCGATAGGAGAGTAAAAGCAACCGAGCTGTGAAATCCCTTCCTGTACCCACCTATCCATGCAGTTATCCCTAAAAATCTCTGGGAGATCTTCATTATTATATAATGGTGTATAGTGGGATAGCCGTCCGAAGCCCAACAACTTCCGTACATTATACCAGACCTTAGGTATACCTGAGATGGTCTTGAATCTGACCTTCTTGAAGTAACTATCATTGGCATGTCGCCAAAGGCATCCTCTACAGCCATCACCCAATAAAAGTTCTTGAGGTGTTGGGATATTGCCATTTGGTCTACTATCCGTCCCTGTAGAAATTAATAAAATGCAATATCTCAAAGTAGTAGCCCAATAATACAATTTAAAGTTGGGCAGTGCCAGTCCCCTCTATCTTTAGGTAAGGTAATAAATCTGAGTGCTCTGCGAGGTCTCTTATATCCCCACAAAAACCTGGAAAACATATACTCTATAGACTTAAACAATTGGGGGAAATTCCAAACATATAGTTCTGAAAAAATATACAAATCTGGGTAAAAAAGCATTTTGATCACATTGCATCTACCCCCGATGGATAAATGCAAATTATTTAACCGGACCAATTCTTTTTCGTATGTTGTATTAAGGGTTCAAGATTATTACTAACTATACTTTCTACTTTTGCCGTTATACTGACCCCTAAATACGTGGCTTTCTCCATTACTCGGTCGTCTCTCATCTTGATTTTGCAATTGAGAATAATCTGAGTTTTGCCTTGGTTCAATTTATATACGGATACCTCTCCAAAAGTTTTAGCCTCCTCTTCTATTGCGTTTATTGCATTAATAGGGTCACTAGTGACTAGGGCAATATCATCCGCATACGCCAATGTTTTTGTAGAGTGATCTCGTGCCCATATTGGTGGAATTAACATATTGTTTTCCAGTCTGCGGATGAAAGGGTCAATATATATCGCAAATAGAAGAGGAGAGCATGGGCACCCCTGTCTTGTCCCTCTGGTAATGTTTAATTTTTCTGAAACTGTCCCATTTACCATTACCACGGCTGAAGGTTCAAAGTATAACATTTGCACTGCTTTAATAAATCGTTCCCTGATCCCACTCCTCGACATCGCGGTCCAAAGATATTTCCAGGAGACCCTATCGAAGGCCTTTTCGGCATCGAGTAGTATAAGTGCCATAGGGTCTCCTACAGCGTCCGCAAAGTCGAACAGTGAGATCACCCTTTGGACGTGATTGGTTGTTGATCTTCCTGGGATAAACCCATGTTGGCGGTCAGATACAATTTTATATATAATTGGGGCAAGTCGGGTAGCTAATAATTTAGAATAAATTTTAGAGTCCCCATTTATCAGCGTGATAGGACGATAAGATCCAAGTTCTGTGGGGTCTTTGTTCTTCTTAAAAAAAAACACGATCCTAGCTGAGGACCATGAACCTGGTGGTCGCCCCCCCTGAAAGATATGAACAAATAAATCCTGCATTATTTCTTTTAATTGTGAGGAAAATTTAACATAAAACTCTGTTGGAATTCCATCCATACCAGCCGCCTTTCCTGTAGCTAAGCTATTCATAGAAAGAAGAATTTCTTCCCAGTGTGGAACGCTATCCAGACTATCTTGGTCCTCTACTTCAAATCTTAATGGTGAGTTTAAGTTTAAATATTCCTCAATTTTTTCCTGTTGAATCTCTATATCCTCATATAATTTCTGGTATAAACGTTGGAACGCAGCTCTTAATTCGTTAGCTTCGGTCTTTTGCCCAGACTCTGGATCTTTAATTTCCCTTATTAGATTAGCTGAAATTTGTTCTCGGGTACGTACCGCTAATTGGTGTCCAACCTGTTCACTTAATTCATATATTTGCTCTCTGCATATTGTTGCCTTAACTATGGCTTTTTCTGTTAGGATATCGAGGATAAGATTTTTAGCGGTCGCCACCCGGCTTAGTTCACTTTCTATTTCCCGTCCCTCCTGGACAGCCTTTATCAAACCTTCCTCGGCTATGCCCAGATTTCGCTGTAGAACCATTTTTTGTTTCTCCTCTTTATTAAAGCTTAATGAGAATTGTAGCGTCTCCCCTCTGATGCCAGCCTTCAGGGCGTCCCAAACCACATCTATTTCTGTACTACCTAGATTGTCCTCCAAGAACCCCGGTATCCATCTCCTCATAGGACGACAGTATTTCTCATTAATCAACAGTGCTCTTTCAAACGTCCACATGGTCATAGTGGATCTCCATGCTCCCCATTCTAGATTTAACACAAGAGGATAATGGTCTGATAACACTCTTGGCAATTTTTCTATTGTACTGACAGATCTTAAGGTGTTCGAGACAAACATATAATCCAATCTCGCATGCATAGAGTGTGGATTGGAATAATATGTGAATCCTGGATCCCCTGGATGTTCTATTTGCCAACAGTCAATTAATCCATGCCTCAGACTCATATTTTTGAGAGCCTGAAATACTTTTGGCTTCCTGCCCTGATATTTAAACCCTGGATCTAACGACCAGTCACCTGGGAGATTTAAGTTATAATCGCCACATACTATTAGCGGGAGGGGCCAGTGAACTAATTCGTTAGAGATAAAATTCAGTACATCTGGGTCGTCGCTAACATTACCATATATTGTGCATATTGTCATTTTTTTTTCCCCATTCTGATATCGGCATTCTGTAACCGCCCACCGTCCATACTTATCGGATAAAGATAGAGTGAATTGCATCCCACCCCCTTTTGCCAAAATGGCCACCCCCTAGTTCTCACCCCTTGTGTTGTAGCAGTGATAAGTCTATACCCAAGTGTGTTAAGCAAATGCCTTTGTGACCCCTCTATATGTGTCTCCTGTAGACATATGATATTAGCCCCTGTCGACTGTAATCCAACAGACTGTCTTTTTTTTACATCATTGAGACAACATATATTAACAGTCATGATTTTCAACCTAGCCATAATAGTACTTGTCCAGCCCTTCCATCCCTATCTGTGGATATATCCCCACTTGGGTCCCCCTCCGATTAAACAACTTTTGCACTTGCTTGTTACTTCTGCATCCATATTGACCCCTCCTATTTGCACCTTTCGTGTTCACTGTGTGTCTGAGATTCCCCCCCTGCCTCCCCCCCCTCCTCCCACCCCCCACCATTAACTAGGCCGTCAGGCTCAATCCTGAGCCTGTGTGAGAGCGTCTAAACCAAACTCACCCACTCTCCACCTCCCTCCCCACCCCTCGTGTATATGCGTATTCCTAGCCATTATAAGCATAACTAACATTTTACTAAGCATTCTCATTATCCCACCCAAGAAAGAGCGAAAAAAGTGAAGATATAAACACAGTTATAAACTATACAAGTTCATCTAGCGGTTATCCTCGGCAGTCCCGGGTTTCCATGCAATGATTTCTTTCAGTGCTCTTTCAGCTTGTATTTCGGACGTGAAATAAAGGGTTCGTCCTTGCGAGATTACTTTTAGTTTGGCAGGATTCTGTAGAAAGACCAATGCTCCTGTTTTTTGGAATGGTGTGATCAATTGCCTGAGTCTCCATCTTCTCTCCACTGTGGCATGTGCGAAATCAGGTTTTGCGAAAAACGAAAAATTCTCCCAGTTCCTTCTCTTATTAGGTCTTGCCAAATCATAAACAGCCTGTCGAAGCAGGAAATTTCCAAAATATATTAGTATTACCCTTGGATATGACTGGCCGTTCTGAGGACGCTTTGATATTGTCATAGGAAATCTGTGCACACGTTGGATTTCCTTATCCCAGTCCCATTGTGCTAATTCAGGTAGAGCGTTTCTCATCAGGTTTATTGTGAATTTCCGGATGTCACTGCCTTCACTGTTCTCAGGAATCCCTAGCACCCTTAAGTTATTGCGGCTTTGGCGATTTTCTGCCTCTTCAAGCTTCCACATAACGTCTTTCAGTGAGCTCTCTTGAGAGGCCGCCTGCGTTTTTAAGACGTCCACTGTGGTTTCTAGGGCTTCTGTCCGGTTCTCCACCATGCTTAATCTTTCTGCAATCTCGGTACAAGTTTTCCCAATTTTTCGGATTGAACCTTGTAGTTTTTTGACAGCTACTCTGGCTTGTCGGTTTTCATTTTTAACCTCATTTTGGAATGATCTCAGGGATTGTAAAATCACGGACAGTGTGGGTTCGGGTGATTGTTCCGAATTTTTCTGTCCTACCGAGTCTCTTTGAGGCTTCTTGGACATCCTCTCCCTTTCGTGCGCCCCCAAAAGGGAGAGTGGTTGTGTATCAGAATAGTCCCATCCGAGCTCACCTTCTTCCTCTCCCTCCTTCTGCTTATGACTATTCTTTTTTCCTTCTGAGAGCTTCTTCAATTTCCTGGGCACCCTTCTCACCCCTTGCTGGCTACAATTACTTGTAGAAGTGTCCACACAATCATCGTCGCTACTACCGGTGTTTGATACCATAATATCAGATTCGCCGGATTCCTCATTCAGGGAAAAAAAGTTTTCCATGAGGTGAGGGGAAAGGTATCCCAGCTCGGTATTTTCCTGTGTGTCTTCTTCTATAGAAGGGGGAGGTTGCGTTATTTCTTTACTCGCACATGGATTGAATATCTCATTCTCCAACTTTTCCCTTTCAATAGTGTCTTTATTTAAGAAAATATCCTGCTCCACGTTACTCTCTTCGCTTTTGTCAATCTCTTGATGAGTATTTATGGGCATCTCAGGCATTCCCAATATAGTATTCTCGCAATTTGATCCACATGACACGCGCTCCTTGCTTAGGTCCGGCATATTCTCGTGAATCACAGTCAGAGCTTCTACAGGTTTGGGTGTTTCAATAGCGGCAGTGCTAATTGGGTCATCCATCTGACCTCCCTCCTTAGCATTGATACCCTTCGAGGCAAACAGACTTGTGATAACAGTCTGCTTTTTCCCCTGCTCTCCTGCACTCATTCTCTTAAAGCCTTAATTCTTAATATTCTCAATCTTGCCCTTCTTACCGGTGCGCTGGTCGGGCTTCTTCAATTCCGTGTCTGATTTCACGTCAGTTACATGCCGAGCTGAGGCTGGTGTCGGCTGCACCGTCGAGCGCTTCTTGTTCCGCGTTCCTCGCGCTGCCATAGTTTCTCCGTAGTGCACTCTGAGGAATCCGGCGTCCTTGTTGCTAGGAGACCCCAGCCGGCTTCCGTCGAGGATTCCCCAGCCGGAGGCCGCCGTTAGCAGAAGCCGGGCGAGTGCTTCCCACCGCACACAGCAGTCCCTGCCTCGTTCACCCCTTCCAGCAACTCGGCTCTCAATCAGCCGCCGATCCCCTTCACACCAGCCGGTCCACCGAAGCCAGTAACCACAATCTGCGCGCATTCTTGGCCACACTCCGAGAAAACACACGCCGAGGGTCAGAGCGAGGTGGAGGTGAGTGACCGAGGTCTTACTCAGATGCCATCTTGGCCTCTTCCCAAAAAATGTATAAAAGATATCTCTAATGAAGGCCACAAAGGCGCCTCCCTGACTGTACTTGTTGGGGAAACAATACTTGCATACAGCAAGTAACCCTGGCGTTCACGGTGACCAGATAGGCGATGCCCGCAAGCATGCCACAGCAACCTTGATCATTCAGCATCAAGTAACTCCCATTCGAGAGTAACTCAAAAACTGGTGTGATCATGGCAGCTGGAGTTCCTTTCATGTGGCAAGACAGATTCGCCACCGAACCATTACAAGCTCCGTGTAAAATAATGTCCTGACACATGAGCCGCTTAAAGCGTTCTTGCAGTTTGTACCACTCAGAAACACTTCACGATCCCCACTCCGGCATCGAAATCTATATGGTAATTCCCAGGATTCCTTAATGTATTCTTTACCAAATATTCTGCTTGCCTGCCTTTGCTCAAGGCAATACTGAAACTGAAAGGTCGTAACCGGGAGAGTGATATGGCCGTGGATTAGCCATTCTGTTGATGGTGATTCCGCCACTGTGAATGGTAGCCTGTCCAGTTTTTCAATACGCAGCATTGTATATTTAGCTCCCCTTTGTGCCATTTCTGTGTATCTGTTAGATTGGATTTAGAAAACAGAGACGTACTGTTTATAAAACGCCAAGGCACAAAGCCTGCACGCAAAGATTGCAGCGTCCAGCTTAATAACATATTAGAACGTAACTGAGATTGGCCGTGTTGTAATATGGCTAAATCCTGTTCCAGTATGTCGATAGCAGAAGATACAATGTTGCCCAATGAATATATCCTGGAGGTCAAAGTTGTTAACGCATTATCTACCACAGCTAAAGCTTTTTCTAAGTTTATATGGTCTATTTCCCGTATTCTCTCTGCGGCCTCTTGTTGGGAAATCATCCAGTTTTCATTATAGGCAGCATAAATGCCTGCATATATATGAAACGTTTATGACGTGTTTTCCGGGGTCCTAGAAAAAAGTCCCTAAGATCCATGTCAAGTGAGAGTAAAGAGAAGTGTTGTTTCACTTCTGCAAGTGTTGAGGTTTCTAGCCAACCGAGGCACAACTTCCCAACACTATAGGATGTCACTACTTCTGGCTGTTCTCTCTGTACGTAACGTGGGTCTGGCCTATGGATACTGAGTCCCTCTGTGATGTTCAGGAATCGCTTAGGACAGCTATTCGTATCTGAGGGCCAAACCACCCACTGTTTCCAATTTGGGTCTGTTCTATTGTACTTTAAGATGTCATCCACTGTTGCCCCTACTTTTGTAGTTGAATTCTGCCACCCCCCATATGTCGGTGCTGGAAACCTAGGGGTGTTCAGGTCCTTGCTCTTGGCTAGTCCAAGACAGGATGTCTGTTGCACAGTATCATTTAAAGAGATAATCTGCTGTGGAATGAGGCATGCTCTAAATAGTGCCTCTGTACCCTGGACTTGCCAGTCCCTTGAACCCCAAACTGATTTTAAGTCAATTTCGTCTTTCCATAGGTCGAAACCCTGTTCAGACAATTGGACCAAAAAGGAAGCAGAGTAAATCGGTTTAGTGTTTGTCAACATAATTTCAGTGCTGATGTTGGTGCAACCGTATAGTAATATGAGGCCGGATCTGTGGTGTTAAACCCTGAAAAGTATGAACATTTCTGTGCAAACGTTTGTGAACTACTTTTTGGTGGAGTTGGGCAATGTTCCCACTGATGGTACTCAAAAACATTCCTAGGTGAAATGGATTTGTGCAGGAAATGATGACCATAATGTTGGTAACAGTACAATGTGTCATAATCTGAAGAACCCTCTAACATTTCATTATTAGAAAATGCAGCAGTTTTCTCTAAATCAGACAACATATTATTAACTGTTTCAGAGTCCCAATCATCAGAAAATGTACTTGAGGTAATGATATCACTTAATGGAATTTTAAATATATGATTAATTTTTAAAAGCTCGGTCGGACCGAATATGTTAAAATCAACCTTGTCCCATACTATACCATCCGGTATAGGAACTGCTGTAATGTTCACTGATGACAAGTCTCTTTGCTCACGATGTGATGATGGATGTGGCTTCAGTAGTATGTTGACCTTTTGGGCTGTGGAGCTTTGTTGAAGATAGCGTCCATTAATAAGCATACTAAAAGTTAGTACTAAGCCAAGCCAGAAAAAACAATATCCCAGAAATTACCCAGAGTTCAATCCAAGGCGATACCAGGTATGTCTTTTTTTGAAAGTCAAGAAAGTTCTTTATTTGCTGCTTGAATGTTGTTTTGGCTGGCGTCGTTTTCGGCTCGCTTGGATCCAGAGAAAACGTATCAAAGTTCATGAAATAGCCAGAAGCAGTTTGATCAATTGTAGGAATTGCATCGGGATTAGTTGAAATGTTATTTTGCTCTTGACGAGGCATGTTGACGTAGACTTCTGTATTAGGTCTAATTGCAAATTGTGAGTTAATTTGATGTTCATTTTGAATTTGAATGTTTGGTTCAAGTGGAACAAGTTCCATAGCATTGTTGCTTAGTCCTTCATTCCTTACAGGTGGCTTTTCAAACGTGATGAGTCTTTCTGTTTTAACTTCTTGGATTGTAGCTAGAGGAGGGCGTCTGCTACTGTGGAGACCACGAGGCCTACTGCTTATTATTGGCCACATAGTGTGGTTTGATTAAGTCGATTGAGACAAATCTTTACTCCTTTTTCCCCGACAAGAGGCGGCAAAAGTACAGTTCTTGTTCCTTGTACTGCAAGGACTGGTACAGGTGTTCTGTAAGAAGGTCCAAATTCCTTTTTGTCCGCAATTTTCTCTCTGACCAGATCCCCGACTTTTGGGATCCAGACAGGTCTTGCCGTGTCTGCCTTGACTTCCCCAGTGGCGGTCTGCTTTAGTCGGACATTGCTTTGTTTTGTCCTGGATTCATTTAGATCCTGTAAAACAGCCAAACTATCATGGATATCAAATGGTTTTTCATCCGCCACTGCGCCTTCACAATCAAGATCAGGTACCCACATTCGTGTCCCAAAGAGGACTTCATATGGAGTGACACCCCTTAGAGAGTTTCTTGGCTGGTTGTTTAACCCCCGCTGTACCCCATAAAGGTGTTTGACCCAACTACCACCCTTGCCTAATTCCCTAGCTGTTAAAGATTGCTTTAAGTCCCGGTTTTTGCTCTCCACAACCGAATTTCCCTCGGGATGGTACGTAGAGGAGTACCGCAATGATAC
The DNA here is from genome assembly GCA_963921515.1 of Calotriton arnoldi. Lineage (NCBI taxonomy): Eukaryota > Metazoa > Chordata > Amphibia > Caudata > Salamandridae > Calotriton > Calotriton arnoldi. The sequence continues at coordinate 1,569,050 of CAWUFW010000609.1, read as the reverse complement.
GCCCATTCCTTCCATGGCCTCTTTGTAAGCCCGAGAGCTAAACGCAGGGCCGCGGTAAGAATGTAACCTGCTAACTGCGTATGTGCCGATAAAGACTCGCAAATCTTTGATAACAGTTTGAGCGTCAGCCGAGCGCTGAGGCCATACCCATAGGAATCTCGAGCAGGAATCCACTGCAACCATGATATATTTGTAAGCCCCGTCCGTTTGTAAAGGGCCGCAGTGGTCCAAGTACACACATGCGAGAGGTTTGTCTGATTTTAATAATGGCGTCTGCGCGGGTTTTGCTTCAGTGGAGCCTTTCATCTGCTGGCAGATGTCGCAATTCAAGACATAGTCTTTAGTTTGCTTAGTTAACCCTGGCCACCAATAGCGCTGTTTCAGTAAAGAAATAGTCGCTGTAACGCCTGTGTGCGCAGAGCAAAAACCCTTGTGTGCTGCTAGTATTAAACATTGCCTACGATCCATATTCGGTATTACCCTATCCCCCACTCCAGGAATCTGAGCATATGGAATGTTACTTGCATCTAACTTGTAGGAGTATTTGAGTGGAAATTTTTTAGGTACTGCTGTGCGGCCTTTGCGTGAAGCAATGACAGCTACCATAATCTCACCGTCTATTCTCGTTTTGGAACGAGTGAGTGCAGCTACGGAAGCCGTGCGAACAGCCCCCTTTGCGGCTTCATCAGCCAATGAATTCCCTTCAACGTGAACGCCATCACGTTGATGACTCGGTGTATGGATCACGTGAGTCCTTGGTAGCTCGTTTTTCAACTCTGCTACCTGTTCCCATAGCATTTTATGCTTAATTGTGCCACCTTTTGCATCTTTAAACCCGTTTTGCTCCCAATGGTATAGGTATTCATTATATGACTGAACACAGTAAAACGAATCACACACGATTAGTGTGGGAAATTTGTGATCCGTATTTACAAGTGCCAGTATCAGTGCTTTTAACTCTGCCAACTGTGTCGTGCAGTCTCCTAGCGTTTGCGTTTTTGTGCAACTCGGATAGAACTTTCCATCCTGCATGCGACCTTTAACGATAGCACACGCTGCGCTGTATTGCTGCTTACTTCCTATGGCCGGTTGCGCAGATCCGTCAGTATAAATAATATATTCATACTGATCGAGAGGCAAGATTTCATTTGGTAGAGGATATTCGTGTTCATATTGCAGGAATGCCTGTGTTTTTAAACTTGGATCAAATCTGTATTCAACGTCCGTTGCAGTAAGAGAATTAGCCCATTGTATCCATCTTGGATGTAAGGCTTTCGCATTTGGAATGCTAGCCTTTGTAACAGCTTCTAAAGCCGGTACCTGGGTTACGACAATAATGCGTTTACCCTGTGCCAGTGCTCTTTCTCTTGCTACAGCGGTCTGAACAGCTGTCAGGATTTTTTCTGTTGAAGTGAAACGCATTTCTGCATTTGTGTACAGGTGTGATTTGTATGCGATTGGTACTGTTTCTCCTTCATTGAAGGTTAAGTAAGTGTACCCGCATTGACCCGCAATTATACGGATCACCAAGTGGCGTACGTTTACGCGTGTTTGCAAGTATTTGGAAGCTATCATGTCTTCCTGGAGTGAACGAAGAATATTAGTATGTTCTTGTGTCCAATTTCTGGCTGAAAAGTCAGGTTTTATTAGGTTGTAGAAAGGTTTTACCCTTTGTGCGTAATCTAAAATGTATGTTCTGCCGAAATTTAGGAATCCCAGTATTGATTGTAATTTTTTTAATGATTTTGGAGGCTGGAGCAGCGCACATTTTTCTAAAAAGTTTGTTGCTAGACTTTCCCCATCACTTGACAGCTCATATCCCAAAAATAAGACATTGAGGTGGGCTATTTTTGATTTTTTAAAGTTACATTTGTAGCCCTCAGTGGCAAATCCTATAATAATGGTGCTTACCCTGGTCAAGTGCCTCTCCAAGTCATCGTCCGTTAGATAAATATCATCCACATAGGACAACACTTCTTCATCAAATTTTTTAAGTAACTCTGTTACCCTTCCTGAAAATACCCGGGGCTATTCTTATACCCTTGGGGGAGTCGACAAAATTGTCGCTGGGACCCTAACGCCGAGAATGCAGTCAGATACCTGCTTTCAGGCGCTATATTTTGGCAGAAAAATCCATTTGAGATATCAAGTGTTGTTTTGTATTTTTTCCGCACAATGTTATTCATTAATGCGGCACTATGTGCATTTTGGACAGCAAATGTCTTTGTGCATGAGTTTAAATGTCTGTAATCGAAAACTAGACGATATGTATTGTCGGGTTTAGAGACGGTAAACAAAGGATTGTTCATTGGAGAGGTACATTTTTCAATGACCCCCTGGTATTCAAGTTGATCTAAGATCTCCCTGACCTGTTTTTTAGCTTCTTGCTTTATTGGGTATTGCCTCTGAGCATTAGGTGAAACTTTTAACGGGATCACGTGGTAGGTTGAATCCTCATCCCACCCAGCGTGATTTTTGTACAATGGTGGAGCTTGGGCTACTGCCCACTCCCGTGCATATGTATGTTTAAGGTGAACGGGAACATGGTCGGAAAATGCAGGAAAAATTATACTTTCTCCCCTGGGGCACTCCATTACCAATGCTGGCGGCCAATCTTGTTCGGCTAACAGGATGTCATACCCAGATGATAAGTTCTTCCAAAAGAGACCTTTTACTTTCCTGGGCTTGTCCCCCTCCATCCGGAGTGTTATTTCATGTAACTTATGTGGGACGCTCACCCTTTTGTCTGGTGTTTCCACCGTGATATAATCATTCAAGTCCGTTGTCACCAGAAATTCCTTCAGGTTCTGGCATGCTATTGTTACTTCTGCCGCACTGTCTAGCATCATCAGAGCCCATTCAGAAGTTGTGTCCTCACAATTCTGGGCATGTCCGATTTTCAGACCAGCAACTTTCTTTTTCTTAAATTGAGGTTTTGATTTTGGCTTATCTTCTTTTTTGGAAGTAAAGTCTTGGGCGCGCTGCTTGTCTCTGGACTGTGTGCGCTCCTCTCTATGTTCTGACCGTCCTTCTCTCTCGGAGTTTTTCTTTGAGTTCTGAAAGGAATGAGAGGAACGTGTATCAGTATCCTGATACACGTCAGGTTTCCTAATATTATCCCTATTCTCCCTATTCCTAAGGTTGTACCTCTTTTCAGAGGGCTCTTGTGGAGGAGACCTACCTCGGGACTGAGATCTGTTGTCTTTAAACTTTTGTTGTTTTTTATTATCCCACTTCTTTTTAGAAGAAGTCAGTGTCTGCTTAGAAGTGTCCTTTTCGGGACTGCCCATTAGTTGAGGTTTTACAGCTTTTCCCCCCAAACTATCCCTGCCTAACTCTGCATACGCAGTTTCAATTATTTTGGGTAGTTCATTCTCCTGTTCTAATGGAGAGAACTCCCGTAGGCGTTGGCGGATTGCCACTGACGCTGCTTCCCCTTTAATGTTAGCTAGTATTATGGCTGATACCTGGTCGAAGTTATTTAATAACTTCATCCCTAAGTTCAGAGCAGGCTCTGCTCCGTACTCATTTTGCATTTGTCTTAATACATCTGGTATCACTGCGAATAAAGGAATACCATGAGTTCTGGTATATATGGCAGCAAAGACTGTACCCCAAGAGGTACAATCCTCTATTTGTGGTGTAATCCCCATGGACAAGCAGATTGTTAACATTCTGTGTTTTTCAAATGGTGTGGTATTTGGGAATACTGCTTCTTACTGGGTTATTTTCTGAGCTACCCAGAAAGGAATTTGTTCACGTTTTGTGGGCATTTTACCCATTACCGCGAGTAATGTTTGTGGAGTAATTTTAGTAGCTGTGCTCTGTGTAGGAGCTGTATTTGGTGTAATTACTGTTGGTTGGACCGCAAGTGTCCTCATGACGAATTGTGTCATGTTTCTGTAAAGTTTTATCAACTCTTTGTGTTGGAAAAGCAATTCATTATTTGGCATTGTGTCAATGTCAGGATGTGGTGCATAGGTCGCTAATATCGGCCATGTTGTTCCTGGTCTTCCTAATGGACCAAGTCTTGCTCTTCTTCTTGAGTGGGGTAGGGCGCCATTAAACCAGAAATTATGTTCCTGGTAGGTAAGCGGAATTTCAATCTCCTCAAACGGAGTGTAGACCGCTGGGACTTCTTCATGTGTATAATAATGAAAAGTTTGTGTTATAGCATTTGCTGCTGGGAATGTAACCCATGAATAGAACACCTCTGTTTGGAAATCTTCATTCTGCCTCGATCACGAATATTACTACACCTCCTCTGGCTGGTACACCATTTTTGAGGAGTTTAACTGTGAGTGTGTGTCTTACATTAGGTGCAATATGTATTGCATTAGCATCTTCCTCATCTGACTGACCTATTTGTGCCAGCGGGTCTAATTCTCCGTTGTCGGTAGTCATTGTGTTAAGAACACGGAATAACTGTGCAAGGAAATTAAGATAAGGTGTTTTGCACAATTTTGGGTACTAAATGTCCCTCAAGCTTGATTAACCAACAGCCAATAAATAGGATATCTCGCATACTCAGCTGTGGCAGAGTGTGTGCCCACCCACTCCAGACGTCTCTGGTTTTTGTGAGTAGGGGTCTCTGAGAATAAGCACGATTGAACTACTCAGATTCTACTGTTAAATAAGTACCAAACCAACGTTGGTGGCACCATGTAGTGTAGTTCCTCTAGTACCCCTGCGCTTTTGGATAACATACACTGTGGGCCTGGTGGCAGACTGATTCTGAGCACCCCCACCGCGTATGTTAGCCTGTTTTGCATTAGCTAGCTCACAGTGCCACTAGAATCTCCTTTTTATCAGAGAGATTAGTTTTTGGCAACCTCAGAACACGACAACCCTGATTCCTCAGACTCAAGGAAACAATGTACTACTTTTCGCTCAGTCACTCGTGCTTGCTCATTTGGTCTCAGAGAGTTACACAGAAGAAACAGTCGAGCTTCTTTACAATAAGAATTTATTGCACAGTTCTTCTAGTATAAAATATATGTGCTGCGACAAATGTTAAACAGTAGCTGAGATATATGATCAGCAGTACAGTGAATAAAAAAAGGATGGTACAGTTCTACCATTTTGCAATAGTCATGAACATATACATTAATATAAAATGCATTTATAAAATAAAGCGCATACTCCTACGATGCCTGTCTAGATGTACCTAAGTGTACCTAGCATGTGAGTAGGTGCGAAAGAAGCCAAGAATCCCGCTAGGATTTAGTCAAACCCCATTACCTGAATAATGAGTGTGGGACCGCGTCCTGGTCTCGAGTTGGACACCCTGCAAGGGATGATTAGACCACTGTCACCTGGAGCGACTGAATGCAGGAGCCTCAGCGTCTCTGGTCAGTGTGTCGGCCTGGAAGTCTCGGTTCCCTCTAACTACTGATAACAAGAGGTGCTGTATTTATACAGAAAGTATAGAGTCCCTTTGTCCCTTGTGTCTTGTGTTAGCCATTGTTGGGTATGAAGATGACGTATGGGATGAAGCGGTTACATAGATGTTTATGCAGGTGGATTCTAGCCCCTGTCTGCTTTCCTAGAACTCTTATGAATATTTAATCATACTGGCTGAGCACATCGAAGATGGTATAGGAGGCCATTGTTCGGGAAAAACCCTCCTTCTGTACCCAAACCACAGTCTAGATAAGGTTCAGCCCTCAGCGCCCGTTATTGTGGAGAATAGGGAACTAATGTAGGTGAAAGATTATGCCTATATTAGGGCATCTCAAACCATGCCTATATTAGGGCATCTCAAACCATGCCTATATTAGGGCATCTATACGAAACATAATACGGCGTCCTGTTTACATGTGGCCGGTGCAGGGGTCAGCAGTGACTACTAATGTTTCACAGACTTCCGCACTTGAGTCTCGAGTCTCTAAGCACTTTTTGCACGAGGCTCAATTCAGTCACAAGTGTGTATATATGCCCAATCCAAGTGGCCACAATCACGAGTGAAGGGATTTTATTGCAGCAAATCGTTATTAAGAAAATGATTCCAGAAAGGGGGCATTTTATTACAGCAAGTCGTCTTTTAAAAAATGGAGATGATTCCAGAATGGTGGAATTGTGAAAAATGAAGTTGATTCCAGAGGGGGCGGGGGGTATTATACAACAGCAAGTCGTCTGTAAAAATGCAATGATTCCAGAATGGTGGAATTTCGGTAGTTTCAAATCTAGGGGAGGGAGAGGGCCTTTGGGGGGGCATGTACCTGGAAAGGAGGTAACGTGATTTCCGCCGGATTTCCAGGCCTGGCAGCTACCGTTAATCCAGATCTGAGGTTTGAGTTTGTCACTTTTAAATGTAGGGATTGTGACTCTTGAGTGGTAACAGGGAGGTGGCATGGCCTAGTGCATAGCTCGGCCAGCTTTGGGATCTGGGTAACGAATTTCGAACCCCTGACTCGGCCCGACATTGTGTGATTTGGGCCAAATTATTTTACAGTTTGCTGACTAGGGTTCTGCTGGGATGCTAATGCCATAGTGAAAACAAAGATACCTGGTTGTCACTTTACAAGGGGGTGCCCCGGGGGATATAACCTTCTGGGGAACTGGGCCTCCTGCGCAAGGTCACTCCGGTAGGAGGGGTTGGATCTAGCACATAGTTGGACTAGTCATGACCTTGCCCGTAGGCTCAATTCGGGATACGCAGAAAAGCAATAATGTATATAATCTAGTTTTACGTCAGGAATGGCTATGTATTAGATAACATGTTAAGGTTAGCCATCTGAAATAATATGAATACATTGTATACGAATTTTGGTGTAGTAATACGGTGGATTGATGGACAGATTTTTCTGCGTATTGTACATATTGTAATATGAAATATTTAATTTGTTTGAATGGTTTGAATAAAATACGGCCGGGGTTTTACGACCCCTAACCCAAGACATTGTGTTGATGTTCATCTATGCTTCGGGGGAGAGCGGAAGGGTTTGGTATACCCATGGGGTCATGGTTGGGAAGAGATGTCGGTACTAGGGAGGGGACTCTGCAATACCTGGCCATAGGGCTGCTGCACACAGGACGGCTGTGTACAGAAGGGCTGCTGCACACAGGACGGCTGTGTACAGAAGGGCTGCTGCACACAGGACAGCTGTGTACAGAAGCCTGCTGTACCCAGGACGGCTGTGTACAGAAGGGCTGCTGTATCCAGGACGGCTGCTGCCCTACTGGCTTTGCTGCTGGTCTGCGAGGGGTGCGAAAGTGCTGTTCGTAGAGTGTGACTCCTAGTGTGTGAGGGGTGTGAGAGTACTGGTGGCATTTTGCTCTCCCTTCATGCTAAAGCGGTCTCCAGCCAGACTTAAAGCAGATCCCATGAGGCGGTGAGTTTACGGAGAGGCTGTGACGGGACAGCCTGGTTGTAGGGCTCCAAGCTCCAGATCCATCCTCGTGAAACAAGAACCAGAATGCGCGCGCTAGTTCCAAAGTACTAGCGAAAGGGAAAACAAATTAAGAGAGTATATGTGTTTTAGGATGCGTAAAGAGTTGTAGAGCATCTTTACATTATCCTCTGCCTCTGTCAATTCAAATACATTACAAGGAGGGATACCTCCAGTGCACCAGAGGAGTGCAAACTAGTACCTTATTTTAAATGCAATGTAATCTATGCCTCATTTTTGTGGTACATATGTTGCCCTTCCAGTGGCACCTCTAGAGGGGGGCCAGCCGGGGCCAATGCTACAGGTCTCTAGGTCTTGGGCAGGCTCTCCCCCCCCACCTTGTGTCCTACCATAATAGCTGCTGATTGTATCAGGAGATGACACAGAAAAAACAAAAACATTGCACCTTGCCACACACATTAGTCCAACCATCAATCATTGCAAAACAGTGTTGTTTCTTTCAAATGTTTATATCTGCCTTTGTATGCGTATACCTATTTGTATGCGTATATAGACATGTACGCACACATACATGCAAAGTCAGATATCTTTGTAGGAAGCCCCACCAGCTTTATGTGGCCCAATGTGTGCCACCCCCCTAAAATCCACTTCTAGAGACACCACAGCCCTTGTCATGTGAAGGACAATTAGGACACGTGGTTTACTTACATATCTATATATACACATTCTAAAAGGCAGCAAAGTCACTGGCTGTCTCAGAGGGAAGAATGGGGGAGGTACTGGGGGTACAAACAGCACAGCAGCAAAACTCACGTTTCTAAACTGTGAGCTAACTCATGATGTAAGGAACAAGTTTAATCCGGGGAAACAGGAAGAAATTAACCAGATTAACGTCAATTCGAAGTACGGCTGGACCAAGTCCAAACTGGCTTGAGGCAAATGGAATGTAGATGGTTAAATGAGAATGCCTGAAAGAAGACGGATTTCATATTGTAAACAACAACTGAAGGTGGGCCAGCACTGTTTGTTTGGGACCAGGCATCTGTGCAGCTGCAGTGTGTTATGGCATATGGTCTTCGTGGGACTGAGTTCCAGTGGATCTGAAGTGGGAGTTATTCATATACTTGTGGGGCCTGGCAGGTGTTAATTTTTTGGTTAACATGCTTTTTTCACCTGATGAAGGTTGATATAAAATGATTACATCCAAAACAGTCAACATTTTGTGTACTCGTGTACCACGAGAAACTGCATCCCGAGTTCTGAAGACACAAGTACATATATACACATACGAGGGAGAGAGAGCGTGAGGTCTGTCTGTAAATACAGGGGAAAGAGGGATGAGACAGCCTATTGTATCCTGGGAGGTCTTGCTTTCCTGTCTCATCCCTCTAGCAGTGCTCTAGGATCTGCCTCTCCGGGGTAAAACGGGGTGAGGACTGAGGTTTGTCTACAAACACAGGGGAGAGAGAGACGAGACAGCCTCTTGCATCCTGTGAGGTCTCTCTGGCCCGTCTCATCCCTCTAGCAGTGCTCTAGGATCTGTCTCTCCAGGGTGAGACGGCATGAGGTCTGTCTGTAAACAAAGGGAAAAGAGGAGCGAGACTGCCTCTTCCATCCTCTGAGGTATCTCTGTATGCCACAGCATCCCTCTAGCAGTGCTCTAGGATCTGTCACTCCAGGGTGAAACGGGGTGAGGACTGAGGTCGGTCTGTAAACACAGGGGAAAGAGGGACGAGATTGCCTCTAGCATCCTTTGAGGTCTCTCTCGGCTGCCACAGCATCCCTCTAGCAGTGCTCTAGAACCCGTCTCTCCGGGGTGAGGTCTGTCTGTAAACAAAGGGGAAAGGGGAAAGAGGAGCGAGACCGCCTCTAGCATCCTGTGAGGTCTCTCTGGCCTGTCTCATCCCGCTAGCAGTGCTCTAGAACCCGTCTCTCCGGGGTGAGGTCTGTCTGTAAACAAAGGGGAAAGAGGAGCGAGACCGCCTCTTGCATCCTGTGAGGTCTCTCTGGCCCGTCTCATCCCTCTAGCAGTGCTCTGGAATCTGTCTCTCCAGGGTGAGATGGCGTGAGGTCTGTCTATAAACACAGGGGAAAGAGGGACGAGACTGCCTCTTGCATCCTCTGAGGTCTCTCTGTATGCCACAGCTGTGAGAAGTTGGCCTGGCATATGCTGTCCACTAGTTATAGTGGGCACCTTGCACCAGTCCAAACAACCCTTACTGATGATAGGTTTAAAGACACCTTTATTGAAAGCTATCCTAGTGGTAGCTATGGAGAGCAGCCTTCAGGCTAAGTCTTGAAGGAGTGTAAAGCAGCTTGGTTTACCAGATTATAACCTCTTGAATGACCAAATGAAAGGAGAACCACACCAGGTATATATAAAATATATGTATTTATTTCTAAACACTCACTACTAATCTCTTTATGAGATTAGAGTCCAAGATACACAATATCACAGTATTAAAATGACAGTAAATAGCACAATACACAGTGGGCTCCAGGGGGAGACCAAACCATATGCTAAGAAAGTGGTATAAGAACCACGAATTGACTAGACAGTGCCTAGAGCACGTAGAATCGCTGGGACCCCAAGGAACCACCCAAGGTAGTGACACAGGAGACCCACGGGGGACGTGTGCAGTGTGAGAACACAGCCGCGAGCACCGTAGGATTCTATGCGGAAAGTTGCGGTTGGAATTTTAAAGCAAAAGGACACTTAGGAGAGGACTTTGAGCAAACCCCTTTAGACTTAAGGGGTTCTAGGGCCAACACCCACGGGAGCACCGGAGTACTCGAGTTACCTCACCCAGGGAAGCCGGGTGCATAGGTGTCAAAGGGTGTCGGGAATCGTCGTCATTTTCAATGGCGATCTGCTGCAAAGTGCTGCTGCCGTGAAGAAGAAAAGTGTCCAGGATGATCCAAGCCTGGATCGAAGAGGTGAAGAACCTGAAAGCAGAGGGGACAGAGTCTGGGTCACTAGCCAGTGACCAGGAGCGGAGCAATCGAATGCCCACCGATGTCGGGTGCTTCAGGTGCGAAGAGGTGACGCTTGACTCTGCAGCCAAGGGGTCCAGGAGACGTAGAGGACGACCAGGAGCCGGATTCGAGCTGTCCCACGAAGGATGTCGAGTGCTGGGGTGTCCGTGCTCGGATTGAACACAACAAGCCTTGGCAACAGCAACCCACGCAGGAACAGAAAAGATGCTTCTGTGAGGACCAGCAAGGTCCTGGGGACTCCCCAAGCGATGGAGAGTCAGGGCACGTCTGGAGCAACCAGGGAAGCCCAATTAAAGTTAGAGTTGCCTTCTTGGGGACCCACAGGTCAACGGACCAGGGATCGCGAAGGGACCTCGAGAGGAATCACGAAATGGCGGCCCACAGAACACTCGTTGAGTGTAGTCCGGCAATCTTCGGTGTAATTACTGCTCGGGGTCAGGGCTACAAGTAACCCAAAGCTCAGCCTCAGGGGTCGCCGGAAAGCTGAGGCTTCTGCAAATGGTCACGGTGTCCAGGGGTTCGGGTTGCACGGTCTCCACGAGGGATACGGGCCTCAGACTTGCTGTGGGCACAGATCGACCTCAGAGACCTCGGGAACCCACCTCCTGTGTGGCAATATTCTTCGGAGTCCGCAGGAGCTTCGGAGATGCCAACCGGTCAGTTGCGTTAAAGGTGCCTGCCTTGCAGGGGAGTAACTCCTTTACTCCAAGGGAGATTCTTCAGTCATCCAGCGTAGTGTAGATCGTCGAAGTATTTGGTTTCTGTGTCAGAGTTTAGTTCAGGTGTAATCTAAAGTCCTGTAGTCAGGGATTCCTACTTTATACCCAAGGAAGGGGTGGGACAAACTCTGGGGACCCACCTATGGGAGGGTCAGGAAAGAGGGGTGGCTACACCCATTTCCTTTGTCCAGTTTCGCGCCAGAGCAGGGGCTGGTAGCCCCTGCAACCGGTTTGAGCTGGACTATGCACAGGGACACCAAATGTGCCCCCAGTGCAGACTTCAAAGCACTCTTGGAGGTGCACCCACCCAGCCCCAATACACTAAAGCCTGTCTGGGAGGTGGTCACACCTCCCTGTGACAGGAAACCTATTGTCCAGGCCTCCCCTGCCGGAGTTTCTTCCAGCAGCAGGAGGGCAGACTCGTGTCTGTGGCTGCAGCATCCATTTTGTGATGCCAGGGTTCTGTTAAGCTGGTACCGGGTGTACCGGTGGTGCCATGTTTCTCCCTCTAGTAGGGTGGAATCATACCTCCCACCCCAGTTACTGGGGGGGAGGTATGATTCCAAGGTGTTTGACACCAAACACGACATGTTTCCATGCAGCCATTCTCAAGTTAGCATTTACCGCGAGGTTATAATGCACTTAAGAGTATATGGTTGGCTGCATCACAAACAACCCCGGAATGAAGATTCCGAAAGCTGCAGAGGGGCTCTGCTCATGCATGGGCACCCTCTCACACGAAACCCAGCACCCTGCCTTCAGGATTGTTAAGGCCTGCCATAGGGGTGACTGATAGGTTTACATGTGCAGTGATATGGCGAGATATAGGGAACCTATATCTCAGTAAGGGGTGCATATACCACCTTACACAGGCTGCTGTAGCAGACCTGTTGTGTCATTTTCAAAGGCTTCCCAGGGGAGGCACAATACATGCTGCAGCCCCTGGTAGGCCTCTGGGGTACCTAGGCCCTGGGTATATAGTATACCATATACTAGGGACTTATAAGGGTACCCCAGAATCCAATCTGGAGTGTACCTAAAGTACATACAATCAATTTAGAGTAGGAAGCAGATAGACTGGGGTCCTTATTAGCAGGGCCTCAGTCTGGCTAAGTCGAAAAACAGTGACATCAGCAAAAAGTGGGGGTAACTATATGAAGCAGATCCTACTCTCCTACAACAGCATCCCTCTAGCAGTGCTCTAGGATCTGTCACTCCAGGGTGAAACGGGGTGAGGACTGAGGTCGGTCTGTAAACACAGGGGAAAGAGGGACGAGACAGCCTCTTGCATCCTTTGAGGTCTCTCTGTATGCCATAGCATCCCTCTAGCAGTGCTCTAGTATCTGTCTCTCTGGGGTGAGGTCTGTCTGTAAACAAAGGGGAAAGAGGAGCGAGACCGCCTCTTGCATCCTGTGAGGTCTCTCTGACCTGTCTCATCCCTCTAGCAGTGCTCTAGTATCTGTCTCTCTGGGGTGAGGTCTGTCTGTAAACAAAGGGGAAAGAGGAGCGAGACCGCCTCTTGCATCCTGTGAGGTCTCTCTGACCTGTCTCATCCCTCTAGCAGTGCTCTAGAATCTGTCTCTCCCGGGTGAGGTCTGTCTGTAAACAAAGGGGAAAGAGGAGCAAGACAGCCTCTTGCATCCTGTGAGGTCTCTCTGGCCTGTCTCATCCCTCAAGCAGTGCTCTAGGATATGTCTCTCCAGGGTGAGATGGCGTAAGGTCTGTCTATAAACGCAGGGGAAAGAGGGACGAGACATTAACATATAGAAGCATTTCACCTTCAGATCAGATTGCTGCATTGAGAGTTTTTATTTTTTAAATGATAGTTTTCAAACATGTATTTAGAAACATTCTTGCTTCCACCCACTCAGGTAACAATGCCAATAGTGAACTAAGAGGCAAGTCAGTTGTCATGTGCATTCTATGGGTGGCCTGGGGTGCTACTACACATGGCAACATTATTATGCAATAAATCAAACTCAAGAGAAGGTTTTGTACTGCACCCGTCCTGAACTCATGTATTTTGAGGATCTCTTATATGTGATAATGAAGAGAGGAGACAAAGTGAAAAATATAATTGCCAAGGATAACACAGGTTGGTCAAGTGGGGAAGCCGGAATTGATCATAGGTTTAACACTGTGCAATTCATCCACTAGATGTACATGCTTCAGTTCCCCAACACCCACCTTACACATTCCTCACCCCGACCTACACCTTACTGGCATCAGTGCAGCCCTCAGTCACTTCATAGACCATACTTTGGGGCCCCCGGAGAAATGTTTTCGAGTGCCCATGCTCTACCTCATTCCATCCACATACAAACGACCCAATCACAGCTGACACACTTATCATGCACAACACATTCCACACAGGCCACATTCACAAACCCACGCCCGCCGGACCAGACACAATATATATACAAAGTGACGCTCAAGTGCTTTCTCCCGCACTCTCTTGTAGCTACAGGTGACAGGGAAACAGCACAGCTCTGGTCATCACACACAACACCAAAACACTTCCCTTACAGGCGACACTACAATCCTACATCCTTCAAGACGGGAGCAGAATACAAAGTAGCGGACCAGCAGTCCATTGAAGCGCCTATGCGCGTAGTTGAGGCAAGAAGCACTACATAAGTGTAATGCAACAATTCGATACCAGCTCTACCTCCCTTTCAAGTACTGACTTCCGCAACCTTCAAGCCTGTGGCTCATGTTCCCCTCCGGCTCCTTTTGCCCCTGCCAGTCAGGCACCGGGGCCGGCTCTCCACATCACCCCAGGCGAGGGCTCTGTGACAAGTTGCTCCATCCACAGGCGTCATCTCACCTCCTCCAGCATGGATCCTCCATGCCTCTCTCATGGGCCTCCTTCCCCCAAAGCGTCATCTCACCTCCTCCATCCTGGGTTCTCCTTTCCGCTCTCATGAGCCTCCTTCCCCCCGAAGCGTCATCTCACTCCCTCCATCCTGGGTCCTCCTTTCCTCTCATTGGCCTCCTTACCCCCAAGGCGTCACCAAACCTCCTCCATCCTGGGTCCTTCTTTCCTCTCTCATGGGTCTCCTTACCCCAAGGCGTCATATCACCTCCATCATCCTGGATCCTCCTTTCCTCCAATGGTGTCCTTTTCCCAAGGCGTCATCTCATCTCCTCCATCATGGGTCCTCCTTTCCTCTAATGGCGTCCTTTTCCCAAGGCGTCATCTCACCTCCTCCATCCTGGGTCCTCCATTCCTCTCTCATGGGCCTCCTTCCCCCAAAGCGTCATCTCACCTCCTCCATCCTGGGTCCTGCTTTCCTCTCTCATGGGCCCCCTTCCCCCCCCCGAAGGCGTCATCTCACCTGCTGCATCCTGGGTCCTCCTTTCCTCTCTCATGGGCCTCCTCCCCCAAAGGAGTAATCTCACCTCCTCCATCCTGGGTCCTCCTTTCCTCCCTCATGGACCTCCTCCCTCCCTCCCCCCCCCCCCCCAGGCGTCATCTCACCTCCTCACTTCCTGGGTCCTCCTGTACTCTCATGAACCTCCTTCCCCCAAAGCGTCATCTCACCTCCTCCATCCCGAGTCCTCCTTTGCACTCTCATGAGCCTCCTTCCGCCAAGGCGTCATCTCACCTCCTCTAACCTGGGTCCTCCTTTCCTCTCTCATGGGCCTCCTTCCCCCAAGGCGTCATCTCACCTCCTCCATCCTGGGTCCTCCTTTCCTCTCTCATTGGCCATCTTTTCCCCCCCAAGGCGTCATCTCACCTCCTCCATCCTGGGTCCTCCTTTCCTCTCTCATGGGCCTCCTTCCCCCAAGGTGTCATCTCACCTCCTCCATCCTGGGACCTCCTTTCCTCTCATGGGCGTCCTTTTCCCAAAGCGTCATCTCACCTCCTCCATCCCGAGTCCTCCTTTGCACTCTCATGAGCCTCCTTCCGCCAAGGCGTCATCTCACCTCCTCCATCCTCGGTCCTCCTTTCCCCTCTCATGGGTCTCCTTCCCCAAAGTGTCATCTCACCTCCTCCATCCCGAGTCCTCCTTTGCACTCTCATGACGCTCCTTCCGCCAAGGCGTCATCTCACCTCCTCTAACCTGGGTCCTCCTTTCCTCTCTTATGGGCCTCCTTCCCCCAAGGCGTCATCTCACCTCCTCCATCCTGGGTCCTCCTTTCCTCTCTCATTGGCCATCTTTTCCCCCCCAAGGCGTCATCTCACCTCCTCCATCCTGGGTCCTCCTTTCCTCTCTCATGGGCCTCCTTCCCCCAAGGTGTCATCTCACCTCCTCCATCCTGGGACTTCCTTTCCTCTCATGGGCGTCCTTTTCCCAAGGCGTCATCTCACCTCCTCCATCCTGGGTCCTCCTTTCCTCTCTCATGGGCCTCCTTCCCCCAAGGCGTCATCTCACCTCCTCCATCCTGGGTCCTCCTTTCCCCTCATGGGCGTCCTTTTCCCAAGGCGTCATCTCACCTCCTCCATCATGGGCCTCCTTTTCCCCCCCAAGGCGTCATCTCACTCCTCCATCCTGGGTCCTTTCCTCTCTTAAGGGCCTCCTTACCCCAAAGTGTCATCTCACCTCCTCCATCCTGGGTCCTCCTTTCCTCTCTCATGGGCCTCCTTACCCCAAAGCGTCATCTCACCTCCTCCATCCCGAGTTCTCCTTTGCACTCCCATGGGCCTCCTTACCCCAAAGCGTCATCTCACCTCCTCCATCCTGGGTCCTCCTTTCCTCTCTCATGGGCCTCCTTCCGCCAAGGCGTCATCTCACCTCCTCCATCCTGGGTCCTCCTTTCCCCTCTCATGGGGGTCCTTCCCCCAAAGCGTCATCTCACCTCCTCCATCCTGGGTTCCCCCCCCCCCCCCACCAAGGCGTCACCTCACCTCCTCCATCTTGGGTCATGGCATGAAAACACCTTCCAAAAAGTTTAGCAACTGCAAACCTGGCGCCCGCCATCACCGGCTGTGAGACTGCGGTGTGTGCGGCACACCTGTGCAAACTGCAAACCTGGCGCCATCACCGGCTGTGAGACTGCGGTGTGTGCGGCACACCTGTGCAAACTGCAAACCTGGCGCCATCACCGGCTGTGAGACTGCGGTGTGTGGGGCACACCTGTGCAAACTGCAAACCTGGCGCCATCACCGGCTGTGAGACTGCGGTGTGTGGGGCACACCTGTGCAAACTGGAAACCTGGCGCCATCACCGGCTGTGAGACTGCGGTGTGTGGGGCACACCTGTGCAAACTGGAAACCTGGCGCCATCACCGGCTGTGAGACTGCGTTGTGTGGGGCACACCTGTGCAAACTGCAAGCGACAGGCTGGAAGACTACTACTAGCCCGAACAATCCAGCCTTTCATTCTGCAGAGGCCGATAAAAACAATTCCATTACACTGGATAGGTACATGCAGGGCACAAGTCGGGAGTACACTCGGGTGGACCGCGTCCACCCACTTTTCACAGGGTGAAAGCCGTCCACCCTGCCAAGAAGTTGGGCCCCACTGAATAATGTGCTGAACTCGTCCCGGTGTAATTTCCAAACACCGGGACGCTTTCAGCAGCGCCTGCATGCTGTCTGCTTTCCATCTGCAACAAGCAACAAAGTGCAGGCGGGGACAGGGCTTTCTTATTTTAGACTCCTGCTGAGCTCAACCCAATTTGAGGGGTCATCAGGCCTCCTTTTGTTCAAGTCTCTTGGCTGGGAGCAGTCAGGAGCCTCACACCTGATGCAAATGAAGCGGAGGGGAAACAAAGGCTCACACCTTGTTAGCACTTCACACTTACTTAAGAGAGGCAGCTTTTCACTTCGGTCAGTCCCAGTTTAGGAGATATGCATGCACTGTAAGAATTAGATGTGTTGGTCTTTCCCAGTATTTACACAAAGCAAATTGCATTTATATAGAGCTTACTTCCCCTGAGGAGGCGTTGAAATAATTTAAGAACTACTATTTTTCTTGTATAGCCCTACTCATTCCAATGCAGGGTGTCAGAGCGCTTTACATCAGACATGCATATTACATATACAATAAATTATATACGTTACATATACGTATATGTTACATAAAACTGGGAGATTACAAGGTGTAGAAGTCCCATATCTCCCATAGCTCACAGTGCTATTATCCTCGCAATGCGCTCAAACGTACACATGATAGACCTAAACATATATGTGAGGGCTTAAGATCTGATGCCACTTCATGTGATGCCTGTAAAGTCGTTGCGTGTGGTGTCACTTCCGGTGATGCCACGTGTGATGTCATGCGCCATGATGTCACGTGCTGTAATGTCACGCACCGTGATGTCACGCGACGTTATGTCACGCACGGTGGTGTCACTTGCAAACTGCCTAACTTGGTTAGTCCCAGTCCCCCACTTTTTTTTTAGGACTTGTGCCCTGGGTACATGATTGAATAGGACTCCGTTTGTGATGTGCGCTACCTAGATGGACAATATGCGATTACATTTTAAATGCGATAAAAGATCTCCTGTGAAGGCCGATGCGCCACTGTCTATACTGCGTTTGGATCGCCCGTTCATGCTGTTGAGATGCGGATTAAAATAATCTCCCAAACAAATGTATGCAAGTTTAAAAAAAACAACAAAAAAACACCACAACACTTCTATAGTGCAGATGAAAAGTTCAAAAGGTTCAACAAGAAATGATGCTTTCTTTACCTTGGCGCTGAAATATCTCCTTGTTGAATCTAAAGGAAACAGAAAAAGTGAAACATTAGTATTCAAAGGGCAACACTCTAAAGGTAGATGGGGCCAGTAGAGAGAGAGAGAGAGAGAATGAGAGAGGGGGGGGGGGGCGGGGTGTGTGTGAGAGAGAGAGAGGGGGGGGTGGTGGTCTCTCTCTCACTCTCATGGGTCCTAGTGCAAAGAAGAAAATAAGACTCTCTCTCTTCCACCCCCCCCCCCCCCGGCTGATGTCTGAACGATACATTACAGAAATAATCAGGGCTCAAGGCCCGGTGCCACTGCACCTGCTGCACCAAAGAAAGCGACGCCCCTGCGGTAGAGGAGGAATCACCATAGGGCTCCTGAGCTTCCGTGGATGAAACTTCACTCGTCAGGGGAAATGGCCATAACCTCCCTCGCCCTAGCGCAAGCCACATGCCCCCCAAGGCGTCTCAGAGGGGCTCCACAGACTTCCACCCACTGGCCTCAGGGTCGAATGCCCCCTAAGACACCTGCCCTTGAATGGCTTGCTACTGCACGTAACCAACAAGCCAACTTCTAGAAGTCAGAAGTCTGAACAAAAACAGCAATGTCCCCCTTGATGGCAGCATCAGCAAAGAGGCCAAGGCCTTGGAGCAAGGAATCTGAAAAGGACTTCACTACTCCCGCATACCAAGTCTAAGATTTCCGATTAAAACTGGTGTCTGGGGCTTCAGCCAGAGAAACAGCAGAATTACAACACGTTACAAGCTACGCCAATAGCGTGCATTTTGAGTTCTCATTAAAAAAATATTAAAAGCTTGCCACAGTTAAAAAAACAAAAACAACAACAAAAACGGAAAGAAGCAACGGCAAAGCCTAAAGGCCTCACCTTTGTTACGAGGCAATGACCAACTGGGCTTGGTATTTGTTTTTTGTTTGGCCCCACACGTTGCAGTGCATCCGCATCCATGCACATATAAAGCAGTCATTTTCTAATGGATTTTCAAATAACAAAAGAAACTCCATTACAAGATGGCCAACATATAGGTAGCAGCACCTATGTCAGCCATTTTGGAATAATTTGGCTTTGTCCAGGCTTGTGAAGCAATTCAAAAAGCACTGAGCACCAGTAAGACAGTGATGCAGGCCCTCATCACCAGCCAACTGGACTACGGCAACGCACTCTATGCAGGAACCACCACTGAACTCATGAAGACTCCAGACGATCCAGAACGCAGCCGCCAGACTGATCCTCAACCTGCCCAAGAGAACCCACATCACCCAGCAACTGAAGGACCTCCACTGGCTCCCGGTCCAGATGAGATTCCAATTCAAGCTCCTGACCCATGCCTACAAAGCACTCTAACACCAAGGACCCGCCTACATGAACCACCAACTGCATTTCCACCGTCCTCCCAGGAACCTTCGCTCCGCACACCTTGCTGTCGCACAGACACCTCACGTACGGCGCTGCTGCTCCAGAGGACGCTCATTTCCCATCTCATCACCAAAGCCTGGAACACCCTCCACCTCTGCACCCTCGCGGACCCACTTCAAGAAGGGACTAAAGACCTGGCTCTTCAGCTGAGACCTGCAGCAAGCGCCTGGATACCCTCTCTGGTAACAAGCCGCGCTCTACAAGTATGACTTGATTGATTGATTTGATAAGTACAACCATGCTGGTGTCAGACGGCAGGCAGTGGAGGGCAGCGGATGGCAAAAGGACCCCTTCCTGCACAGGGGATGGGAGTTTGGAGGTTGTGGTGGGTAACAGACACTGGGGGAAGAGGGGTGATGAAGAATAGTGAGAAGGTTATCGCAGTGGCGTAGCTAGGCACTCTGCCGCCCGTGGCGGTCCCTGCCTTTTGCCGCCGCCGCCGAGCGCCTAAGAGGGGGGGGGGTGCTGGCGATAAATTTACCTGCCGCCCCCAAATCTTGTGCCGCCCGGGGCGTACCGCCCCCTCCGCCCCCCCCTTGCTACGCCAGTGGGTTACCGCAGGGGGCTACCTAAAGTTCCCAGTACTTTTCTCCATGAAATGCCTTTAACAACAACCCACATATCCAAAGGCTAATTCTATACAAGCACTGGCAAATACGTCTGGCAGAGACAGACGTCCTTTTGGCTTTGTCAACAGTTTTTTTGTCATGTTTCTGGTAAAACTTCATTGTTGACAGCTGCCGAACCCCCATCAAAATGCAAACTGAGTGGCTAAAAGCAGGATAAAAGTTCTTGGTCTCAAGCAGGACTCACAGTAGAACGTTTCAGTGAATGAGAATGAGAATGTGTACATGCAGCCGCGGCGGCTGCAGGTAGAGCGGTGGGGCCGGCTGGGGAGAGGGGGGGATTTCGAGAGACGACCACAAGGGAAAATTAAATAAATAATTAATTTTCCCTCGTGGTCTTTTCTCGAAATCCCCCCCAGCCGGCCCCATCGCCCTTACCTGCAGCGGCCACGGCTGTGTACCTGTGCTCCTTTTAAAAGGGCAGAATGCCGCCACTCATAGTGTAGTTTGCCAATGACTGAAGTCAGCTAATGCGCTGTCCATGATGTATGCTGCGGTGGGTGGAGAAAAAAGTGCAGACAAGCAGTAACTCAATATTTTTTATATTAGTTAAGAACTGGATTACGGATAGTTGCAAAACACCATTATTCATTGCTAACGGTCTATATCAATCTGCTGCAAAAGGAAAAGAGGCAGCATCGGCAATGCCAATAGTTCTGGCTTTAAAGGAATGTTGTATGGTAATGTGAAGCATTACCAGTAATGAGTATGGAAACGTGTATTTAGGTGAAAGCAAAGAACTGTAGAATAATATTGTGCAAGTTAAAAGGTCAGGTGACAGTTGCACTGTCGAGCAGGACCTTAAAATCCATGTGGGTTAATGACTGCCCTCCTCCCAGCTGTGCTGCTGCCAGAGGAAAAAACAACATAAATTACCTAGTTATCTACGATACTTTAATAGCGTGTGTGCCCTTGAAAGTGCAAGGTCTGATGGATAAATAGACAAAATGATCACAGCTGCGTGGAGGGCAAGCACTTTTTTTGTGGAAGCACACGTCAGGCCAACCAAAACATGTACTCCTGGCTCCCATCATGTGGGCGAAGCCACAGCCTCACTCTAGCGATGCTCACATAATAGTCTGGTGACAGTTGCGCTGTGAAGCCAGACCATAAAAACAGTAAGAGCGAGCTGAAGTGGACCATTAACTAGTTAAAACTGGAGTTCTCTGCGGCCCATCAGCTGATCACTGCAGATTTTAATCTGAACCTTATGTACCATCAATTTGAGGAAGACATGGTCTGTCGTGAGGATAATCACTCGTACATACCATCGCCACTGACCATCTCACAGAGAAAGGGCAACGTGCTGAATCTTGGCTTTGCCATGCTTCAAATCAAGACGAAGAGTTCTTGACGTTGGGCTCTCACCGGAGCAATCAATGACCCAGACATGTCACTTTCAGCAGCAGTGAAGTTCTAGGTTGTCTATTGGCTAGCCTTTAACCATTCAAAATCATAAGTAATTCTACAATAACAAAAAGGTGTGAGCGTGACCAACTTCAAGGTTTCTGATGTGACACTCTTCCACAGTACTGCTAGCTTTAGACAACTGTCCTACTGACTAGCATTCAAAAATGCAAGATGATTAGAAGCTAATGCTCTTTGCCTTTAGAGCAGAGTTCTCCAAAGTCGATCCTGTAGGGCCGGATTCATGCCAGATTTTTAGCATATCCCCATTTAGATAAATGTAGTTATCTTGAAAACCTGGCATAGATCTGGCCCTCCAGGACGGACTTTGAAGAACCCTGCTTTAGAGGATAAACTATTCTCTAAACCAAGTGACCCGGCTCTCACACACCACCTTGAGTGAATAAGGCAGATAACAGATATTAACTAATGTCCCAATAGGGATGTTGCGCCCTTTGGTAGTTCCAAAACCGGTCACAAATGGTGCTCTAAATCTCGTCAGATCGACAAGAAAATACTCCACCGAGAAATCAAAGTTATGAACAAGCATCCATTTGACATCGCCCGTGCCATAAAGGGCAGGTCGCTGTTAAAAGTCTAAAAAAATAAAGCTGGAAGGGTGGCAAAAATACAATCAGAAGACATAATATGGGACACATTATTCAAAATCTGCACAAAAATCAGAAAGAATTTCGTTCTTTTCACAACAGGATAAAGGTGATAATGCGGAGTGCGGCGGCCGTGTTTTGCCAGATGTCCAGATCATGTGTAGAACACAGATGTATAAGGGCTCAACGTGCAAGCTCACAACCAAATCCAGCCTTGTGTTGGCAGCTCCCGACTCATTCGGTTACTTTCAAAGCAGCCAGTTCTCTGAAATGATCAAGACCTGCAGATCTGACGCGGTCCTGCCCCCAACGGTCGACCAGTTATTTATTTAAATATGATGCTGATTTTTGGCCAGGAATTGTATGCCTTTTGTATAATCATTGTATTCAATCCCAAGTTATACCAGAGTCCTGGCAACACTTGATATGGCATCCAGTCTTCAACAAGCATTGTCAAAACCAATAGGTTTGTCTTAAGAATTGAAGTGACTTTTGTGTCAATGATGGGTTTATGCACTCAATAAGTCATCGTACACACACACTGTCACTCATCTTTGTACTCACGCATTCATTCATCGATCCATCCACTGAATTATTCTTGCATTCACCCTCTGACACAACCACAATAAAATACACACAAACTCAACATATGCAAGATGCATTAATAGAATACCAGTACAAACAACCGTTGGAAAAACGTATGTGAGCACTACTGGTTTTGCCAATGTCTTTTAGTCCTGTTGTACAGCAGTATAGCTGCTGTTCAACGTGACTAAAAGTTAGTGATGTGGCATAGAGTAAGGTAGGGTAAAGTTGCATTGTGTGGAGTAGGGTCGAGTGGCGTGGCGCAGTGTGGCTTGGCATGAAAGAGTGGCATAGAGTAGAGCGAAAAAGAGAAGCAGAGTAGAGTAGAGAAGCATAGAGTAGAGTAGAGTAGCATAGAGTAGAGTAGAGTAGCATAGAGTAGAGTAGCGTAGAGCAAAGAAGCATAGAGTAGAGAAGCATAGACTGGGGTGAAGGAGAGTGGATTAGACTGGAGTGGCAGAGTGGCATAGAGTAGAGTGGCGTAGAGAAGTGTGGCGCTGAGTGAAGTAGAGTGGCATTGAGTATTGTGGCAAAGAGTAGAGTGGCATGGAGCAGAGTGCAGTGCACAGAGTGGCATAGTGTGGAGTGGAGTAGTGTGGAGTGGATTGACGTAGAACGGACAGGAGTGACTTAGAATGGAGAGGCGTAGAGGAGAGTGGCGTAGAGGAGAGTGGCGTAGAGGAGAGGGGCGTAGAGGAGAGGGGAGGAGAGTGGCGTAGAGGAGAGTGGCGTAGAGGAGAGTGGCGTAGAGTGGCATAGTGTAGCCTAGAGTGGCGTAGAGTGGTAAAGTTGTGGGTGTAAGTAACTAAAGCGTCAATAGAGATAGCAGACAGGGTGAAAGTAACATAAATAAGAAGCTGTATGCCTGTGTTAATAGTAGGAAAGAAAAATGCATGTCCAGGAATAATACCGAAATGCTTATAAAATAAAAAATGGTGCATTGCAAAACAATGAGGAAGAACTTGGTCCATGGTCCAGAGAGGAGCCAACACAAGAAAGGAAGGGAAGCATACAGGAGCTAAGCGATCAAAAGATTGCAAATGAGAGTATTAGCGAAAACAATTAAGGGCATGCTGTGGGCAGGTTGTAAGCCCACTGAATTGTAAACAATGGTTCTCACAGCAGAGCGCATGTGCTGTGTAGACAAGACCTAGAAAGAAGCATGTTGTCTAAACATGGCAGGCATTTGCTGGCAAAAAATGAAATTAAACACAGGAGGGAGTGTAGAAAGGCAGGACCCTTCCAGCATGCTTACCTCCACTTTTTGCCTGGTGTCCGTGTGTTTTTTGACTCGTCTGACTGGGATCCTGCTAATCAGGTTACCAGTCACTGTGCTTTCTCCCTAAATTGACCATGGTAAGTACTTCTGTACATCCACAATTGGCTTCTGGTGTACCCTTATAAGTCCCTGGTATATGGTACTAAGGTACCCAGGGCATAGGTTCACCAGGGGTCTCCCATGGGCTGCAGCATGTATTGTGCCACCCATGAGAGACAACTCAAACTGTGACTACAGGCCTGACATTATAGCCTGTGTAAGTTGGTGCTAGCACCACCTACGACAGATATAAGTTTTCTTATATCTGAGGCCACTACACTTAAAGTCTATAAGTCACCCTTAGGCCAGGCCTTTCAGTCCTGAAGGCAGGGTGCTGGGTTATAAGTGTAAAGGTGCCCCTGCATGAGCAGGACTTGGTGTACTGGGCTGGGGTGGGGGGCACTTGTCAGTGCCACCAGACTGCTCTGAAGGGCACATTTGGTGCCCTCCTTGCATACTCCGATTTGAGCTAGTTCAGGGAGTCCTTGGCTCCCGCTCTGGTGTGAAACTGGACAAAGGACAAGCGAGTATCCTCCCCTCTGTCCAGCCTCTCATCTAGAAGGGACCCCCGAGTCGGCCTAACCCCCTTCCTAGGGTATTTAAGGGCTTACCTTTGGGTGGGTCCTCAGATTCATCGGGGGACAAGACTCAAGCCTGAAACCATGTCACTCTTCGACCGTCTCGACACTTGGACTTCGGTGGACTTCACCTGGAATCTAGACTGCATCAAGGAAGACTAATGCTGCTCCTGGTCTTGCTGTTCTGCACATTTTCTTCTGTGTCTGTGCTTTTTCCAGGCTCTTCAACAGACCTGTGGGCATCAAGGACACCCGAAGTACTCTCCCTTGGAGTGAAGGAGTCACTACCCTGCATCTGCAGGCACTGCAAAGAAGCTGACCGGTGTGCTGCTCCCGACTTCCCACAGACTTTGAAAGGCTTAGCAACACAGGTGGTGGTTCTGCAACTCCCTCAAGGCTGAACCTGTCCTCTCTACAATTTTGAGACCAGTATCCCTTGTCAGAACCGCTGGGACCAAAACCCCTATGCACTGGGCCGACTTGCTGTTGCCAAGGCTTGTTGGCTCTGCACTCCAGAGAATTTCGAACTACAGGAAGCTCCAGTCTCCAGCATCTCTTCCTGACAAGTACAGCATCCTCACTGCATCCTCTGCACCATAGGCCTTCATCTTTGGTGAGCTGCTCGAAGTTCTCTTGCGACTCCTGTGCCTTCGGCCTGTGGGTCCTCTTGAGGGTCTTCTGCTCCAGTGGGCTCCCCTGCTTGCTCGGGGCCTGCTCTGACTCTCCTGCTTGTGGCGAGTCCCTTGGAACTTGCTGGTCCCAACGAGCTCCTTTTTCACTTTCCACACCTGTTGTAGCTGCCAAGGCTTGTTGGTGCTCCCGCCAGACACCGACCCCCTGGTTCTAGACTTCTGACGTGAGCCAGCTCGTGTCCGCTGGTGTAGGTATCCTGGTTCCTGGGGTATCCACGGGTGGCGTGGCTCTACAACCTTATGTCTTCCACAGGGTTTCTTCAGGGTCCACTAGGAAGGGTCCTTTTTCCAAACTGAAACGCGACTTTCCCAGTGACTTCTATTGGACACACAGCTGTGTTTCCACTCTGCAAACAGCCTCTGTGGGGTTCCTGAGTACTTACCATGGGTGGTTCCTTGTGTCCCAAGCTCCTCCGAGTCTCCTGGTACAAGTCCCGACTTCGATCACAGTTCACATTCCATTTTTAGGTCGAGCCTGAGCCAGCGCACATGCGCTGCTCTGCGAGGCTTCTTGTAAGCACTCTAAACTTCTTTGTGTGGGTTTGACTCCCCCCACGCATTGGGTTGGTTGTTGCCGGTGTCATTTCGTTATCGTAGCCTGCAAATGGCTAAAGGCGAGCGCATGTCCCACCTCTTTAGCAAAGGTTCACTCCCACAGCGTTTTGCTTGCGGGAGCGAGCAGCGGCGCGCAGGGTGGCAGCTGCATTCCTCGGTTTTTTCTTCCTTGCAGCGTGAGCGCACCACTCTCGGGCACCCTTACAGCGCGTGCACATCGCACACCACTCGCGGGACATGGGACGCGGGACGCTGTTCTTTGTACAATTCTTCAGGTATTTTCAGCGCTGTTTCAGTGCTGCAATTTACCCTAATGTAGTTTAAAGTTAGTGTGCATTCGCACACTGTCTCCTGGAGCCCTATGGCCCCCACAACAAGCTGCTGTTGTAAGTCTAGTACTTTTGTTTGCAGTTTTATATAGCGGGAACTCGACCCGAAGGTATCGGAGCGCTTTCCGTGCGCACCAGTTACGTACAAAAGGGCAGTTAGTTGTAGTACTTCTGAAACTCACACAAGTGCACAGCTACACAAGAGCAGCACTGCTAGATGGAGATGTCCAGGATGTGGCATTTAGGTGTCGCGTCGGCAGAGAGCATGCGCGTGGTGTTGCTCTCGGAGGTTCACTGCCTCCTCCTCGTCCTGTAGCCTTCCTTCGGCGGTGCTGGTGTCCGCCGCTTCCTCGGGCTCCCGCAGGAATGGGTTCTCTCCACCCCAGGAGCAACTGGGCCTCTATGCTGCTGCTTCTCCTGCCGCTCTTCCTACAGCACCCCCCGGGGGCGTGCGGCCTGAAGGAGCGGGGTCCCACCATCACGAACAAGGTAACTACTACTGACAGGGCGCCCCGAGCAGAGGGGCGCCTCCGCCCTGTTTGTTGCATCGATCTTTCGGATGTATAGTTTGAAAGTTGTACTTTCATTGTGGTATTGTTTATATTGCTATTTTTTAGGAAATCAGCTCTGTAGCAACTTTACAAAGTCTCTCACGCACAGTTTTCTACTGTTTTGTTTTTAATTACGTAATCAATTCCACCAATGCATGTGTTGGTAGTGGGAGCCAGGCCCATTGTATTTTTAGCCTCATGTGGTTGACTGTATGCCTTGCAGGTCAGAAATACCCGGGCTACATGTTTTTAGGTTGTTTGCAAACCGCTGTCACGGCCATTGGCGCTCTGTGTGCAGAGACCCTCCCAGCTTCCCAAACTCCGTGCAGCGCACAGCTGATCATCATAACAGTTAAATTATTACATTTTCATTAAAGCAATAGACATTCTTTTTAGGTCGACATTATTCCCACCCTTCCCACACATTACACAACATAGGTGAAGCTGGAAAACATCCAGCAGTGCTTTCTTTTGAGCTTGCCTTGCGGTGCTTAAATGATGTATTGTGTAATTTATACAATCTCTTAAAAAATATACCCTACAGCGGAACATCACCTCCAGAGTCAAACAAGCATCTCCTCTAAACAACACCAGTTAAACAGAACTCAGCACCACCACCTCACCATGCCTCGCTACCACCACAGCATCACTAAGCACCACTATAGAATCAC
The DNA here is from genome assembly GCA_963921515.1 of Calotriton arnoldi. Taxonomy (NCBI): domain Eukaryota; kingdom Metazoa; phylum Chordata; class Amphibia; order Caudata; family Salamandridae; genus Calotriton; species Calotriton arnoldi. Next base: position 1,541,994 of record CAWUFW010000609.1, on the reverse strand, counting down.
TCAACACCACCTCAACATCACTAAGCACCACCTCAACTTTAGAACAGTCAGGAAGAAGTCGCTAGCATTGCAACGACAAAAAAACTACAAGACATTTTTTATGGTAATTCTGTTTTTAATTGGGTCATTCAGTTGTACATAATATCTTCTTGGTTATATACAAGGTAACAAAAATACTTATAATACTTTTTTATTATAACTTTTCAACATGCTGCACAGCAGCCACAATGCTCTATAACACAGCTTAAAAACATTGGCAAAGCCGAGAGCACTGGCTGAATACTTATAAGGACCCAAAAGCGAGACCTATTGGCTATGCCAAAGCTCGTTTTAGTATATGGTTTGGTCTCCCCCTGGAGACCACTGTATTTTGTGCTACTTACCTGTTTACAATTGAAGTATTATTGTGTATTTGTGTTCATCTCTCCTGGGAGGAGATATACCAATGTGTTAGTGAGTGCTGTGTAATAAATAGACCTATTTTTATATCTACACTGTGTGGTTCTTTTTCGTTTAACCTACACTACAGGATTACATCTGGTAAAACAAGCTGCTTAACACTCCTTCAAGATGAGCCTGAAGGCTGCTCTCCACAGCTACCACTTTGAGAGCTTTCAAAAGGGAGCGTCTGTCTTGCAGTGATATTGTACATAGTCTTTCGCTGTTTTAAAGTTCTATCATGGCAGCTATGTCTAGAACCAAAGTGCTGGCCATCTTGGAATGGTAAATTAGAGACACATTATGGATTCCATAATGGTTGCCTGGTTTTGAGAAAGTAGCAACACAGGATGCGGTGCACTATAGATGAAATGAGCAACAAGCAAGTGGTCCGTTAGCATTGCCTCAGGAGTTATACTATCTTTCATAAAAAAATAAAATTTAAAAAAGTTGCAAAAAAAAAATGGCAGGATTTATTAAAGGAGAAAACTGAAAACACTAATTGTTCAGGTGGATGTTTACAAGTGATCAGAAAATATATTCATTTACAGCACAAGAGAGCCAATGACTGATGTGGACTGAATAATTGCCCCATGCAGTACACGTCACGCATGGAAGCGACAAATGACACGCAGACAAGCCAATGGCCGAGGATGGCTGTACCAAAGTACCTATATGATTCTAAATGGATAAATGTTCATGTATATGGATGCATGTATTATTTATTGCTTTTTTTTATTTTTTATTACAAGGTCGTGACGAACAGCTAAGCCTGCCGGCCTTCCGATGAGATTCTAGCAAGAATTATTACAGTGTAAATCTTCTGCTCCTAGGGTTTATCAAAGGGGGTAACCAACTCCAACATTCTCCCCTATAAAGGTAATATGTGAGATTTCATGTAACAAAATACCTGATGATGGGGAAGTTCAAATATTTGAGTTGGTGACATGCCAATATGCTATTGGCATGCGCGGTTTGCTACTTAAATCCAGTGCATAGCGTGTTGTACTGTATTATTACTGCTGCGGTTGGATCCGGAGCCTGGCAGTGTCTAGTACTTGCACTGATTTTGGTATATTGGATATGCAAACACGCTTGTTGGAATGAAAAATAAAAATAAATACCTGATGAAGGCTTTAACACGGTGCGAAAACTATTTGCCTTTAATAAATTTGATAAACAGTAATAAAATCAGATCAACTGCCTTTGACGCAACTTTCCATAACAGATCAGACAGATCGCACACAAAATACCTTTTCTTATGGAACCACGCAGGCCTATAGCGGTTATCATGGTCACCCCAACCAACTGAGACCTATTGTACAGAGCTTCAACTTTCCCGCAAGCCGACAACCAGGCACACAGTCATACAATTACAACCTTGGATTGACACTGTAACCAACATAGATTTAATGAAGCGCAAATAAAGTGACAACCATCGTGCATACAGTAATACAATTACAAATATGAAGACAAGCACATTTTGCAAAACAATATACACCCCATCTTAAACTCTTCGCAGCTAAGGCTTTTCACACCCCAGTGCTGAGCAATTGTTTTATGTTTGGGGCACTTCGCGCTTAAGCCTTCAAAACAATTTTTCCTAAAAAGGTATCCAGGCCAAATTTGTGTCTATGACTCCACAAGTTTTGAGCATTCTAAATGTGCCCAGGGTTTGTGCAATATGCTAGTGAGAACTTAGAAAACAGCCAAAATACAGCGAATTCAAAGCAGCTTTTTAAAAAATGGGGGAAATCTTCTGTGCAAGAAAGCATATATTTTTGTTCCAAAACGTAGCATCAACCAAAGGTTTGCTGTGCTAAGATCACCCTCTTCACAGCTTTCAGGAACAAGCAAGTTGTAAAAGAAAATTAATCGTTTTAACTGCAAATTTTGCTCTTTCTAACTGAAGTCCAGTTTTCTTCATTTTTTGGGATTTCAGCCTACTTGCAGTTTGTGCTAGAAACAGACATGAAACCATCCATTGGTGAACGAGAAGGCTACACAGTTCTGAAAACTAGACAATATTTCTAATTTAGCAAGAGGTCATTTGTGTAGATTGCTTGTGGTTTTCCAAAATTAACTAATCCTTAAAATAAAAAAATGGCAGTAAGAAGGAAAAAATAGCAATTAGTGGCAACATTTTCATCTGCAGTTTTTTGCCCAGATGGCCGATTTATAAAAGTAACATACCGTTACTTCCGCCAGACCTTTCTGCTTACCAGGATAAACAGTAATTGTTGGTTGTCCAAAAATACACCGTATTCCGTGCCAACAACTGAGCTTGTAATGATTTTTCATTATGTACCGACCATGCAGCAATTCATACAGTAAAATCTAATGAATGAGAAAGGATATGAAGGAACCCAATGTATTTTTTAAATGTGCACAAGATATAGAATTTGGGAGCAGTGGGCATTTGTACACCTCTGAATTCAAGGTTAACAATACAACCATATGACTCAGAGGGCATTTGCGAAATGTGTTCTTTATTGCACACAGGCTTAGAATTATGTAAAAAAATAAATTTAAAAAAAAGGGAGAATCCAATTGGTATTAAGAAACGTTCTACTATTCTGTCCTCCCACACATCTCCCCACTTGTGTCGTTGGGCCTAGCACCTGCAACATGAAAGGCCTCAAAATGCACTTTTTGGCAAGAGAAGCAACCCTTTTTTGCGAATGGGGTAGCTGCTCAAGTATTTGTGCAAGGTCTTTGACACCACGCAGGGAAACCTACCAAATCTAGACATTTCTGAAAACTAGACAAGCAGAGGGTGGTGTGACTCGCATGGATCCCACCGAGATTTCCTGCCCACAAGCTTTGGCTAAAATCATGCATTTTCTTCACATTACAGTGAGGAGAAGCTCTAGATTCAGCAGGGAACCACAAAATTCCCACCACTCAACATTCCCACACATTTCACAATAAAAATGATACCTACTTGTGAGTCTGTGCCTAGCTGGCACATGACTGGAACGGATCAAACCAGGTTCTGTGCCACACAAAAGGGGTTCTATATTTATCGGGAGATGCACAGGCCCATACTCAGTGGGGCCACACCCCCAAACAGTAGTAAACAATATTCCATTGAGATTTAGTGTGTTTTCTGTCCACCGCATCGGAGAGCGGTGGGGGCAGATTGGGGGAAAACTCTCTCTATCCATGCATCCTGGGGGGGGAGTGAGGTTGCGGGGGTTGGAAGGCAGAAAGACTCTTAAGCCTAGGGGTGGTGAGGGAGCACAAACCATGCCCACGATGAGCCCCTACCCCTCTGAAGACTAAATACAAAAAACACCTGGTGGTCCCAGAGGGATTTCTGCCCCTTCAGGGGAGACACATGGGGTGTAAACACCCCTATCTGCCTTGACTCTTGTGCCTTTGTGCAGAGGTAGAGCAGGCCCATATTCACAGGAGCCACTTCCCCAACCTCGCTTCCTGCTAAATATTCCCTAGGGTCTAGTGGGCTTTCTGCTCAGGGCGTGGGTGAACACAGGCCCATGCCGAGGGGCGGCCAATCTCCTCTAAACAGTAAAGAAAAAAATATTCCCAGCTGGTCTAGTGGGCTTTCTGCCGCCTGGGGGGATAGGAGTTTGTTGGCAAACGCCTCCTACCAACCATCCACCCACCCCCAGATGGAGTAGAAAGATTCTTATGCTGCTGCTCATCACACTAAACCAAAAAAAGAAAATCAAACTCTGGATGCGAGGGAAGCACTTATCTCGCATTCTGAATTTGATTTGTAAAAGAAAATGTTTCCGATTTTAAAAACCAAAAGCATTTTCTTTTGAGGTATGGAGGACGAATTGACAATTCCCCCCCCCCCCCAGGTAGTCGGCGTGTCTGGCCAAAATCAAAACCATTGCGTACTACAGTAGTCTGAGAGATCACATGTAACTTAATACCGGTCTTTAACCTGTAACACAATGTAATACCAACCCATGGTTAAAGGCATACTCGTTTTAACAAATGTTTTTCACAATTAATAACCTAGGCCTACTGCATTTGTCCTAATTTTTCATAATAAGCAGATCAGAGCTATAGTATTGAATAGAACTATTCCCAGTGCATCAATCGGTCCCATTGCTCGTCACCATAACCAACTTCGGTCTACTATTTTTAATGTCATCTTTTTCATGGCAACCGTCGGGCATACAGTAAAAACTACAAAGGTATATAAAATTACAGTTGGCTAAGCAAAATACTATCTTTTCTAAGAGGCCCCAACAAGGATTCTCATACAGCAAAGCTTCTATATCCATGGTTTGTAAGAGAGGAGTAACTATCACCAAAACCCTTGCCTACGACATCGGGAAGCTCATGTCCCAAAATCCTTCTCTGCAGGTTTTCATACAGGGTTTAACAATCCACCATTAAATAGATGGATTTTAACATATGCTTTTCTAAATAAATACTGCCGGTCTACTGTCTATTTTAAAATGTCATAAACTGATCATGCCTATAGCCATGATCACTGGCTTGCAACCATAATTAACTTGGTCCTGGCTGAATGAAGTATACACTTTATACTCACGGGAACCAACATGTGGGTGGAGCCTAACCCCTTCTCCCAGTGCGACTCTGAAACCTCTTTTTGTTGATTACATAAGGTCTGGCTAAACTTTAAATCCAGTAAGCCATAGGCTAATTACCCTTTTTGATGTGGAGGCCAAGGTTTTTGCTAAAGTACTGGTAAGAGCTGGAAGACTGGACCTCCTCACTGCTACTTGTTCCATTCAACCAGACGAGTTCAGCTTGCTTCTGTCATATTACACAACATTCATGCTTGATCTTTAATTGCTGAAATAACTTTGCCTAGTCAGTACAATGAGAAACCCACAGGAGTAATAGCTTTAATATCTCTGGTGTCAACCAAGTTCAAAATGATAAAAAATACGCCTTTCTTATTTAACGACAATATGAAAAGGAAGATTCTTTGCACCTCCAGGAGATGGATGAACACCACTTCTCTACTACCAAATTACTGACAGTACACACAAAGAAAATCCTACAAAAACTCGTAGGAAAGGCAAAATCCTTTTGGGAGAGAAATGTCCCCTGCAAGGCCAACTGGCAACTAGTTCTGCCCCGAGTGCCAAGGTTCATGTAAAACTGGTATCCTGACTTTTTGTTTGGCCCTAGAGCCCTATTAATCTAGATAAATGTGAGCAGAGGCCTAGGCCTGACCTTGAACACGTGAGGTCTAGAACCTGTTCTGTGACCTGGAGGAGGGCATTAAGCATGCCCTCAAAGTGGGAACAGGTCTCGCACATGATCTTGGTGTCTGGAACGTGTAACTCACAAACCTCACCGAAAATGCTTACAACACCAGGGACAACAACATGCACACCAGGTTTGACTGAACCTTTCACACCCAGAGCCTCCCTGATGCTTGCCAATCATTTTACATCTAGCTAAAAGAGGACATCTGAATCTCCAAAGGCTCACACCGGAAGGGTCCTATGGCGGTAGCAGCAGTGGTGGTGAAGGTGGTGGGTGGGTGGTTTTTCTTTGTTTTTTTGGGTCTTTTTTAGCAGGAAGAGCTGAGCCAGAATCCGGTTTGGCACTAACATCAAGCACAAACGAAGCCAGCCAAAAAATAAAGGCCAAGGACAGCGCTACTGCCCAAAGCTCACCTCATACAGTGTCATATCTGTTCCTTGGAGTCTGGACCTCTGGAATGCCCCACCCCCACAGGGTCCCTCTGACGGACAAGCACTATATATATATATATATATATATATATATATATATCTATATCTATCCAGGATCCCATCGAACGACCACGCCGGGTCAAGCACGGGCACAGACTCCAATTAAAGATGTAATGAAGAAATTTATTGCATTAACATGTCAGGATAACGTTTCGATCGCAAGCCTGCGGTCTTGATCACATAACGCGCTGTGTAAACCAACATGGTTTATATACTGAAATAGTGACTTTTCTATGTTTGTCATGACTTTACAAAATTACAATGAAATTACGACATGCAGTAAACTTTCCTAGTCATCGGCCGATGACTAGGCGCACAGTCAAAAGCAAAATGCAGTTGCAGACATAATTGAAAGACTAATGATTTCAACATTGTGAAGACAGCCCCGTAGTACATGAATCATGTGATATTGTTGTGCGTGTGCAGAAGCATAAATGTATAAGAGGCGCTGAGGTAGTGCTCATGTCCCCGAGTGAAAGTGAAAAAGGTTAATACCTTTGAAATCAAGGTTGCAGGTACCAAAAAACGGCGCGCCGTGTATAGCACCAATGTCAGACACTGGTATAGCGTGTATTATGGCCAAATGGTTTTAATATGGCATGCGCTATGTAAATGGATCCGTATGCGGGTATGGTGCCACAGGCAAGGGGGCAACAAGCCTAAAACCGCCTTATATGATGCAGCTGAGGATCGAAGCCCAGTAGACTGTCTGGGGTAGAGAAAGCATAAGTGACAAGCTTTCACACTGCCTGCTTAAATGCAAGAGCTCATTACATTGATGGAGTCTAATCGTGATGAGTTAAGTCATTCATGTCAGTGTCTTACAAAGGGATCTCATGCTAGTGCATAATGCGCTGTGTGTAAATAACGACAAAGAGGGTCACTAGTGAATGAATGTATCTAATGGGCGGGGGACGGGGAAGCCAGGAAAGTGCACGTGTGTTGGCGTGTGGTGACTATTTAGACTCGTAGTGGGTGAAATAAGAGCATGTGGGTTAAAATCACATATGCTACGTGAATAAGTGGATATATACAAGTCAAAGAGACAGCCTAGCTGGAGTCAGCTGACCCCCCATCAAAACCAGAATCGCAATAATTGCAATGTGCAGCGCAAACTGTGGAGGAGGCAAGTGCGTCAGTACAGTTGAGTACTATACTGTGAAGGCTGCAAAACACTGGGCATGGTGAGCAACAGGTGAGGAGACCAATGTCAAGAGTAAAAATGAAAAAATGTAAAAATGTCAAGGTAACTGTGCCGTAACTGGAGCAAACACCTGGATTGACTATAGGAAGTTGTATAGGTCCTCACTGAGGTTGAGCCCTGCGGGGGCCTTGGTGTTCAGTTCTATTATGTACCTAGACTCCAATTGTCGTAACAATTTTTCCCTGTTGCCACCCCGCCTGAGTGGTGGAACGCAGTCCACTACGCAATACTTCAAGTGGTCCAGGTTGTTGTGATGGATTTCTTTGAAATGTCTGGCGACCGGATATGTGGGGTCGCTGTTAACTATTGCTCTGATGTGTTGTAAGATACGTAAGTGTACCTGGAGCTTTGTGCTCCCCACGTACCCGAGACCACAGCTGCATATGAGAATATATACTGCAAATTCTGTTCTGCAAGTCAAGTTTTGTGTGATGGTAATGGGTTTGCTCCTAAATTGTGCTGTGATTTGGTTGCTATTAATGCCAAATCTACAGGCCCTGCAACTGCTGCATTTGAAGAACCCTTTGACATTGGATAGCCAGTTGGTAGTGGTGGTTCTCTCAGGGCTGTTTCTGACTATGGCGTCATGCATGGAGCTAGCTCTTCTGTAGGTAATGTCCGGCCTATGAGCTACCATGGGTCCCAGGGTGGGGTCTGTCTTGATACCCCAGTGTTTGTTGATGATGGATCTCAGTGCTCGCGCCTCAGTGTTATGAGTGATAAGGCGAGTGGTAACTCAGTGGATGGTTCTAACTGCGTGTCAGTGCTGTCAATGTTGTCTGTTGTTTTACCCTGGAGTAGCACCTCTCTAGGTATGGAGTTGGCTTTGTTCATTGCTGCCGTGATGGTATTCTCAGTATAGCCTCTAGCCTTGAAACTCCTGTGTGAATCTAATTGACAATTGATTAGGTCAGTGGTGTTACTGCAGATGCGACGTAAGCGCAGCATTTCTCCATATGGAATGCTTGTTATGAGGTGTTTAGGGTGGAAGCTGGTGGCATGGAGGGTGGAATTGTCGGCTGTGGTCTTTCTGTGGAGGGTGGAATGCAGTTTGTTGTCGGTGACAAAGTTTTACATCAAGAAAGTCCACTGACTCAGTGCTCATGGTGGCATTAAACTCTAAATTACAATCATTGCAATTAATCTCTATTACAAACGTCTCTGCACTTTCAATGGTGCCCTTCCAAACCACAAACACGTCATCTATGTAACGCAGCCAGCAAAGAATATTGTTGGACCAAGCTTCTGAGTGTGTCCCCCTGAGGACTCGCTCCTCCCACCAGCCCACATGAAGACATGCGTAGCTGGGGGAGAAGCAAGCCCCCATGGCAACACCCCTGAGCTGCTGGTATACCTTGTTGTTGAACATAAAAAAATTGTGTTGCAAACACCATTCGATAAGGAACATGACAAGTTCATTATGTTTGTAACAATTGATAGGTCTTTTGTCCAAAAATTGTTTACATGCGTCTAAACCATCTTTATGTCACACCCAGAGCCTCCCTGATGCTTGCCAATCATTTTACATCTAGCTAAAAGAGGACATCTGAATCTCCAAAGGCTAAAACAAATAGATGAATAAGAGGTTTTTGTACTTGTCTTCATTTAGAAAGTTTAAAAAAGATGGAAGCGTTTGGCTTTTAAGGAGGGAAGACACAAGAATAACAAGAGTCAAGAAATATTACCAGGTAAATGAGATAAGAAATTCTTGCTTAAGTAAAAGTCTCAAGAGAAATAAGGTACATGGAGAGTAGGACAAAAAGATATAAGCGTGCATATGAATACAAAGACTCTGTGTAGCCCTAACAGAGTCTAGGACCAAAGAATGTTTTTGTACAAATGCGTGGATATAATCCACATGTGTTGTCAAATAGATTGTGTATATTGGTTTTTTTGTGATGATTTTTTGTATTGACTATTAATGTATGTAAGGTTAGATTCTAACTGTATGATTGAGTCAAGAAATATTACCAGCCCTGAAGAAGCGCAGTGAAGCGAGAAACACGTGTTGGCTTGCCTTTTTCTGACTGCTTAAGAAAAAAAAAAACAACAAAAGAAACAGAACACGAAGATTTGTTTTTATTGATGTGCTGTGAGAATATCTCAGTGAAGCTTTGTTAGTTATATATATATATATATATATATATATATATATATATATATATATATATATATATATATATATATATATATATTATCTACTGGCGGTCACCAGTAGATAGTTATAGTTAGGACACATTTTCCATAGGAAATTCACAACATTCTTTTCCGAATAACTTTGGTGCCGGTTGACGAATCTTCGCGAAATTTTCAAACTTTGTGGGGTGCTCCGGTCAGCTCCTATCCTGAAAGTTTCGGGATGATTCGCCAAGCGGGGGCCGAGAAAAAAGGGGGGTCCCAAAACACGTTTTCTCCATGTTATTTCTCATAGGGAATTTTAGACAAAGCTACAGCCCGAACTGCTGAACGGAATTACACCAAATTTTGCAAAAAGGTAGCCCTTGGTTCAGAAAGAGCCCTTTTTGTTAAATGGTGTAAATCCGTTCAGTAGTTGCTGAAAATTCAAAAAATAAGAGTCAAAAAATCAATTTCCCATAGGGAATTTTGTGCAAGGCTAGAGCGGAAACTACTGGACGGAATTACACCAAATTTGGCAAAAAGGTACTGCTTGGCACAGAAAGCGTCCTTTTCAAAAATGGTGTAAATCCGTTCAGTAGTTGCGAGAGAAAATCAAAAATAAAGCTAGCGATATATAGAGGCACGGAGGATCCGCGGATCCTCCCGACCACGAGCTGTATGCTAATTGGCTGCCAACACTCCAAACCAGGAAGTGTTGGCGGCCATCTTGTGACTCGGTAGAACCGAGTCACAAGAAAAGAGAAAAACAAGTGCGCAAAAAGGGGGCAGGGTAGAAACAACCTGACCCCCTAGGCCTGCTTAGGGGGTTCCACAAGGACCCCCAGGGCCCAAAAAAAATATATATTTTTTTTTAAATCGGCGGGATGCGCTTAGGATGCGCGGATCCCGCCGTGAAAAAAAAACCGAAGCGCGGGCTCCCGCGCTTCTTTGTTAATTGGCCCCCGGGTGGGCCAAGTCCCGGGGCATGCGGGGGTTGATGATAAAATATTTGTGTGGGGGAGCCTCTAAGGCCCCCCCAAGCCCCGGGGACCGCCACCCCCCGGGGCTTCTTTTTTTTTAAAATGAAATTACCTGTGTGGGGGGCTCGAGGCCCCAAGCGCCCGGGGACCGCCACCTCCCCGGGGCACTAAGAACCTTAAAGTGGGGGTCCGTTTCGGACCCCGAGCCCGGGGACCACCACCTCCCCAGGGCTTTGCACATGTTGGGGGGGAGGGACGCGCGGCCCCCTCCTGGAGCCCGTGATGGCCCTGGGGACCGCCACCCCCAGGGCCGGCTCCTGCAGTGTCCCGGGGTGCCCACCCGGGACACTGTAGTTTGCTATGGCAGGGCGGGAGCCTCGCGGCTCCCGTCCTGTCATAGCAAACTGCTTTGGTTTTGGAAGAGAGAGCAGGAAACCTGCTCTCGCTTCCAAAACCAAGACGATTGCTTTCCACACGGGGAGCTGCATCTTAGCAGCTCCCCATGTGGAAAAGCACTACCGGCTCCCGAGGGACGCGGGGAGCCGGCGAGACCGTGGGGGGATTGGGGACCCCCCCACGGTCCCCAACGGAGAAGGCCAGCCCCGGGGGATGGGGTCCCCGGGGCTACAAGTGGCCCGGGAGGGAGGCCACGCGGCCCCCTTCCCCAAAATTGATAAAAAAAAAAAAAATTTAATTTAAAAATTTAAACAAGAAAAAAAAAAAAATTTAAGAACAAAGGCCGGCCCCGGGGGATGGGGTCCCCGGGGCTATAAGTGGCCTGAGGAGGGGGGCAACGCAGCCCCCCTCCAAAACATTTAAAAAAATATATATATTAGGGGGAAGGCCCTGGGGGATGGGGTCCCCAGGGCCAATAAATTAGAAAAATAAGGGGGCCACACAGCCCCCTTCTTAAAAAATTAAAATAAAAGACCGGCATCGCGCCGGAGGCTACGCCCCCTCCTTGCAGCACTCTGCAAACGCGCCCCCTGGCGCGTTTGCAGATGAGAATGAATTCCCCTTGAATACTGGGGGTCCCTGGGGGCCAACTAGCCCACCAGGAACCTCCAGTATGCGCCAGGGGGCTGCGCTGCAGAGAGGTGTTCTGAGGCCACGCCCCTTTTTACACCTCTCTGCAACACAGCTCTGTGGCGCTTAATGGAGGTAGCTGGTGGGCTAGTTGGACCCCAGGGACCCTCAGGATTCAAGGGGACTTTATCCCCCAACTTAAAACGCGCCACGGGGCGCGTTTGCACAGTGGTGAAGGGAGGGGCGGGGCCTGAGGTGACATGTGTGCAAACACGCCCTGTGGCGTGTTTTAAGTTGGGGGATTAAGTCCCTTGAATCCTGAGGGTCCCTGGGGTCCAACTAGCCCACCAGGTAACTCCAGTAAGCGCCACAGAGCTGCGTTGCAGAGGTGTAAAAAGGGGCGTGGCCTCAGACCACCTCTCTGCAACTCAGCTCTGTGGTGCTAACTGTAGGTACCTGGTGGGCTAGTTGGGCCCCAGGGACCCTCAGGATTCAAGGGGACTTAATCCTGCAACTTAAAACGCGCCACGGGGTGCGTTTGCACACGTCACCTCAGGCCCCTCCTCCCTTCACCACTGTGCAAACGCGCCCCGTAGCGCGTTTTAAGAGGTAGTTTTAATCCCCCTGCCCTATTATGTACTAGGGACTTACAGAGGAGGTCATGCTAATCACAGGGGTACCCCAACGAATAGTGTTCCCTAGTGTATGTAGGTGTTTTCACTGTATTCTAAGTGTCTTTTAGCATAGCAGTGGCTCTGGTTAGTCAGAGTCAGTTACCACCAGTACCCGTCTGAAAAAGTTGTGGGCACAGGATGATTTTGCAACAAGGCCTCTTTCTGCTCCTCTGTTGGTTCTTTCTGCACATGTCTTGCTTCTTCCTGCACTTTTCTTCGTCTTTGTGGACTTCTGTTGCTTCTTTCTGCATTTCTTTTGCTTCTTTCTGTGCGTTTTTCTTCTTTCTTCACATGTCCTACCTCTGTAGGCATAGTTAGAAATTAGCATTTAAAAAACCTTTGAAATTCACTTAAAAAACCATAGGTTTCAGGCACGTTATAGTTAGAAATTAGCATTTAAAAACCTTTGAAATTCACTGAAAAAACCATAGGTTTTAGGGACAGTTCTAGTTAGTTGGACATTTCACTCGTACAAAACCATAGAAATTCCCCCGTTATAGTTAGTTCAGCTAACTATAACTCGCGCCCCCACAATGCACTGCTGATGACGTCACATATTACATCACTCATGACATGGTCAGTGACATCACTGATGACATCACTGATCACATCAGCCAGTGACTGTGTTTCTGTAAAGTTTAAATATGTTTAATATATATAGGGAAAGGTGTATTGAAGAATGAGTGGCTATATAAGTGTCTGAATGGATGATTTAGTAGGTGCGTGACTGACTTTAAGTGAGTGATTAAACGTATCTTACTGAATGCATGGGTTAGTGACTAAACTGTGTGAATGTCTGTATCCGTCTGTCTGTTGGTGTGTAAGCGGCTGCATGTGTTTGTGAATAGTTACACGAGTGTCTATATGGGTTATTGATTGGTTGTCTGAGTATCTGTATGGGTGCCTGAGTGTTTGTGTGGGTGGGGTGTGTGTGACTGTGCATAGATGTGTGAGTGGGTGATTCACTGGGTGCATGGTTTCAAGAGTGCATTTGTGATGGTCTGTATGGGTGAGTGAGTGTGTGTATGGGTGTGTGTATGGGTGTGTTAGAGAGTGAATGTATATCTCAGGTGTGAGTAACTACATATGTGAAAGGCAGTATATATGTGTGTTGGAGTATATAAATGGCTATAAGTGAGTGTGTGATTGTGAGTGGCTGTATGGATGAGTGTGTGCTTGTATCAGTGATTGAATAAGAGCGTAAGAATGTGCAAGTATTTGTATAAGTAAGTGAGCTGGTGTGTGTATAACTGTACAGGTGAGTAAATGGCAGTGTGATTAATTATTTGCATGACTGACTAGGTGTGTGAGTACCTCTATGGATGAGTGGCGGTGTGTGAGTGTCTATATAGGTGTATGAGTGCATATGATAGTCCTGTATTGAGTGACCGTAAGTATGAGTGACTGTACAGTTGAGAGAGTGGATGTGTGTAGAACTAAGAATCAGTGAGTGGGTATGTAGTTATTGGTGTTGGAGTGTCTATGGTTTTGAGAATGGCAGTCTGTAATTTAGAGTGGGTGTATCAAAGGTTATATTAGGGTGTGAGAAGATACATCAAATTATCACAGGATGTCATCATCAGTGATGTCACTGACCATGTCATGAGTGATGTAATATGTGACGTCATCAGCAGTGCATTGTGGGGGCGCGAGTTATAGTTAGCTGAACTAACTATAACGGGGAATTTCTATGGTTTTGTACGAGTGAAATGTCCAACTAACTAACTGTCCCTAAAACCTATGGTTTTTCAGTGAATTTCAAAGGTTTTTTAAATGCTAATTTCTAACTATAACGTGTCTGAAACCTATGGTTTTTTCAGTGAATATATATATATATATATATATTTTAAAGGCAACCAGAGTTTGACCATATTAAGGGTGCAAAATCAGACTATTAGGGTACATCATTACCCCATTAGTAGCACTAACCTATGAGGTTTTTTTAATCTGACAGGGGAATCAAGGTATTAAAAGTTTTGGTGATATCCCCAATCCGTTTTAACTCACATCACGGCACACTCAACACCACCTCACTTAGATATTACGTGCACTCAAACGGCAAAAACAAAACAAAAGATTTCTGCTAAAGTGACCCCTTCGAGGGACCCATAGGGCATTGCAGCGCCGGCCCGAGGAGGAGCAACCACCCTATCGGGAAGTGTGAGGGCAACATGAAACAGTCTTTGTGACTGTCTCTCATGATCTGTCCAGCTTTCAGAAAGTTCTCCTACCCCTTTCCTATTTAGGAACTGTGACCCTTAGTTTTTGCATTTATTTCAACCCCGGGAGCACGGACACTGGACCTTTTTCAAGCTCCTAGTCCCCCCCACTCACTCGGAAAGTTTTGGGGTGATCTGTCAAGTGGGGGCTGAGAAAAAAGGAGGGAGTGTAAAAAAGCATGCGCTTCCAGTGTTAATTCCTATAGGAGCTTTAAACACAGCTACAGCCCGAATTGCTGAACGGAATTACACCAAATTTGTCAGAAAAGTAGCTGCTAGTTCAGAAATCCCCCTTTTAGTAATTTGGAATAAACCAGTTCAGTAGTTTTGGAAATATTAAGGAAAATCCCAATTTGTATATATAGGGACACAGATCCTCCGAGGATCCGACAGTCCCCGTGCTCCAATCTGATTGGCTGCCAACACTTCAAACCAGGAAGTTTTGGCAGGCATCTTGGGACTGTTTGAACAGAGCCCCAAAATAAAACGTAAAAAAAAAAAAGAAAAAAGATAAGGGGGCAGGGTAGGAATACCCTGACCCCCTAGGCATCTGGGGGAGGAAGGGGGTGCCAGAGGGACCCCGCCATGGGCAAAAAAATAAACATTATAAAAAAAATAATTGTGGGCTCCTACGCTTCAGTAGTAATCGGCTGCCAGGTGGGCCAAGTCCCAGGGGAATTTTACAAATAAAGGAAGGGGGATGCAAGGGCCCCTCCTCCTGGGTCTTATTAATGCACAGGGGACCACCACATCCCCAGGCTTATTTAATATTAAATGGGGGGCCTCCTGGTCACCCCCCCCCCCGTTACCCGGGGACTACCACCTCCCCGGGGCTTATGGATTTTTATGGGGGGGGGGGGATTCTCAGATCCACCGCCCGGGCACTGGGGACCACCACCTCCCAGGAGCCAAGTTATTATTTTTTTTTTAAATGGGAGGGGGCTGCGCATGTCCCCCTTCCGGGACATTATCGGCCCTGGGACCGCCACCTCACCGGGCAGGCCCTACAAACAAGAAAGGAGGGGGCTGCACGGCCCCCCTAATGGAGCCATAGATGGCCCTGGGGATTGCCACCCTCCAGGGCCAGCTCCGGCTATATCCCGGGGTGCCTTCCTTCGGGACATTGCTGTTTGCTGTGGCTGGGCAGGAGCTTCACTGCTCCCACCAAGCCACAGCAAATGCTCCGCTCCCAGCAAGCGAGAGCATTGAAAATGCTCTTGCTTGCTGGAAGCGGAGCAGAATTGCTTTCAGACAGGTAGCTGCCTTTCCAGCAGCTCCCTATGTCAGAAAGCAATGCCGGCTCCTGCAGGAGGCGGAGAGATGGCAGGGACAGCGGGGGCATTCAGGCTCCCCCTGTGGTCAGAGTGGAGACCGGGTGCCCCGAGGTCACCCAGAACAAATCGGCATGCCAGAGGTCAAATTTGGCCAAGGGAGAAAGGCCGCACAGCCCCCCTCTCCCATCAATAAATGGCTGGGCCCAGGGGCATAGGGTCCCGGGGCTGAAATCCGATAAATAA
This sequence comes from Calotriton arnoldi, assembly GCA_963921515.1. Classification (NCBI taxonomy): domain Eukaryota; kingdom Metazoa; phylum Chordata; class Amphibia; order Caudata; family Salamandridae; genus Calotriton; species Calotriton arnoldi. The sequence continues at coordinate 1,526,104 of CAWUFW010000609.1, read as the reverse complement.
AAAAATGTTAAGAAATCGGCCGGAGGGAGGGGAGGGGGGGTGTGGGGGGGGGGGTATGGCCCCTGCCCACCGTTGAAAAAGGTCTTGCCCAGAGGATGGGGTCCCCAGGGCTGAAAGCAGCCCAGGGACAAGTTGCCGGAGTCCCCGCCCCCTTTCACCACCACTCTGCAAACGTGCGTCCTGGCGCACTACTACTTGGGGGATGAAGTCTCTTGGCTCCTAAGGGTCCTTGGGGGCAAACTACTCCTCCTGTCACCTACAGTAAGCCCACAGAGCAGGATTGCTGAGAGCTGGTCGGAGACCCCGGCCCCTTTCTCCACCGCTCTGCAAACACGTCTACTAGTTATAAGACCACAGAATTCACTTTAAAAAAAGTTAGAGGGACGTTATTTTCAGGAAATAGATTTTTTTTAAACTTAGAATTCACTGAAAAAAACCAAAGGTTACAGGGACGTTCTAGTTCGGCTCAGATTTCACTCGTACAAAACCATAGAAATTCAGCAGTTCTGGTTACCTGAGCTAACTATAACTTACGCACCTGCAATGCACTGCTTATGACCTCACATATTACATCACTCATGACAGTCAGTGACATCACTGATGACATCACCGATGACATCACCGATATCACCGATATCACCGACGACATCACCGACATCATCCACAGAACCACTCACACACCCACTCACACCCCCATACAACCTCTCACACACACACTCACAAACCCTCACATACCCATTCACAGACCAATACTCACAAACCCTTCAATCCTCCAAAGAGCCATTCACACACCCGCTCACTCACATAGCCACTCACTCACCCATTCCCTCACCCATATAGCCACTCATACAGCCAATCACTCACCCATACAGCCAGTCACATAGCCACACACACACCCATAGAGCTACTCACACACCCACTTATTTACCTACAGTCACTCACACAGCCACTCACTCACCCATACAAGCACTCATACATTCACACTCACCCCTACTTACATACCCATTCACACATCCATACAAGCACTCACACATCTGCTCACTCACCCATACTGCCATTCACACAGACACTCTCTAATACAGCCACACACACAACAACTCACTTAACCAAACACCTGCTCGAACAGCCATTCACTCACCCACACTGCCAGACACCCACTCACTCACTCACTCATAGTCACTACACACCCACTTACCCACCCACAGAATCACTGACACCGCCACTCACTCACTCAGCCGCTGACACACCCACTCAGCAATACAGCCACTCACACAGCAACTCACTCACCCACGCACCCATACAGCTACTCACACCCATACACACAAGGATAAATACAGTCACACAGCCACTCACATACTATATGTTAGAAGTAGTGTCACTCAGTAGTAGTGCACCTAGTATACCAATTTAACTTTTTTAGCAGGTTAGTATATATGTTTAACAATCAAAATCTTAGAAAATACTTACACTCACTAGATGATGCCATAAGCAGTGCATTGTGGGGGTATAAGTTATAGTTAGCGCAGGTAACTAGAACTACTGAATTTCAATGGTTTTGTATGAGTGAAATCTGAGCCGAACTATAACGTCCCTGTAACCTTTGTTTTTTTCAGTGAATTTCTAAAGTTTTTGTAAATTCACTTTCCGAACTATAACGTCCCTGTAACCTTTGTTTTTTAAAGATATATATATATATATTTATTACACAGTGGCGGTCGCCACTGTGTAGTTATAGTTAGGGCTTAATTAAAAATAGGGAGAGTGTTTTTGGGTTTGCTAATAACTTGAGCACCGTTTGACGAATTTTCACAAAACTTTCCAAAAAAAAAAAAAGAAAGGTGTTCTCCACCTCAGCTACTTCCTTGAAAGTTTCGGGGTGATCCATGAAGCTTGGGCTGATAAACTAGGGAGGTCTCAAAATGCAACTTCCCCACGCAACTTCCATAGGGATTTTTAACACTACGGCCCAAACAGCTGTACGGAACTATACTAAATTCGACACAAAGCTAGATCTTTCCCCAGAAAGCATGCCTTTTGTGATTTTTGTGTAAATTAGCTCAGTAGTTTTTGAGAAATTAAGGTTCAAAATGTATGTATGTATATCTGGACGGTTGGATTCGCGGGAGTCCAGCGAGCACGCAACTTCAAATAATAGAGAGATCTAATTAGCCAAGTGTTTTTTTTTCCCCTGTTAGCCGTCTGGCTCCAGCGGGAGCTCATGCTCTCACTGGCTGGTGGCAACATGAGGAGAAATGCTCTAGCCATCATTTCAGGTCCCGGTACTTGAAATTATAAAACATAATAAGACAGACAAATTACGGAGCATTCCACATTGATAATTACTCCTCAGCACACTTGAAGCTTAAGCCCAGCCAAGGAAAGTGGCCTGCACGTTCGCCAGAGGATGGAACTGACACAACTCAACATGATAGAGGTGGCCGGGTGAGTGTTACCTTCTTTGCTGTGCCTGCTCGGGTGGCTGAACCACCGGGCGTCAGTAGACTTTGTCCTAGCAGCACTGTGTCTCCCGGCCAGAGGGAAAAGTGATGGGACTCTGCCCATTATAGCTCACTCCTGTCCTCCGTGTATCTGCTGCCTGGGAGGGGGGTTTAGACCTTCGGGAGACGTATAGGCTTCCTGCCCCCTTGTCGGTGGCACTCCATCGAGGGCTGCCTCCTCCCCCTGCAATTCTATGAATGACTGCAGGCTCATCTCCTTCAGCGGCTTTGTCTATTGTTTATTCAGCCCCTCAAGAGGGTTGTGTCCCCTGTGCCAACACCCCCCACCGGCATCCTAGCACTGAGCCGATCACTCTCCTCCTGCACTTCAAGCTGCAAATTCATTGTAGGGTTTGGTTTTGCACAGCGCTTCAATGGATTTGGAGTGAGTGTGATCTCCACGCACTCCAGCTGGCCCACAATTTAGCCCAATTACGTTTCTTCATGTGGGACGAGCTGGGAGACAGCCATTTTGGACCATTTGGTTGGGAAGTAACATTAAGAAAAGACTTGGGTCCCGCAGAGGGATCATTTAAATAAAAAGAGGACTTGCTCATGGATATTAGAGGCCCACGGTAGAGAAACTACCATTAGATTAAGCTCACCTGACCTACAACAAAAACAGTCCTAAAAGCAAAGCGCACCCTGCAGAGCGGATATTATGAAGGAAAATATTCTCCTTCAATTAGCCCTGATAGTAGCAAAATATGGAAGGCCTACGCTTATTTCCCTAGTTATCCCTGAGCTCCTCTCAGCTGATAACAGCTACTAACACTGTGGTAGGACTACTACTACTACTAGTCTCCTAGGGGACTAAAAACTGTAAAAGGACTTTGTCTCTTAAAGGAACAAGAACTGTAGTAGGACTTCTCTAATTCGGACCATTAACTTTGAAAGGCCTATGCCCCTTCCACTGTTCCTCTGAAAGGGGCAGACATCTTGGAATCTCTCCCCTGTGAAGATCATTTAGAAGGTAAAAGAATACCCCTCCATGAACATAGGGACATGGAGGGGTATTCTCAGAAATCCTAGGTGTTTGTCACACAAAACAACATCTGAAGCTCCCACCTCTTAGTGAGGCAGAGAAAACCCTAGATCAAAGCAACAAGACACAGCTCACAGGGACAAGCATCCATTATTCACCAAGATGACCCTACAGAAAGTCAATGCTCCTGAAAGTTGCCTCTCTGAATCTGGACATAAATCCCTCAAAATAAATTATCTGCCGAATCCCTCCAAGAATGCAGCAAAACAGTTCAAACAAAGCCTACCCAGAAACACTCATCTCTGACTCCTACCGTTGCTTGAAGAAAGGAACCATAAAATCAGACCTCATCTTCTTCACGAGATGTACAGCAAGGTGGAGAAAAGCGGTTTAAGCAGTCCTACAGGTATCAAAATCCACCAAGATTCCACACAGTCTCAAATTGTCTATATCTCCCTCCCACATCTGTCGCAGAAGTGACAATCTACAAGAATGGCATAATACTGGTACAAGCATCTGACCCCAATCTCGAAATCTTTGATCAATGGTACCGCAAACTTGGAGCACACACAAGAGCACCTTTAAGCCAGAGCACTGCCCAAGACGTGCAGACTAATCAACAACCTCCGAGTACCAATAACACACCAGAACAAAACCGAATTCCAACCGAAATGGACCGTTCCACCCCACAAGACTCACCAATTATACCGCAGCTAAACCTGATCTACAACACAAATGACCAAGACCCATACCCTACTGTCTTCAAGTGTCCCAACTACCCCTTAGGTACGTCATTGGAAAGTTCCACAACAACGACAAAAACCAGTCAGGATCCTAGTCAAACTACAGTCTCTTATCCAAACACTACCTCTCTGGCACCTCCACATATGATTATGCCGACCAATGGAGAGGAACAGAGATTTGAAGGGATCCCACCAGATTAATCAGGAAAAGGAGCCTAAGACAACACTCCACCGGAACAAAGACACTCCCTGACTCCCAAATGGGTTTGACCATTAAAGCACCAAAAAAGTACATCACTGCCCTCAGAAAACCCGCCAGTCGTACATTTAGCTCAGCATGTAAGAAGATCCTAAGTAGTAAACACATCACAAAGGGATCCCCAGGAAAGACACTCCCCCCACAATGGCCTCAACCATTCATTGAGTAGGCACGTAAGATCACATGCAATATGGCGAACACCAATTTCAGACATGACAGTATAAAAAGATCACACACCCAGATCATTCCATAGGAAAGAAACAGACTGGGCTTCACTTTATAGAATCCAGGAGATGTGACATGTCCCACAATCACAATCCGACAACTTACTGGCATACCCAGCTAAGCAAGCAGGAAGGCAAAATTGAAAATATAATAAAGAGATTAAATATACCAAATACGAACCTCAGGAAAACCTCACTAGCTTTCCAAGAGATCAAGACATATATACAAGATGCATTAACGCCAAAGGATAAATACCTCTCACAGTCAACCAGAAGCTATGTCACTCACCCGTGGCCATCCACACCAGCACTTCACAATGTTTTTCGGCCCAAGTGAGCACAGAACCATCTATCCAAGACAGACATCTTGCTTCTATACTACAAGGATTCCCCACGGCCAACCTCACAGCTGACCCACAACATAACGACTGTTGACTTCAAGCAAAGACGAAGGCCACAGGAAAAAAGACAGAATTCAAACCACAAAAACCTAATTGAGATCCTGCTAACACTAAATCCTAATCCCTCGTGCATCTCAAAACCAATCCTAAAATGCATGTTACTCAATTGCAGATCAGCGCTCAAACATGCAACCGACATCGCTGAAGCCATCCTTCATCACAAATTGAACATTATATTCCGGACAGAAACCTAGCTAAATCAATGGTCCACACCCATGCTTGACATCCTGGTTCCTCCAAACTATACCATTCAGCACCTTGACCGACAGCAACGACAGGGAGGAGAGATAGCGATCATTCATGAGAATTCCCTACTAGTCAAAACGTTTCCAGTAGACAGTCTCGCATCCTGTGAATACATGGGTGCAGAAATCTCCACAGCAAAGTCGTCACTAGCCAAAGTACACCTCATTTACCACCTTCCAGGAGACAACCAACTGTTCATGGAACATACAATGGAAACTATTACAATACACTCCAAGCTACACTCCAACACCATTTTTCTCTGAGATTTCAACCTTCACTGGAATGACGAGAACGATACGCAGGTCTCCACTCTAAAACAATTCCTCTCGGACCATAACCTGACCCAATCGTGCAAAGCCCAACTCATTACAAAGGATCAACACTCAACCTAATCATATCCAGAGAAGGAGCACGGTCAATCGAATCAATCACATCCAATCACTGGTCTGACCATCACTCAATCTTATTACACCTAAATACGCACACACACAGAACCAAAGGGCAAGAAACCAAACAGAAATGCTGGGTTAGAGATACCAAAAACACGAACAGAGATGAACTGCCTGCACTTTGCAAAAAAAACCTTCACTCCTCCAACTGCAACCGAGAATGTTCTCGAATTAACCGAGCACTACAACCAAACAAATTCAAACATAATGGAGTCAGTATCCCTTCTAAGGCTGAAAAGACAAAAAAAAAATCAAAAGTCTCCTATCCTTGGTATAATGAAAGCCTAAATGAGGAAAGGAGGAGACTTAGACAAGCAGAGCGAAGTAAGAGACAGGAACCCTTGACATTGCTTCTAATCAAACTTCGTGAATGACGGAACAGCTACAAAAAATGCATATGGAAAGCAAAAGCATCGTACTTCAGATCCCACTCGACAATGCAAGAAGTCACCCAAGGCAACTGTTCGAAATTGTCAACCAACAAACCAGGGCAAACAATGCAACAAAGATCAGCAATAACTCAGTGGAAAACTATGAAGCTTCTTCGTTTTTCAATAATAAAATCTTAGAAATTAAAAAAGAAATTGTGACCGACAGAGAAAGATTAAGAGCCACTATAGACAATGATCACCATTCTGACGATGTATCTCCGTCCCTAGTGGAGAACCATACAAAAAACCACCCTGCCAAGACCAAAAATCAAGCATTCTGGAGTGAGTTCAAAACACATACTGAGGAAGAGGTCCATAAGATCTTACTATCTATGAAACCAACTTCTCATTTCAACGGCCCTATCCCATCCACAATACTGAAGAAACCCAGTCACCTCTTCTCACCTATATTGACGGAGAAACTAAATTCATCTCTAAAATAAGGCACGATCCTGGACTGCCTGAAGACTGGACAAGTGACACCCCTCTTGAAAACAGTAGGAGAAGACCCTACAACCATGAACAACTTTTGTCTGGTGTTAAATATTCCCCTTCTGGCCAAATTTTTGGAAAAATGTGGACACAACCAATTGCAATTGCACATTGATCAATTCAACCTACTCAACAGATCATCAGGATTTAGACATGGGCAAAGCAAAGAATCAGCCATTGTTCACATAATGGATGACACCCTTAAGATGCTAGACAACAACGATTCATGCCTACCCATCCTCCCAAACCTCTCATTGGCGTTCGATAGTGTTAATCACAACAACCTACTAAAATTGCTATAAAACAGAATGAGTTTGTCTGGGAAAGTGCTCTCCTGGCTCACATCCTTCTAGCAGAACTGCTCACAAAGAATAAAACAAAGCAACTCACTCTCAGACTCTTCAACAGTGAGATGCAGAGTCCCACAATAATTAACCATTTTTCCCCACATTCTTTAACCTATGTATGGTGCCACTAACGGAAATCTTCAAACAATCAAACCTTGCTTACCACATGTACGCAGCCAACACAATTTTACTTAAAGATATGTTCGCTAGAGGATGTCATCCAACTAAATAACACTCTAGTCAAAACTCAGTCCTGGCTATCACAAAACAACCTCAAGCTGAACTCTCTGAAAACAGAATTCCAACTTATTACCCCTCATAACAGCTCCACACATATCCAAGATTGGCTCAATCACCTAGACACCTTTAAATACAAACCCACCATTATTGATTCCACTAAATCCCTTGGTATAACTCTGGACAAGAATCTGAACATGGGAGCACATATCAGTGCAACCACGTGCAGTGTGGTATTCCAACTTAAGCTACTGAAGAAAGTGAAACCATTCCTACCACATCAGAACTTCAAACTAGCAGTACAATAATTAGTGGCCTCCACACTAGAATACCGATGTGGGACCATTTCAGGTCTTCCCAAGTCGAGAATGGCTCCACTCAAAGTGATCTTAAACACAGCAGCTAGACTGTTAACAGGCACTAGACGCTTTGACCACATTACCCCATCTCTTAGGTCTCTCAATCGGTTACCTCTCGAGGCCAGAACTCAATTGAAAATTGCTTGCCTCACGCATAAAACTTTACATTTTAACGAACCTAGGTACCTGGCAGAAAAGATTTGAATCTCAGGAGGCAGCCTGAATGGCCGTTGTTTAACAATACCTCTGTTACAACAAACCATATCTTATCTATGTTTTTAGTTAGATGTTCTTTGTTATGCTTTCAGATCTTTGTGTATCTATATCATTCATTTGTACAGCGCTCTGATACCCTCGGGTCATGTCCACGCTTTATAAAACACCAAAAATAAAATTAAAATAAATAACTCCGCATAAACATTGTTCCCCTGGGTAACTGGAAAGGATCGAGCTTAGCGCAGACTTAGGAAACCCTCTTGGAGAATCTAGCACAGTCCTTCATAAATGAATGACGGACTTTTAAGAATATCTCTTTTACAACATACCCTATCCTACTTGTGTATTCAGCTTTTGATCTATTTTTTTGTTAAAGTATATATTTATTTCATGATTTCAGTTATTTGTCTCCGTTTATGCTTTTTCAATCGTATGTACAGTGCTCTGATACACTCAGGTCATATTCGCGCTTTGTAAAACACCCAAAATAAATAAAATATATGGAATCGGGGGATATATAGATATATAGATATATATATACACACACACACTATATATACATATTTATATTAAATACACACGTATATACACATTAAAACTACAAAATTTGAGTTCTTTGAGAACAAAATCATGGGACTTCCTAATAAAACAAGAAAAATGTTTACTATAGGTAAAAAGTTACTAAGACCCACAGCTGTCATCAATTCTCAACATCCCTTTACTACTTAGTATGAACAGCTTGCATCCTATTTTCAGTCAAAAAATCTGTCAATTTAGGCTAGTCTCTCATCCGGCTTTCCTACGAATGATGAGATTCTTGACTTGATACAGAGCAATAGGATTCCGCTGAACAAGGTGACACTATCTATTTTTTTTGTCTATCACATTGGAAAGCTCCCTGTCGGCGTTAAGCACTTTAAAATCGGGCTCTCCATCTGACCCCTGCTGCCCAATGAGTGTGCACTAGGTGCATCTGTAATCAACCCTTTAGTAAATAGGATATTAAACTCCTCTTGAGAGTCAGCTAGGCTTCCTAGCTCCAAGAAGCAAGCAGGAAATTTGCCTTTACTAAAAAAATCTTCTGCAGAACCTGGAACTCTGTCAAATTACAGACCAAAATCTCTGCTCCAAGCATTCTCCAAGATACTGGAGAAGCATGTTAACCTTCAACTTTCCAGGTATCTGGAATCCAATAATCAGCTTCATCCCAGCCTGTCAGGGATTAGGCCCAACTATAGTCCTGAGACTGCTCTCTCGGAGGTTGGCGAATATATCAAAGGCATATACTGGATGGAGGGGGGAAAGGCGGTGCTGATAATGCTCAACTTATCAGCCTTTGATATGGTTTCACACTCCAGCCTCCTTGAGCACTTGCATTCCGTCGGAAATAGAGGGTCAGGCCCTGAACTGGCTCGCCTCTTTTTAGAGGGACGCAGACAGCAGATCTGGATTCCACCTTATTCATCAGAGCCTCGTGAGTCGACAGTAGGAGTGCCCCAGGGTTCCTCTCGGAGCCCTACATTATTTAATGTTTATCTTACCCCACTTGCTCAGTTAGCAGTATCCCCAGGTGCCAAAATTATATCATATGATGATGATGACACCAAGCTATTGTTCTCATGTGGCAAGGGTGAAGAGCTCCCTGGGAACTTGAATAAAATCTAACTGCAGTTTTTCATTGGCTGGAAATACATCCGCGTAAGTGTAATGCTGAGAAAACAGATTCTCGTTTTCGGTGACATCCCACTAAACAGTTGGCAGGCCTTCTGGCCTGAAAAGGCCTCTCCCCAGGCACTCAGGATAGTATTGTGAGGAACTTGGGGGTGAAATTTGATGCCCATCTGTCATTTAAGCCACAAATACAATCTGTTGTGGGTAAATGTTTCGGGGTTTTGCGATCACTGAAAAAGTTTTTATACTTATTGTCTCCCTCTGCAAAGAAAACAGTCATCCAGGCCCTCATTACGTCAAGACTAAATTATAACGCACTTTACCTGGGCCTGCCGGAATATCTTCTAGAGAGATTTCAGGTGGTGCAAAACGCGGCAGCCCACCTCCTTTTGAAACTGCCTGTGAGAGTGCATATCTCCCCACATTTACAAGATCTGCACTGGCTTCCGATTAGGAAAAGAACTGTGTTGAAGGCGCTGGTGCCGACACATGGGGCTCTTCACCAATCAGGGGCTGTGTACCTTAGAGCCAGGTTGAGCTTCCATTCTCCCACCCGAAATCGGAAATCTGCCAATAAACTATCGGCTGTGATTTCCAGAATAAGGAAGACTAGAACAGGAGGTAGATCATTGGCTTTTCTGGGTGCCACTGCTTGGAACAAACTCACGTTAGATCTGTGGGCTGTTTCTAATCTGTCAACCTTTAAAAAAGGCTGAAAACTTGGCTTTTTAGTCAGGTTTGAACTGTGGTCACTATCTTCTGATCTTTGGCTACTGCACCGGGACACTCTGCTGAGTAGCTGTGCGCATTATAAATCTAATTTCATCATCATCATACATATATATACACACGCACATATACATACATATATATACACACAAATATATATATATACACACACACAAATATATATATACATACATATGCATACACACATCTATAGATATATCCATCTATATATACACATATATCTATATATAAATAAATATAATCAAAAAGCTTTGTCTAACACCAGAGCTAATACAATCATGCTGTGATTCTAATTGGAGTGCGCCTTTTCTGCTCTCTGCACCATGCTTTGCTTGGATGAATGGACAGAGATTCTCTGCCCCCTCCAACTGGTGCTGGTACCAAGCCCCCTATTTCCAAAAGACTAGTGGAGGGAGGAGAAGGGGCGTTCGTTCCATTTGTGTAGCAGGTGCAGTGGCATTCGGGCCTAGAGGGTTCCTCTGAACCCTGATAATTGCTTTATTTAACCAGACCAGTTTTGTTGCTTGCACCAGGCCCAATGGCACCCTTGCTAGGCTACGGGGAGGGCCGGAGGGGGTAAATCAATAGGACAAACCTGCCCCCTGTCATTTCATTTTACTTCTGCACCCAGAGGCTTTGAAGAAGAATGTGTCTGAAAGTGCAGAGTATACACTGGAGTGTATACAAAGGTGTGTGCGTGCGCAAGCCGGCAGGAGCACCTCGGCCATATAGCGCCGCGTTCAGTCTGTGCGTGTTGCAGCACGAGACCGTGGAATGCTGCAGCACTACAACGTGTGCACCAAGTAACCCCTCCCAAGGGGGCACGTTCCCCCGTTCACCCTGGGTGTTCCACCCACATGCGTCCTTTCCTCCCCCCATAAATCATTCCAGTGACGACATGATATGGTGCATAGAAAGGCCGCAGTTTATTTCAAACATGAATTATACATCTCAACTTATTGGTTGGTCATTCATATATTCCATGTCAATTTACATCATACATTACTTTTCCGTTTGGTTCTGACCTTTTATGACAGCACTAACCTTGTCCGATGTGCCCCTTATGCAAGGTTTCAGCGTTCACGGTTCCAGGCTTCCCTTGCTACCGATTATTGTGGGCGTCCGTCAGGCAGGGGCGTAACACAGGCCCCCGCAGCCCCTGCGGTGCAGGGGGGCCCCCCCCCAAGCTCCAGGGGGCCCCCTCAGCACAGCACTTCGGCTGGAGTGCTCCAGATCGAGTCCGGAGGGGGCCCCTCCACGTACCCTGCAGGGGGCCCCCTCAAGTTTCATTACGCCACTGCCGTCAGGACTGGCCGGGGCTGCAAGTGCCGTTCCGCTTGCTTGGACCCTTGCTGAACACTCGCCCGCTCCCCAATGCCCCTGCCGTATGGCATCCCAAGGACACTGTGCGAGCATCATCTACTCTGCCTGTGTGCTGTCACCCGCTCACCCTGTGTCCCTGCCATGAGGCATCCCAAGGACACTACGTGAGCGGCTCTTCTACCTATGGTGTTTCCCCTTTGGATCTTTTTCTGGGTTTCTTCCGCCCTTCCCTGTGCCCCACGATTCCGCTGCTGCGCCGACCGCTTTCTTCCGGTGTGGGTGGGTGGGATTCTGCTGGGCTGGTGGGTTTCTTGTGCCAAACAGGGGGCACCTCGCCCCTTTTGACCCCACCAGCCGCTTGACCTCTTGTGCCCTGATTGGGCCATTAACCAGTCTTTGGAGTGTGCCCAATCGTGTGCACCCTCCCTTTCGCGGGCTTCCCGGGTTCCCGCCCCCCGGGAGGCGTTCTGCACGGGCCCCCATCGGGTCCGGCTTCACCTCCCCCCGGCCCATGCTCCGTCTGGCAGCTGTAGGTTGTGATCCAGATAGTGCAGTACGCACAGTCCCTGTGTCGGATACCGTGAGCATATGGTGTGTGACAGTGCAATTGTTACAGGCACGCGCAGCTGGCGTCCCAGTGTGCCAAATGAGAGAACCAGAAGCCCCGGAGAGGAAGTGAGACAAGTAAAGTGACAAAAGAGGAAGGAAACTGAAACACCCTAACAATGAAAGAATCAAAGTGCCAACAGGACTCGGACCGGAAGGCCAGGCCCATGCTTAAGAGTGATCTACATTAGCACTAAAAAGATTATACAATTCTGGTAAATATAGCTCCCGGCATGGAAACATCTCTCCCTGTTCTATTAACATTAGATCCAAAAGTTATTTTAATTTTACATTTCTTATCGCAAACATGTGGCGTCATCTTAAGAAAGGGGCTGGCATTTGTTTCTGTTTGTGGAACACGTTTGCAATAAAGATAAAATAAAACAATTAACCATTTCACCTGCTTGCCAAGGCCGGGCCTATTGGCTTTGTCAATGCTGGTACTGTAACACACAGAAGACTAGGGTCTCTCGCATGTGTCCCCATGGGAGAACAGTCGCTTCACATTGTTTGGGGGGGGGATTACATTTTTATGGGCTGGATTGACTGTGCAACTGTCCCCAGACCATTATGTGAGCATCACTAGAGGGGCTTTGGCTCCACCCACAAGTTGGGGGTCAGAAGTACAGGTTTTGATTGGGCAGAAGTTGTGTGCTTCCAGACAAAAGTGCTTGCCCTCCACACAGCTGGGATCATTTTGTTTATTTATCCAGCTGCCTGAACTTACAGGGGCACACACAACTTTGTAATGCTGTTAAAGTGTCTTAGATAACTAGATCATTTATGCTGTTTTTCTCTGGCAGCAGCAAACATTGGGTGGGGGGGGACTTTAACCCCTTCGATGCGCGTGACAAGCTCAGCTCGTCATGCTGCGCGGTAGCGCTGTGCGCATGACGAGCTGAGCTCGTCACGACCGCACCCGCGATCGGAATGTCCAGCACACGAGCGGAATTCCGATCGCGGTCAAGGGGTTAACCAACATGGATTTTTAGGTCTGGCTTGACAGTGCAAATGTCACCAGACCTTTTAACCTACAATAATATTATTATTCTATAGTTCTTTGCTTCCAAACAAATGCATGTCCATTTCTACGCTATATACTTTTAATTCTTCACGTTACCATACAACATTCCTGGAATAATAATGGAGAGATGACATTTGGTACAGCGTGACATGGTGACAGCATGGAACAAGCCAGTGCAATTTCTATTTTTTTTTATGTTTGAAAAGCTTTATTTAACATCCAATAAAAAACAGAAGAAAAAATATAACATACCAGCATTACAAAGATAGCATATAAAGGAGAAATATTACAAAAGCTTTGGCAAGTACATTAAAGTGAAGAATAGAAGCCATTTTGGGAGTTTTTAAATAAGGTAGGGAAAGGGAGGAAGGAAGGGAGGAGGAGGCGAAGGGGGGGGAAGAAGGAACTACTAACACTCTAGAATAAAGGAAATCATATATCACAATGCATATTATATATAGAATAGAAATACTGAGTTATTAATTAATTAAAATCATTTATCAAGTCAAGGAGGATAAGAAGTAGAGAACAGAGATAATGTCATTCAAGGAGGTTTAAAGTTTTCAGAGGCTAAAGGCGAGTTCTTTTTAAAACAATCTGATCTAAGTAGGTGGTAAGGGGTAACCAGAAGAATTCTCTATTGACCATTGGTTTACATGAGGAGGCGAAGGCAACATCAAGTCTATGAAAGGAACAAAGGCTATTCCACCAGTGTTGTATGGATAATTTTGTGAGGGTTTTCCAATTAAAAAGATATGTTGGAAGGCTAGAGCAAGCATGAGGTCAAAAAGACCGTGACTATATGAGGGAGATCCAGGGAATCAGAGAGACTGCCAATGAAGAGGAGGGGTATAGAGTGAGGAATGAAGATCTTAAATAGTCGGGAGATATATGACCAAACCTTCCCCCAAAAGTCACAAACCGGAGGACAGAGAAAGAGAAGATGAATGAGATTAGCATTAGAGGAACCACAAGTCCAGCAGTTAGAATCAGTAGAAGAGGAGAAACGGGCTATAGAGGCAGGGGTAAGAAAAAGTCTGTGATAAAGAAAGAACATAGATTGGGTAAGAGAGGCAGAACGAGAGATTTTGAGAGATCTGGTCCAAAGTTTATCCCAGAAGGCGACACTCCATTCACAACCCAGATCAGATTCCCAAGAAAGTTCCAACTTAGATTTTGTTCTGTATGGATTGGGGGCTAAGAAAAATTTGTATACAAGGGAGGCTTTGGGTAGAGAGAGGAGTATTTTAAGAAGAGGATTTTGGACACTAGTTGAGGTTAAAGAGGGAAGGGAGTAGTAAACGTCAAGAATGATCGCCATAAGAGTGGTAAACTTCTGTAAAAAGGCAGGGGACAATGGAATAAAGCCTGAAATTGAGGGAAAGAACATGGTGAAAGTCCATTGAAAAGATGCTTAATCCAGATAATTCCTTTGAGTCTCCACGTTTTCCAAAAACGGGTCTGTTGTTCAAGATAATAAGAGAGTTGTACCAAATAGAGGATTCTAAGAAGGATTCGCGAGAGATAGGAGTGGGTTGGACCAGGGGTTTCAAAGGGAACAGGTGTGTTTAAATAAGGGAAGGGAGGTAAGGGAGTTTTTGGCAGAAAAAGTTATAATTTCCTTGAAAGAAAAGGGTGATAGTAAAATGTGCTCAATAGAGAGCCAAAGTGGGGTGAAGGGGGAAGAATCAGATGTGAGCCATCTCGAAGCCTGACGAAGGGAAAGGATTTGTGATAGAGACGAAAATCCGGAAAATTCACCCCACCATTGGATCTGATCTTACGAAGAGAAGACAAAGCGATTCTGGCTCTTTTATTTTTCCAGAGAAATTTAGAGAGGCATGAGTCGATCCGTTTAAAATAAAGAGCGAGGGATATGAATGGGGAGCATGGAGAGAGTATAAGTTAAAATTGGAGCAATCATCATTTTAATAGAATCTAATCGACCCCACCAAGAGAGAAAGAGAGGGTTCCAGGAAGAGAGTAAGTTCTCAACTCGGGATAAAACTGCAGACATGTTTAATTTAATTGAAGAAATAATGGAATTAGAAAACCATATGCTTAGATATTTAATTTTTGAACTATTCCAGGCAAATCCCGTGGAAGAAAAGGAATGGGGAAGACAGAATTTTGTAAGGGGGGAGAATCTCGGTCTTATCTGAATTAATTTTATAGCCAGAGACCTGGGAAAAAGAATCAAATTCAAGTAATAAAGGGGGAATAGAGGTCTCTGGAGCAGAAATGAATAAAGAATATCGTCTGCATAAGCAGAAAGTTTCAATTGATGGTCACCATAAGAAAAACCGGATATAGAATCATTATTACGAATAGAAGATAAAAAGGGTTCAAGAGCAAGGACAAAAAGAAAGAGGGGATAAAGGGCAACCTTGACTGAACGCCACGTTGGAGAGGAAAATAAGATGAGATTCGACCGTTGACTAATACCGAAGCTTTGGGAGCAGAGTAAAGTAAAGAGATAAGTGAAATCAGTTTAGGACCAAAACCGTGCCATTGCAATGAGGCAAATAAAAAGGACCAATCTACTCTATCAAAGGCCTTCTCTGTGTCAACAGAGATAGCCGCCAGGGAGGTGGAGAGGGAGGGAACTTTATTTAAAACATTGAGGAAGAGGCGGGAATTATCCGAGGTAAGTCTCCCCTTGACAAAACCGCACTGCTCCTTACCTATAAGGTGAGGCATGAGGGGATCTAAACGTAAAGCGAGCGATTTGGCAAATAACTTGTAGTCAACATTAATCAGGGAGATCGGACGATAATTCTTACAGAATTTTGGATCTCGACCTTCTTTAGGAATGAGGCAGATTGTAGCTTCCTGAAAGGAACCTTCTGTCTTACCAATTAGATAAAAAGAATGAAAAAGTGTTAAGAGTTTTGGAAGTAATAACTCGGAAAAATGTGAATAAAATTCAACAGAAAATCCATCTGGGCCAGGAGTTTTCCCTTTAGTGAGAGCATTTAAAGCAGTAGAAAGTTCATTAAGGGATAGGTCAGTTTCAAGATCAAAAAGATTAAGATGGGGGTTAGAAGGGGCAGGAATTTTATCAAGGTAGGCCTTAATAAGAGAGGAGGAGGGAGGAGACTCTGGAATATAAAGATTTTGATAAAAAAGTTTAAATTCATTAAGTATTTCTTGGTCTTTATGCAAAGGGAATTATTAGAGGAGTAAATAGAGTCTATGAGGGTACGTTCTTTGCGCGTTTTGAGGTAATTTGCTAAAAGTTTCCCTGTTTTATTACGGCCTCCATAGAAACGGGCACTACTACGAAGAAGTACAGAGGACGCATTGTCAGTGGTGGATTTGTTAAAAGCGAGTTTGGCCTGTATCAAATCTGGTGAGATGGAATCTTTCGAAGAAGTGTAAAATTCATGTTCTAGAAGCTTAATATGTGCTAAAGTAGCTTTTCGTTGTTACAAAAAACGCTTCTCTTTTTTTAGACGAAGTCTATGATAAAACCTCTTGCAGTGGCCTTAAAGAGTCCCAAATGATATGGGGGAGAGATTGGGATCACAGTTAAGATCAAAGAATTCGTTAGCAAAGGAACGAAAGGAGGAAGAGAGAGAGGGTCTAAAAGAAGAGTTATTAAACGCCATCGAGAGGACCTGGGATGCGGAGGGAGTAAATCAAGATCTGTTACAATAGGGGCATGATCCGAAATGACTATAGGTTCAATAGAGGAAGACAGTAAATTTTGAGATAAGGATTGAGAAAGAAAGATATAATCTAGGCGAGAGAGGGAAGCATGAGGAGGAGAGAAAAAGGAGAAGTCCAAAGTATCAGGGTGAGAAAGTCTCCAAGAGTCAATGAGATGTGTCTGAGAGATAGTGTCAAGAAAGTGTCTATGGGTTTTATGTGGGGTAAAGCGAACCTTGGATTTACGGTCGAGAAATGGATCTACAACTTGATTGCAATCGCCTCCCAGTATAAAAAAATCATCTTGAAATTGGATACACTTTTGCGTAATCAGAGGCCAAAAAGAACAGTCAGATTGTGTAGGCCCATAAACATTAAAAACAGTTAAAGGTACAGTATTAATTAACAATTTAGCTAGTATCCATCTACCATCTGTGTCAATTTCTTGTGATAGGACTTTACAGTTCAATTTCTTATGACACAAAATTATGACACCATTTTTTTTATTAACAGATGGGGAGAATAAAACCGTACCCACCCAGCTCCTTTTTAATTTTAATGCCTCAATTTCTGTAAGATGGGTCTCTTGTAAAAAAACCAGATCAGGGTTATAAGAGGCAAGGTGGGAAAGGATTCTCTGTCTTTCAATAAGGTTGATAAAACCTTTTACGTTCCAGGAGATAACTCTGAATGTAGAAACATTAAAGATTTAAACAAGCAAAATATGCAATGATAGAAACATAAAAAGAGGTACCAATGGGCAAGAAGAAAAAAGAGGCAAGAAAGGAAGGGGAAAAAGGACGAGGAGAAGGAAGAATACAAGAAGAGACAGTACATATCCAAAAGGACGACTGAGGATATGTACCTAAGGGGGACAAGAACAAAATAAGACTGGGGGAGTGGTGACGCGTGGAAGACGAACCATCCAAACCAGGAACTCCGGACCACACCAGAACAAACAAAAGTACGCAGGCGGACCGAATAAAGAAGAAAAATAGGAAACATTAGAAGATATATCTTTGACAAAAAAGGAGGACACAAACAGATACGGATTACAGGGACAGCATATAATCGAAGACAGAAAAAAGGGAATAAAGAGGAATTAACCGTAAAAGATGTTAACGAGAACTATATCGCGGCTGAGAGAAAGCATAGGCAAACTTTTCTTAAACATATTCAAATCGCACATTAATAGCATGGAAACTCTAGGGAAAATACATAAATGAATATAACATGTCAACCATTAGAAGGACCAGCAATATCCATGCCAGTTGAAGAGTGAGAGTGTATGAACTTCCTGAGTTCCGCAGGATCTTCAAAAGACTGGGTATGATTTTGGAAAGTCACCTTAAAAATGCAAGGATGGAAGAGGTCATAGCGGGCTCCCAATGAGCGGAGTGGAGGTCGAAGACTGAGGAATTCTTTGCGTCTGCTTGCCGTAGCATTGGAGACATCTTGAGAGAGAAAAACTCTCTGGCCAAGCCAAGAAAGTTGCCGCTTTGCTCTGGCTGCAGAAAGGACTGATAGCAAATCAGTAAATTTCAGGAAGAGGATAATGACTCCTCGGGGCCTAACCGAAGATGAAGACAATGAAGGACGAGGACCAAGTCTGTGGGCTCTTTGAATACTAAGAGTGGAGGAAGTAGGCATGTCCAGTAATTTTGGCAAGAAGGAAGTGAAAAAAGCGACAGGATCTTCACCTTCCAAAGCTTCAGGAAGACCATAAATTCGTAGGTTGTTCCTCCTATTGCGATTTTCCAAATCCTCGGTATGCTGCTGGAGTTTGCGAACCTCTTTCTCCAGGGAGGAAAGTTTTTGAGAATCAGCTTGAACAGTCGAAAGTTGTTGCTCCATTGTAGAGACCCTACCCTCCATTGAAGACCATTTTTCTTCCAAAAATTGCATTTTATTATTCGTCTCCTCCACAAACGGACGTAAGGCACGTATTTCCTCTAATAACAACTCCAAGGAGATGGGAGGAGATGATGTCTTTTCTGGAGGTGGAGAGTCTTGCTTCAATCTTTTAGGTGTAGTCGTAGGCGGAGAAGATTTATGTGGGATTGATTGTGATGACTGATTACGAGCAGAAGTCACTCCAGCCATGTCTGTAGCGAGTGAAGAAGAACTAGATGACACAGGAGGCGTAGATGTCGCAATGGAAGAAGTTTTAGAGACAAAGATAAATTGAGGTTTGCGTATTCTACCCATACACAAATATTAATCCAGTAAAACAATGTTGGGTGGTAGCTGTGGGAGTAATGTTCCTTCAAAAGATGATGAGATGAGAAAAATATCCTTGAGGCCACAAGGAGAACCATGCAGTTTTAAACGGACGAATGACTGATATCAAGAAGCAAAACCTCCGTAAAAATAGTCCAAAGGTATGAGATAAGGAGAGGAGTGGCCTAGATATTAGAGTTGACACGTAGATTGCATGAGGAAATCACCATAGGAAATATGTCAGCATAAGAAAAATTGTTAGCATATTGTTAATATTGTGAAAAGGTAAGACCTGAGAAACATCTTCAGTATCACAAGGAACAATGAAGCTCAGCCGCTAGTTGAGGAATGCATGCTCAGTATCTGCTATGAGGAGAAAGTAGAAGGCCTCAGGGAGCAAAAATGGAAACAAAATGGCGGCCGTTCTGAGGCACCCTGAATTTCGGCGATGAAAAATGCCACGCATCAAAACGAAAACGGCTCACCATGTTCTGGAGGTGTTCCGCCGTCATTTCCATGAAAGGCTGTATAGCGAGGGTGTGCACCGCTAGAGGGTGGTATCACAGCAATCCAGAAGGCGGGCTCGCTGAGGGGATCGTACTGAAGGCGAAAATGACGAGAAGCGCAGGTGCGCTCCGTATTCAGAAATCCCTCACCAGGCTCACCGCATCTTCCGGTTCACAAAACGTTGGAGTCCGCTCATGAGGGATGCGAAATAACGCACCCGCGGCTCATTATTCGTTCCGGCGCGGCGGAGCTCCCAGCTCAGGCGGCCATCTTGTGCGGCGCCGAAACCACGCCCCCTCAATTTCTATTTTTGAATGGATAGAGCTGAATAATGTTTGAAACCTTAATAATTCAGTAACATTTACAGTTAATTAACGCAAACCTCAGGCAATACAAATGGTTGATAAAGTCATAGTCCATTCGTAAAAGGCTGAATCATTTCTACTTCATTGACGTCAATTTCAGGACTTGAAAGGTTCTTAACAACAATATCGATTGACTGGGCCAACCAAAGCCCGCCGGGGGGGGGGGGGCTCCAGCAGTGGCACTCTGAGGACCCAGAGGTGGCACTAAAGAGTGGCTCGGCCATTCAGACGTCTCACGATGTGGCAAGAGTTCCTTTCCCTGTGTGTTGCAGTCACAGTATCCACTTTATACAGATTTACATAGCACAAACTTGGCCTGAGAACAGACTGAGTTGCATTTTTTTTTAGGCAGAGAGAGAGAAAGTCATTTGCCCAGAATCAGACTGTTGAGCCACGCTGGGACTTCAAGCTCGTCCCCAGTTCTAAAGCTCAGAAGTAACAGCCGCTCAGCCACATCTGGAGGCGGATTGGAAACAAAAAAAGGTTCGAGCACCCCCTACAAAAAGTGGCCCACGCTTGCGGACCATGACCTTTCATGAGGCACTACTTGGTTAGTATCAGGGGGCTAATTGTATGAGAACACACTGATAAACAAAGGCTTTTATAGCCTGTGGGGCCAGTTACATCAGATAGGAATGAAAACTCCATTCCTTCAGTGAATCTCACCCACTGCTCTACTGACGCTCATCTTCAGGTCCATGGCCCCCCTTTGTTCTTGCATAACCTGTTATAATAAAATGAAAATCTTATGGTTATGGGCTGTGCCTTCCGACCAATCCATCACACATCAGCTCCTGCAGTACTGCCACCTGCATTCCTCCTTAAACCATTCATTTAAAAGGTCGGTTTGAAGGGGTTTACACAGCGGTTGAAGTAAGAACAGCCATTACAGGACGGGTGGCGGGGGGGTGGAGGGGGGGGCGTGGCTATTCCCTCGGGGCACGGTGCACTTCACAGGCTGCAGCAGTGCTAGCAGTGCCCCTGGATGATAGCAGAGTGCCCTCAATGCCCCCCACCACCTCCCTTGCGAGGAGAGTGAAGGCTTTTCTGCTCAGAAGCAGTATCTCCTGAGGCGACCCTGATGGCTGACCCTATGTCAGTCTGTATGTGGCGAAGCCGCCCTGTCATGCCTTAAGGCCGGGGCAAGAGGCAGCGCAGCACATGCTCTGCCTGCTGGGGCTGACCCTATGTCAGTCTGTATGTGGCGAAGCCACCCTGTCATGCCTTAATGCCGGGGCAAGAGGCAGCGCAGCACATGCTCTGCCTGCTGGGGCTGACCCTATGTCAGTCTGTATGTGGCGAAGCCGCCCTGTCATGCCTTAAGGCCGGGGCAAGAGGCGGCGCAGCACATGCTCTGCCTGCTGGAGCTGGCCCTTTGCCGTCCCATTCCCACATACACACAGACAGAGTGACAATGGGCGATCAACAGTCTGTGCTAGGATGGGGAGGGGCTGCTGCAGCGCAGGATGAGGGGAAGAAAATACAAAAAACAACAACTAAAATTGGCCCATACCTGGCCTCGGACACTGGCTGAATGCCCAACGTCCCAATCCGACCCTAGCCACATCCTGTATCCGTGGTGTGTGAATCAGGACACAGCTACCGAAGCCGAACGGGCAGCGGATTGATTTAAATCGGAAGTAATTTTCAATTTACCCGCTTAACTCTGATGGTCTCCTGGGTCTGAAGTAATAGTAACAAAGCAGAGACAGAAGCTGAAACAGCTAAAAGGAGGGATAATTTTGGATGCTGCCCACATCCCCCTAATAGCCAAGCACCTCACAATTGTCACAGAAAGTAGCCCTTTCTTCTCGTACCTCAATTTTATGGATGCAGAGATGTTCCTCCAAGGATGTAGCACCTCACCACTGGAAGGGACGTGGCCTCCTTCCCTCCATGGATGCAGCACCTCACCACTGGAAGGGGCGTGGCCTCCTTCCCAAAATGGATGCAGCACCTCACCACAGGAAGGGACGTGGCCTCCTTCCCTCCATGGATGCAGCACCTCACCACTGGAAGGGACGTGGCCTCCTTCCCTCCAAGGATGCAGCCCCTCACCACTGGAAGGGACGTGGCCTCCTTCCCTCCATGGATGCAGCACCTCACCACTGGAAGGGACGTGGCCTCCTTCCCAACATGGATGCAGCACCTCACCACAGGAAGGGACGTGGCCTCCTTCCCTCCATGGATGCACCACCTCACCACTGGAAGGGACGTGGCCTTCTTCCCTCCATGGACGCACCACATCACCACTGGAAGGGACGTGGATTTCTTTCCTCCATGGATAGAGCACCTCAGCACTGGAAGGGATGTGGCCTTCTTCCCTCCATGGATGCACCACATCACCACTGGAAGGGACGTGGCCTACTTCCCTCCATGGATGCAGCATCTCACCACTGGAAGGGACGTGGCCTCCTTCCCTCCATGGATGCAGCTCCTCACCACTGGAAGGGACGTGGCCTTCTTCCCTCCATGGATGCAGCTCCTCACCACTGGAAGGGACGTGGCCTTCTTCCCTCCATGGATGCAGCTCCTCACCACTGGAAGGGACGTGGCCTCCTTCCCTCCATGGATGTACCACATCACCACTGGAAGGGACGTGGCCTTCTTCCCTACATGGATGCAGCACCTCACCACTGGAAGGGACGTGGCCTTGTTTCCTCCATGGATGCAGCACCTCACCACTGGAAGGGACGTGGATTTCTTCCCTCTGTGGATAGAGCACCTCAGCACTGGAAGGGACGTGGCCTCATTCCCTCCATCAAGACAGCACTCACCACTGGAAGGGACATGGCCTCCTTCCGTCCATAGATGCAGCACCTCACCACTGGAAGGGACGTGGCTTTCTTTCCTCCATGGATACAGCACATTACCACTGGAAGGGCGTGGCCTCCTTCCGTCCATAGATACAGCACCTCACCACTGGAATGGATGTGGCTTTCTTCCCTCCGTGGATGCAGCACCTCACCACTGGAAGGGACGTGGCCTCCTTCCCTACATGGATGCAGCACCTCACGACTGCAAGGGACGTGCCCGCCTTCCCTCCATGGATGCAGCACCTCCCCACTGGAAGGGGCATGGCCTCCTTTCCACCATGGATGCAGCACCTCTCCACTGGAAGGGACTCGGCCTCCTTCCCTACATGGATGCAGCACCTCACCACTGGAAGGGATGTGGCCTTCTTCCCTCCATGGATGCAGCTCCTCACCACTGGAAGGGACGTGGCCTTCTTCCCTTCATGGATGCAGCTCCTCACCACTGGAAGGGACGTGGCATTCTTCCCTCCATGGATGCAGCACCTCTCCACTGGAAGGGACTCTGCCTCCTTCCCTACATGGATGCACCACATCACCACTGGAAGGGACGTGGCCTCGTTTCCTCCATGGATGCAGCACCTCACCACTGGAAGGGACGTGGATTTCTTCCCTCCATGGATAGAGCACTTCAGCACTGGTAGGGACGTGGCCTCATTCCCTCCATCAAGACAGCACTCACCACTGGAAGGGACGTGGCTATCTTCCCTCCATGGATGCAGCACCTTACCACTGGAAGGGACGTGGCCTCCTTTCGTCCATAGATGCAGCACCTCACCACTGGATGGGACGTTGCCTTCTTTCCTCCATGGATGCAGCACCTCACCATGAAAAGGGACGTGGCTTTCTTCCCTCCATGGATGCAGCACCTTACCACTGGAAGGACGTGGTCTTCTTCCCTCCATGGATGCAGCTCCTCACCACTGGAAGGGACATGGCCTTGTTTCCTCCATGGATAGAGCACCTCACCACTAGAAGGGACGTGGCCTCCTTCTGTCCATGGATGCAGCACCTCTCCACTGGAAGGGAAGTGGCCTCCTTCCCTCCATGGATGCAGCACCTCACCACTGGAAGGGACGTGGCTTTCTTCCCTCCATGGATAGAGCACCTCACCACTGGAAGGGACGTGGCTTCATTCCCTCCATTAAGACAGCACTCGCCACTAGAAGGGACGTGGCCTCCTTCTGTCCATGGATGTAGCACCTCTCCACTGGAAGGGAAGTGGCCTCCTTCCCTCCATGGATGCAGCACCTCTCCACTGGAAGGGACTCAGCCTCCTTCCCTCCATGGATGCAGCATGTCACCACTGGAAGGGACGTGGCCTTCTTCCCTCCATGGATGCACCACATCACCACTGGAAGGGACTCGGCCTCCTTCCCTCCATGGATGCAGCACCTCACCACTGGAAGGGACGTGGCCTTCTTCCCTTCATGGATGCAGCTCCTCACCACTGGAAGGGACGTGGCATTCTTCCCTCCATGGATGCAGCTCCTCACCACTGGAAGGGACGTGGCCTCCTTTCCTCCATGGATGCACCACATCACCACTGGAAGGGAAGTGGCCTTCTTTCCTCCATGGATGCAGCACCTCACCACTGGAAGGGACGTGGCCTCCTTTCCTCCATGGATGCACCACATCACCACTGGAAGGGACGTGGCCTTCTTCCCTCCATGGATGCAGCACCTCACCACTGGAAGGGACACGACCTTCTTCCCTCCACGGATGCAGCACCTCACCACTGGAAGGGACGTGGCCTTGTTTCCTCCATGGATGCAGCACCTCACCACTGGAAGGGACGTGGATTTCTTCCCTCCATGGATAGAGCACTTCAGCACTGGAAGGGACGTGGCCTCATTCCCTCCCTCAAGATAGCACTCACCACTGGAAGGGACGTGGCTATCTTCCCTCCATGGATGCAGCACCTTACCACTGGAAGGGACATGGCCTCCTTCCGTCCATAGATGCAGCACCTTACCACTGGAAGGGACGTGGCCTTCTATCCTCCATGGATGCAGCTCCTCACTACTGGAAGGACGTGGTCTTCTTCCTTCCATGGATGCAGCACCTCACCACTGGAAGGGACGTGGACTCCTTCACTCCATGGATGCAGCACCTCACCACTGGAAGGGACGTGGCTTTCTTCCCTCCATGGATAGAGCACCTCACCACTGGAAGGGACGTGGTTTCATTCCCTCCATTAAGACAGCACTCACCACTAGAAGGGACGTGGCCTCCTTCTGTCCATGGATGCAGCACCTCACCACTGGAAGGGACGTGGCCTCCTTTCCTTCAATGGATGCAGCACCTCACCACTGGAAGGGACGTGGCTTTCTTCCCTCCATGGATGCAGCACCTCACCACTGGAAAAGACGTGGCTTCCTTCCCTCCATGGATGCAGCACCTCACCACTGGAAGGGACATGGCCTCCATCCCTCCATGGATGCAGCACCTCACCACTGGAAGGGACGTGGCCTCCTTCCCTCAATGGATGCAGCACCTCACCACTGGAAGGGGCGTGGCCTCCTTCCCACCATGGATGCAGCACCTCACCACTGGAAGGGACGTGGCCTCCTTCCCTCCAAGGATGCAGCACCTCACCACTGGAAGGGACGTGGCCTCCTTCCCTCCAAGGATGCAGCACCTCACCACTGGAAGGGACGTGGCCTCCTTCCCTCCATGGATGCAGCACCTCACCACTGGAAGGGACGTGGCCTCCTTCCCAACATGGATGCAGCACCTCACCACAGGAAGGGACGTGGCCTTCTTCCCTCCATGGATGCACCACATCACCACTGGAAGGGATGTAGCCTTCTTCCCTCAATGGATGCACCACATCACCACTGGAAGGGACGTGGCCTTTCCTCCATGGATGCAGCACCTCACCACTGGAAGGGACGTGGCCTCCTTCCCTCCATGGATGCACCACCTCACCACTGGAATGGACGTGGCCTCCTTCCCTCCATGGATGCACCACATCACCACTGGAAGGGACGTGGCCTTCTTCCCTCCATGGATGCACCACATCACCACTGGAAGGGACGTGGCCTTCTTTCCTCCACGGATGCAGCTCCTCACCACTGGAAGGGACGTGACCTTGTTTCCTCCATGGATGCAGCACCTCACCACTGGAAGGGACGTGGATTTCTTCCGTCCATGAATAGAGCACCTCAGCACTGGAAGGGGCGTGGCCTCATTCCCTCCAAGAAGGCAGCACTCACAACTGGAAGGGACTCGGCCTCTTTCCCTCCATGGATGCAGCACCTCACCACTGTAAGGGAAGTGGTCTTCCCTCCATCTATGCAGCACCTCACCACTGGAAGGGACACTGCCTCCTTTCCTCTATAGATACAGCAATTATCACTGGAAGGGACACGGCCTCCTTCCATCCATGGATGCAGCACCTCACCACTGGAAGGGACGTGGTCTTCTTCCCTCCATGGATGCAGCACCTCACCACTGGAAGGGACGTGGTCTTCTTTCCTCCACAGATGCAGCACCTCACCACTGGAAGGGACTTGGTCTTCTTCACTCCATGGATGCAGCATTTCACCACTGGAAGGGCGTGGCCTTTTCCCTCCATGGATGCAGCACCTCACCACTGGAAGGGACGTGGCCTTTTCCCTCCATGGATGCAGCACCTCACTACTAGAAGGGACGTGGCCTTCTTCCCTCTATGGATGCAGCACCTCACCACTGGAAGGGACACAGCCTTCTTCCGTCCATGGATGCAGCACCTCACCACTGGAAGGGACGTGGCCTCCTTCCCTCCATGGATGCAGCACCTCACCACTGGAAGGGACGTGGCCTCCTTCCCTCCATGGATGCAGCGCCTCACCACTGGAAAGGAAGTGGCCTCCTTCCTTCTATGGATGCAGGACCTCACCACTGGAAGGGACTCAGCCTCTATCCTCTCCAGAGAGGAGTTGCGTCACCTCACCACTGGAAGGGACGTGGCCTCCTTCCCTCCATGGATGCAGCACCTCACCACTGGAAGGGACGTGGCCTCCTTCCTTCCATGGATGCAGCACCTCACCACTAGAAGGGACGTGGCCTCCTTCCTTCCATGGATGCAGCACCTCACCACTGGAAGGGACGTGGCCTTCTTCCCTCCATGGATGCAGCACCTCACCACTGGAAGGGACGTGGCCTCCTTCCCTCCATGGATACAGCACCTCACCACTGGAAGGGACTCAGCCTCTATCCTCTCCAGAGATGCATCGCGTCACCTCACCACTGGAAGGGACGTGGCCTCCTTCCCTCCATGGATGCAGCACCTCACCACTGGAAGGGACGTGGCCTTCTTCCTTCCATGGATGCAGCACCTCCCCACTGGAAGGGACGTGGCCTCCTCCTCTCTATAGATGCAGCAATCCCCACTGAAAGGGACACTGCCTCGATCCATCTAAAGATGCACCACCTCACTAGAAATGTGTCCTCTATACCTTCAAGTATGCTACACCTCACTATTTGGAAGGGACACAGCCTCCGTCTCTCCAATGATGTAGCATTTTGAGGATGAATCCACCTCACAGTTTGGAAGAGACATGGCCTCTATTCCTCCAGGGATGCTTCACCTCGGCACTGGAAGGGACTCTGCCTCTATCCCTCCAGGGATGCATCACTTCAGCACTGGAAGAGACACGGCCTCTATCCCTCCAGGGATGCAGCACCTCACCACTGAAAGGGACACGGCCTCTATCCCTCCAGGGATGCAGCACCTCACCACTGGAAGGGACACGCCCGCTATCCCACTATCCCTACAGGGATGTGTTACCTCAGCACTGGAATTGACTCGGCCTCTACCTCTCCAGGGATGTGTCACCTCAGCACTGGAAGGGACACGCCTCTATACCTACAGAGATGCGTCACCTTAGCACTGGAAGGGACACGCCTCTATCCCTACAGAGATGCAGCACCTCACCACTGGAAGGGACACGGCCTCTATCCCTCAAGGGATGCAGCACCTCACCACTGGAAGGGACACGCCTCTATCCCTCAAGGGATGCAGCACCTCACCACTGGAAGGGACACGCCTCTATCCCTCAAGGGATGCAGCACCTCACCACTGGAAGGGACACGCCTCTATCCCTCAAGGGATGCAGCACTTCACCACTGGAAGGGACACGCCTCTATCCCTCAAGGGATGCAGCACCTCACCACTGGAAGGGACACGCCTCTATCCCTCCGGGGATGCAGCACCTCACCACTGGAAGGGACACGGCCTCTATCCCACTATCCCTCCAGGGATGTGTTACCTCAGCACTGGAAGGGACACGGCCTCTATCCCCCCGGGATACTTCCCCTCGGCACTGGAAGGGACACGACCTCTATCCCCCCAGGGATGCTTCCACCCGGCACTGGAAGGGACACGACCTCTATCCCTCCAGGGATGCATCACCTCACCACTGGAAGGGACGCGGCCTCCTTCCCTCCATAGATGCACCACATCACCACTGGAAGGGACGTGGCCTCCTTCCGTCCATAGATGCAGTTCCTCACCACTGGAAGGGATGTGGCCTTCTTCCGTCCATGGATGCAGCACCTCAGCACTGGAAGGGACGTGGTCTGGACCCATTGAGGATGCATTACCTCAGCACTTTGGAACTGATTCGCCCCTCAGTTCCTTCAGTTGGGCAGAGGGAAGCCTTTTCCACCCTCGCCAATTTGAAGCCCTTGCTTCTCTCCCTCCACACTGCGTTTTCGGCTCTCGTTTGCTAATCTAAATATTTGTCGTGCTCTTCGGAGTTTACCAACACAAGGCAAACAAAACATCTAGCTAAATAAATCAGGCCTTGAACGAGCCTCGGCCATGAGCCTGGCTTGTAAGAGGTGCGGGTTGGATTCGAAGCCGATGTGTTTTGTCTGCTGCATAACAGCTCTCACAACAGAAGGTGCACGAGGCGTGTGGGGCTCAGGAAGCGGAGGAGGAACCTATTTGCATTTTAATGTCTTTCTGGTCATGAGGGAGCTAAGTCCTTCCCTGCTCCTCAACTGCTTCTGCATTCACAGACTAGCTGAATCCTCCAGTCTAGGCCCAATCTCACTTCTCGGGGGTGCAGAAATCACAGGTTCAAACCTCGGCAGGGCCAACACAGCTCTTTATCAGAAGTCTGGAGGAAAGGACTTCCGGTGAGATGTCCAATCTCATCTGCTTATCAACACAATGAAGAGGAGGGACTGGGAGCTAATTAGAAAGAAGTGTAGGTCCTGTACCAATGCTCCCGAGAACACCTTGTAAACCTAGAGTGGTATCAGTTCCTAAGTGAATAGAGGTAAGAGAAAAGAATAATTGGCCACCCATTTAGGGGAATGGTCAAACTAAAGTTTGTCTCCAAAGAGAGTAAAGTGCACGTGAGTGGGGAGAAATCTCCTTTCTGTTCTTGTGCCCTCACACACCCTTACGAGTGTAAAGCATCATCATCGGGCTATGCTCCTCGTGGGGGTGGCGCTGCAGTCCTCACGGGCCCTACAAGAGGGCTCTCTGTTGGAGATCTTTTCAGGAGATGCCGCAGTTGTGCACAACTGCGGCATCTCCTGAAAGATCTCCAACAGAGAGCCTCTAGTAGGCCCGTGAGGGACCAGCCACCACGAGGCATAGCCCGATGATGTGCTTTACACTGTAAGTGTGTGAGGCACAAGCAGAAGGATTTCTCCCCACTCCGTGCACTTACTCTCTTTGGAGACAAGCTAGTTTGACCATTCCCCTAAATGGGTGGCCAATTATTCTTTTCTCTTACCTCTATTCACTTAGGAACTGATACCACTCTAGGTTTACAATCTCATCTGCTAACAGAAGCCGATGGAGAGTTGGGGGTGAACGAGCCAGGTTTTGTACCTCGCCACCAGCATAGCAACACATCCCAAAAAGGTAGAAGCACATGTTTGATTCACCCTAAACCCTGAGGTAGCGTGGGCTGCTTAGACTGAGGAGCAACCATAAGGTGGGGTGCTGAAGCGCGGTGACTCAACACGAGCTTCTCCTTTTTAGGACTTCTTTCAGGGGTTTGCGGGGGTGAAACTGTCCTGGATTACTCTGAGAGCCAGGGGCGGCTCCTCCATGTGGGCGGAGGAGCGTCGCCACACTGCTTTCTCGCAGTGCGAGAAGCAGAAACATAAAATGTTATTATAAAAACCATTTTATGTTTCTGTTTCTCGCACTGTGAGAAAGCAGAAGGGTTTGGTTGGGGGCGGGCGGATCTGCTTGAGGGCAGGGGAGGAGTAGCTTGCCCAATGTTGCGGGCGCTGACTGCTCCTCTGGGGCAGACCAAACCAGTCATGTGCACTCTCCCTTTTCTCCATGTAGGCTGCATGCAGCCTACATGGAGAAAATGGCCTTCCCATTGACGCCTGTGTGGTCGGCGCCCCAACCAATCACAACGCTGCCATTGCAGCGTTGTGATTGGCTTAGGGGAGGGAGGCTGCCTGCTTCCTGTTCCTGCGGAGGCAGGAAAGTTGGGGCAGACCGAGCTATGAAGACGCAAGACCCGGGAAAGGTACGTTTTATTTTTTATTATTTTTATCCTTCGAAGCCGGGCTGGGTAATGGGACAAAATCAGTCGGCCACCAGGCAGGATTCCAAAGTTTGTATTTTTCCAAAAAGGATCACTTCCGTTTTTTCAGTATTCAGCTTTAAAAAAATGATTACACATCCAAGTCAATACTTGGGTTAGACAGCTTCTAAGCTTTAGGGCCGTTTGACCCTCTTCTTCCGGAATGGCCACAATAATTTGTGTGTCGTCGGCGTAAGAAACCACCGACAGACCACAGGCCTGAATGAGTTTTAGCAGAGGAGCTATGTAGATGTTAAACATAGTTGGGGATCAAGACAACTCCCTGCGGCACCCTGCATAGCAAAGAGAGCGGTTCAGATTTAAATCCATTCACTTCCACTCTCTGGAATCTCTCTGTTAAAAATGACCTGAGGAGGGACAGAGCGACGCCATCAATCCCGATACTTCTCAGTCACCCGATAAGGACCTCGTGGTTGACCGGATCAAAAGCAGCGAGAGGTTGAGAAGGATTAACACCGCTCTATCCCCCTCATCTAAAACTCGACAAATTTCTTTGGAGGCCTCCACCAAGGCCGATTCTGTGGAGTGCTGAGCTCTGAAACCATGTTGAACCTTACTGATTGATCTAGGAACAAGAGTGGCAGTGTTCGGTGAAAGGATGACACGACGGCTGGTCTCCAAGCGAAGCTGGGGCCATCTCAGAGGACAGTCCAAGCGCATGGACCATGAGGGGCAGGCTTCGGTGAAAGGGTGACATGACGGCTGGTCTCCAAGTGAGGCTGGGGCCGTCTCATAAGACAGATTAACCTCTTGGACCATGAGAGGTAGTCTTTGGTGAAAGAGTGACATGAAGGCTCATCTCGAAGCAAAGGTTGGTGGCAGTCCCAAAGGACAATGTAACCTCTAAAAACACAGGTGGCAGTCTTCAGTGAAAGGGTAGCATGACAGGTGGTCTCCAGGAAAAGGCTGGTAGCCGTTTCATAGGACAGTTCAACCTCTAGGAACATGAGTGGCAGTTTTCTGTGAAAGGGAGACGCAACGATTGAGTGTCCAAGGAATGGGTGGTGGCCGTCTCACAGGAGAGGCTGGACGACGGTGCAACCTTCGCCGTTCAGCTGGCAGAAAAGGAAACGTAGAGACCAGCAGCATTCCGGATGCTCTTCGGCCTGCCCAGAACAAGCTCAATTTCTAACTTCATCAGCAGACTACACTGGCTTCCGGTGGAGAAACGAATCAACTTCAAAGCCCTCTGTATCTCCCATAGAATCCTGAACGCCCAATCCCCCAATATTTTAGCTGATCTTCTCACGCCCTACACACCCACCCGCCAGCTGCGCACTTCTGGTCAGCACCTGGCGTCTGTTCCTCGGGTTAAGAGCCAGGGCAGGAGGGCGCTCCTTCCGTGCTCTTGCCCCAAAACTCTGGAACTCCCTCCCTGTGAGCATCAGAAGCATCCGAAATCATGTGGCATTCCATAAGGCTATAAAAACATCTCTTTCCTAAGTAATCTGCTTCCCCTTCCTGCTCCCTCCCTGCCCCTCTGTTTGAAATCCGCGCTGAGACACCCCTTTGCTGGGGCAGCCATGCGCTTTACAAAAACTATAACATAACTATAACATAACATTTGATCATGGAGACAAAGGTGTGTGGGGAGAAAGTCTAGAGGGGATGAAAAGTGCTGCGGGTAATCCACTGAAAGATGGTGATCCCCTTGTGCCCCGGAGGCTATGGAGATCTTCCCGCCACTCATCATGGTGCCGGGGCTACTAACAAACTCTCACTCGGATGGCCCTTGGGTCAGGTGTCTGCAGGCTCCTCAGCACAGGCAGCAGCCGCAGGGGGACTGGAAGCAGGAAGCAGCTGAATCTTCATAGTGCTTGAGAGGAGTTATGTAGCTTCCTTCTTCTCCTGAGGTTACAACAGCAACAGGATTTCTTACTTAAAACTAGAGTCCATCCCTGAAGCACAGAAACCTGGCCCTGCTCCCACCCTTCTCCATAAGTCTTTAGTGAAGTCAAAAGTTGAACTCACATTATGGCCAATGGAATCTACTGACGCCCCAAGTAAGTGGCAGTTAGGGCCTGGCAACTCGCCACACGCGTCCTGAGCAGCACTTACAAATTTCAAGTGACTCTCGTTGTAGAGGCCAGGACCATGGTAACCTGTAAACTAATAACGCGTTGTATCCAACAGTGGTTTGGAAGTACACTGGCTTGTGAGCGGGCTATGCCGATCCGAGGATGATGCTGGACATGGGACAGAGAGGATGGGCTCAGGTGAGAGCAGGGGCCAACCCCTTCACCTTTTCTTCTGTACAGGTGTTTATTCTTT
The DNA here is from genome assembly GCA_963921515.1 of Calotriton arnoldi. NCBI lineage: Eukaryota > Metazoa > Chordata > Amphibia > Caudata > Salamandridae > Calotriton > Calotriton arnoldi. The sequence goes on along the minus strand of CAWUFW010000609.1, from coordinate 1,493,385 downwards.
CGATCCAGTGTCAGGACTGCTCAAAACAGTCAACCAAGAAGCAAACACAGACCCTCACTCTGCTCCAGTGAAGAGTCTGTCGATCCAGACACACAACTGCTTGGCTACAATGGCCCTAGAAGGAAGTGTTGAAGCTGTGGATGGTTGTGCATTGGGTTATTGAAAACAGAAGCCAGAATAGCCTTATATGGGCTAGCACCTTTGGCGGGGGCTATGCAAATGCACAAACTTGTACACATGGGTCTGGGTGGCATGAAACTGGTACACAGCATCCCCTGATGTGCATATCATGACCACCTTACACATGAACCTTTAGCAATAATGGCTCCGTCCACGACCAACACTGCTGGGTAACTCAAGAGAAGTAGTTTAGATTTAATAATAGTGACTGTTTACTAATGTTGATTAACGACCATCAGTTCCACATGCACACATCTGTTTTCAAATGCTTTACAAAACATTCAAGGGTCATGTACTGTCCTTAGCAAATGGCCCCGCCCAGGGGCAGTGCAGCAAACTGTGATGTAGTATGACCAGTAGCGGATGCACAAAGGGGAAACCATGGAGGAGATGTAGTATCTATGGCCACCAGAAGAGGAGATACTATATCTCCTCCACGGTTTCTGCTTTGTGTATCACTTACTGGTGGCCATAGATACTACATCTCCTCCACGGTTTCTGCTTTGTGTATCACTTACTGGTGGCCATAGATACTACATCTCCTCCATGGTTTCTGCTTTGTGTATCCCCTACTAGTGACCATAGATACTACATCTCCTCCACGGTTTCTGCTTTGTGTATCCCCTACTAGTGACCATAGATACTACATCTCCTCCACGGTTTCTGCTTTGTCTATCACTTACTGGTGGCCATAGATACTACATCTCCTCCATGGTTTCCCCTTTGTGTGTCACCTACTGGTGGCCATAGATACTACATCTCCTCCACGGTTTCTGCTTTGTGTATCACTTACTGGTGGCCATAGATACTACATCTCCTCCACGGTTTCTGCTTTGTGTATCACCTACTGGTGGCCATAGATACTAAATCTCTTCCATGGTTTCTGCTTTGTGCATCTCCTCTACTGGTGGCCATAGATACATCTCCACGGTTTCTGCTTTGTGTATCTCCTCTACTGGTGGCCATAGATACATCTCCACGGTTTCTGCTTTGTGTATCTCCTCTACTGGTGGCCATAGATACTACATCTCCTCCCCTTTTTCTGCTTTGTGTATCACCTACTGGTGGCCATAGATACTAAATCTCTTCCATGGTTTCCCCTTTGTGTGTCACCTACTGGTGGCCATAGATACTAAATCTCTTCCATGGTTTCCCCTTTGTGTGTCACCTACTGGTGGCCATAGATACTACATCTCCTCCACGGTTTCTGCTTTGTGTATCTCCTCTACTGGTGGCCATAGATACTACATCTCCTCCACGGTTTCTGCTTTGTGTATCACTTACTGGTGGCCATAGATACTGCATCTCCTCCACGGTTTCTGCTTTGTGTATCCCCTCTACTGGTGGACATAGATACTACACCTCCTCCACGGTTTCTGCTTTGTGTATCTCCTCTACTGGTGGCCATAGATACATCTCCACGGTTTCTGCTTTGTGTATCTCCTCTACTGGTGGCCATAGATACATCTCCACGGTTTCTGCTTTGTGTATCTCCTCTACTGGTGGCCATAGATACTACATCTCCTCCCCTTTTTCTGCTTTGTGTATCACCTACTGGTGGCCATAGATACTAAATCTCTTCCATGGTTTCCCCTTTGTGTGTCACCTACTGGTGGCCATAGATACTACATCTCCTCCACGGTTTCTGCTTTGTGTATCTCCTCTACTGGTGGCCATAGATACTACAGCTCCTCCACGGTTTCTGCTTTGTGTATCACTTACTGGTGGCCATAGATACTGCATCTCCTCCACGGTTTCTGCTTTGTGTATCCCCTCTACTGGTGGCCATAGATACTAAATCTCTTCCATGGTTTCTGCTTTGTGTATCTCCTCTACTGGTGGCCATAGATACATCTCCACGGTTTCTGCTTTGTGTATCTCCTCTACTGGTGGCCGTAGATACATCTCCACGGTTTCTGCTTTGTGTATCTCCTCTACTGGTGGCCATATATACTACATCTCCTCCCCTTTTTCTGCTTTGTGTATCACCTACTGGTGGCCATAGATACTAAATCTCTTCCATGGTTTCCCCTTTGTGTGTCACCTACTGGTGGCCATAGATACTACATCTCCTCCACGGTTTCTGCTTTGTGCATCTCCTCTACTGGTGGCCATAGATACTACAGCTCCTCCACGGTTTCTGCTTTGTGTATCACTTACTGGTGGCCATAGATACTGCATCTCCTCCACGGTTTCTGCTTTGTGTATCCCCTCTACTGGTGGACATAGATACTACATCTCCTCCACGGTTTCTGCTTTGTGCATCTCTTCTTCTGGTGGCCATAGATACACAAAGCAGAAACCGTGGAGGAGATGTAGTATCTATGGCCACCAGTAGAGGGATACACAAAGCAGAAACCGTGGAGATGTATCTATGGCCACCAGTAGAGGAGATACACAAAGCAGAAACCATGGAAGAGATTTAGTATCTCCTCTACTGGTGGCCATAGATGCATCTCCACGGTTTCTGCTTTGTGTATCCCCTCTACTGGTGGCCATAGATACTACATCTCCTCCACGGTTTCTGCTTTGTGTATCTATGGCCACCAGAAGAAGAGATGCACAAAGCAGAAACCGTGGAGGAGATGTAGTATCTATGTCCACCAGTAGAGGGGATACACAAAGCAGAAACCGTGGAGGAGATGCAGTATCTATGGCCACCAGTAAGTGATACACAAAGCAGAAACCGTGGAGGAACTGTAGTATCTATGGCCACCAGTAGAGGAGATACTACATCTCCTCCACGGTTTCTGCTTTGTGTATCTCCTCTACTGGTGGCCATAGATACTACAGTTCCTCCACGGTTTCTGCTTTGTGTATCACTTACTGGTGGCCATAGATACTACATCTCCACGGTTTCTGCTTTGTGTATCACCTACTGGTGGCCATAGATACTACATCTCCTCCACGGTTTCTGCTTTGTGTATCTATGGCCACCAGTAGGTGATACACAAAGCAGAAACCGTGGAGATGTAGTATCTATGGTCACTAGTAGGGGATACACAAAGCAGAAACCATGGAGGAGATGTAGTATCTATGGCCACCAGTAAGTGATACACAAAGCAGAAACCATGGAGGAGATGTAGTATCTATGGCCCCCAGTAGGGGGGATACAAAAAGCAGAAACCGTGGAGGAGATGTAGTATCTATGGCCCCCAGTAGAGAATACACAAAGCAGAAACCATGGAGGAGATGTAGTATTTATGGTCACTAGTAGGGGATACACAAAGCAAAAACCATGGAGGAGATGTAGTATCTATGGCCACCAGTAGAGGAGATACTACATCTCCTCCACGGTTTCTGGTTTGTGTATCTATGGCCCCCATTAGTGGATACACAAAGCAGAAACTGTGGAGGAGATGTAGTATCTATGGCCCCCAGTAGGGGGGATGCAAAAAGCAGAAACCGTGGAGGAGATGTAGTATCTATGGCCCCCAGTAGAGAATACACAAAGCAGAAACCATGGAGGAGATGTAGTATTTATGGTCACTAGTAGGGGATACACAAAGCAAAAACCATGGAGGAGATGTAGTATCTATGGCCACCAGTAGAGGAGATACTAAATCTCCTCCACGGTTTCCCCTTTGTGTGTCACCTACTGGTGGCCATACATACTACATCTCCTCCATGGTTTCCCCTTTGTGTGTCACCTACTGGTGGCCATAGATACTACATCTCCTCCATGGTTTCCCCTTTGTGTGTCACCAACTGGTGGCCATAGATACTACATCTCCTCCATGGTTTTTGCTTTGTGTAGCTCCCCTACTGGTGGCCATAGATACTACGTCTCCTCCATGGTTTCTGCTTTGTGTAGCACCTACTGATGGCCATAGATACTAAATCTCCTCCACGGTTTCTTCTTTGTGTATCTATGGCCACCAGTAGAGGAGATAAACAAAGCAGAAACCGTGGAGGAGATGTAGTATCAATGGCCACCAGTAGGTGATACAAAAAGCAGAAACAATGGAGGAGATGTAGTATCTATGGCCACCAGTAGGTGCTACACAAAGCAGAAACCGTGGAGGAGACGTAGTATCTATGGCCACCAGTAGGGGAGCTACACAAAGCAAAAACCATGGAGGAGATGTAGTATCTATGGCCACCAGTAGGTGACACACAAAGGGGAAACCATGGAGGAGATGTAGTATCTATGGCCACCAGTAGGTGACACACAAAGGGGAAACCATGGAGGAGATGTAGTATCTATGGCCACCAGTAGGTGACACACAAAGGGAAACCATGGAGGAGATGTAGTATCTATGGCCACCAGTAGGTGACACACAAAGGGGAAACCATGGAGGAGATGTAGCATCTATGTCCACCAGTAGAGGATACATAAAGCAGAAACCATAGTGGAGATGTAGTATCTATGGCCATCAGTAGAGGATGCACAAATGGGAAACAGTGGAGGAGAACAAACTACTTAATGAAATATTTGAAAACAAATGACGTTTACTCAAGCAAACCACCTGTGTGTAAAGAAATTGACTATAAGGTGTTTGAGGTCGATACATAAAGAAACACTCAAAATGCTATCAGAATTCATGAAATATTTTTTTAATAAATTCACTTTTTATCACAATCAAGAAATAAGAAAAACATCCAAATATTCTCGATTGCAGAATATCTGGCGATTACATCAAAACATTGATTCAGATATGGTTGAGCCTGTTTTTAATATTTAAATAAGTCTTTAGCGAATTTCTATAAACATTGGGTCTATTTCAATATTGCCATCATTTTTGTTGAGCAATAAAGACCGACTGTGAATATCAGGTAATAACATCTGTGTGTGTCCCAGAGCAGTATCTTCTCATTTCGTGTGGAACAAACAGTTGAAAAGCTGAGCTGTTTGAATCGTGTAGACTGCTAGCCTCTCCGACTCACCACCAGATCATCGCTGGACCAAACGGCCAAGCAGAGCATCCTGAAGGGCTTCTTCAAGAAGTTCATTAAGCAACAACATCGTGGTGGTGGTTCCAACATTCTCCTAAAAAATGGGCCCAAATGCGCCCTTCCCTCGGTTTCCAGTATAGACAGTAACGCATCAACGACTATCAGAAACTGGCCACTGCTTGGCAGTTGGTCTATGTAGACTAGGTGGGGGGTGCTAAGCCCTGATCTCAGAACAGGGATATGCGCATCACAGAAGTCGTCATTCATCCTGGCAGGTTCACATGAATGTGTTCCATTGATGATGAAACCAGTTTGGGGAGCAAAAACATTCCATCGGGCCACATCGTGACAAACACTGCGATAACTCGCTCTTGCCCTGGTACACGCTACGCTACTGTGAACCATAAACACATTTGTATTCTCTGCATTATTTCCTTCAAATGTAAATACCCCAGAGCTATGTGTGGTCATCTCAAACAAGTCAAGGATATAATGGGACCAGAAACGGAAAGACCTTCTGCCTAAACATGTTCCTGCTAAACAAAAGCAGAGCTCGGAGAGTAGGGCAAAGAGCAAGGAAGATACTGTTGCCGCTAACCAGGGTGTGTGTTATCAAGTGTGTAGAGGACTCCAGTGTCCGCACAGCCCATCTGGTCTCTCTCACAAACACACAAGTGCAATAAAAATAAAAAAATCCTGGCAGGGGCTAAACATAACCAGCAAAGAGGATATATTGGGAGCTAAGCGTCCCCAACCACTGATCCTAACGACCGCTTTAATCACAGGCAGTGATGGGATATGTAGATACTGGGTGGCAATGATAGGGTGAATTTGAACATGTTCTACTGAATGTGTACCTCATGAGCACTTACATGAACATTTATTATTGACTTATAGCCCGCCGTAGCGGGCTATACCAGCTATTAAAGGCCCGCTCCAGCGTTAAAGGCCCGAGCCGAAGGCGAGGGCCTTTAACAAGGGAGCGGGACTTTAATAACCGGTATAGCCCAGCTACGAAGGGCTATAAGGCTATTAGAACATTCTGCCACTAGAGGGCAGAACGTTCTAACAAATAAAACAAAGGCCTCTCGGAGCCCGAGGGGGTTTAAATCCCCTCGAGCTCAGAGATGCCTTTGTTCACAGCAATAGCTTTGAACAAAAGCAACATTGGAATGTTGCTCTGCGGGCCTTTACCGGCCCGTAGAAGCTCAGAGCACTCCATTGTATTCAATGGAGTGCTCCACATTCCAATGTTCTAATAAAAGGTTTGTCATTTCTCACCTGAAGAATTTTAAATGTTATAGGTAAGTAACTTTCTACCTCTCAACACCAGATCAATTTCTTCTGCATCAATCATAGAGATGTCCCAGCGTAGCGCTCCCGTCCCAGATGGCTTAACTTGAGATCCACAGATCAGTGTGGAAATCCTACCAGGCATATTGCTTGGTAGCCATGAGTGTCAGCCACAGTAGTGGAAGCTCCTGCAATGTGAAAGAGTGGTGGACACATATGTGGCTCTATAGCGGCTGGTGATTGTAGAGCTAGTTTAGGAGATCCCTGTAGCATCAACGAGGGATCAAAAGCCATAGCTTTAGCATGTGGGAGGTCATGAGGCAGATGTGTAACATCTGTGCATGGCCATGAGCCCCAGTGGTGTGATGTCTGAGCTTAGAGGCGATTCTCCCACCTCCCAAATGAATGACAACAGCCATTGTAGGCTGTAAGCAGTAATGGAAATGGAAAAAATACTCTGGGATCCCATAAATTGGGGGTCATGCTGTGGCAACAGAAAGGAGCCTGAGTCACGAGGGTTTAGGTCATGAAAAGTGTAGTCTGTCAATGTATACGTTTTATTTTTAAAAACCCTGCTGCAAATAAATTGACAAGGACAAATGTGACAGTAAATGTGTCTGGCTTACCTAATTGGTCACAAAAAGGCTGCATTTTAAAATATCTTGAAGGGTTAATGCACTTGCTACAGAGATCTTAGTGATCCCAGTCATTTTCAGAGATAATAAAAACAGTAAGATAACTCTGGTGGCTAAAGCACTAGCTAGGGAGATTGGTGTTTTGTTCAGTCACAGTTTTGACTCATCATAAAGTAACAGAGGATTAATGTACCTGCTGTAAATCACAATGTGTAACATACAGATCGCAGATTTGTATAGTATGTAGATAGCTCAGTGGGTTACTGTTTCAGTCACAAATATCCCTTTGTTACTTGCAGTTCATAAATTACAATACTTTTAATACAGCATAGTGAGCTTTCAACTGACACCAAGGAGCTGCATGAAACTGCAAGGCTAAGGTTTAGAACGTTACTGTTTTTTCCACAATCTTTCGTTATTCGAAGGTTGCTGAAACGGTTTCATTTGGCTAGTCAAAGTCTTATTAATTATTACAAACTACCCTAACCGCTGTGTTACGTTTCTAACCCGGACTTTGTGTTTCTCCAGAGCAAGCACTCATAACACGTGATGCCTGCCATTATGGATGGTATGGGACTCCTGCACTATGGAACCCTCATTGTCTTATGCAACACTTCCTCTACATTTACACAATTGGCTGATTCATTACACCATGCACCGTTTACAAGAATCTACATCTTGTAATACACCTTATAAAGCTGGTCCATTCATACCTCCCTAGTCAACTGCTACAAGCTTATTTACTAGCTGGATAACACATATTTCATTCACACAACACAGCATTCCCTATTAAATAACGAAGATTCCACACTTCTCTTACAACAAAGCAGTTTTCACAAACATAACTAACACAGGTACAATTCACCCAACAACCACACAAATTGCTCCAAATAAAATGCACTCGACCTAGCCAGCATCTTCTCCCATCTTGAAGTGTATCCCTAATCCCATTGTGCAATACATGTAAACATGGTTATCTTTGACCACATCCACACACTCACCACATACACAAATGCAGCCCTCTCCTCAGTCACTGTCTTTCCGAATCAACCTGTCCTTATCCAGGTGCTGTAACAATCCACACACCCAGGCGCAAACCCATCGCTAATATATTACTTTTTGGCACTGGAGGCAAATTCAACAGCCACCCCTACTTCACTTACAAGGCAGGAAATCAAACTAACTCCTAGTAACTACACGGTGCAACACTGTTCTACAAAATGTCCAAATGTGTGTCATGTCACTTGTCACTCACACCCTTCTTATTGTCCATTTCAGATTTCTCCTTTCTTTGATACGACTGAACTTTAATCCACAACTTGCACTAATCATTTGCCCCACCATCGTTATGCAACAGCCCAAAAACCAAGCCTGGCGCAAGCAAGCGTGGGATGTGTGAGACATCAGGGTCGCAGACTCCACCCCTTTAAAGAGGGCAGAGTATTTCATGTCTTAACGAAGAGTACCCAAGCGGCTGAGTGAGCGCCAATCGAACACATCATAATTGTAATCCGAACAGGCGAAAGGCACAGGGGCCCTAACACGCAATGGGGCCCCAACAGGCATAACGTTCCATTTAAGCAATACTTATGGATGCAATGCGGAGAGTGCGTGATCAGAAAGATTCAGTACACACGCTTTGTGATTGCAAGTCAATTATTTGCCATCAGCATCATTACGGTATCTCTGTTATCCAAGGCAGAGCTGCAATTTCACCGAAGCCTTGGGAAGAAGTAGCGCGAGCCCGGCCTGTCAAAGCCCCACTTAGCGCCTCTTAAAAGGAGGTAAAAAGGCGCTTCCAGGGCCCGCCTGCGCGTCATCGCGGAGCTCTTTCGGCGCTGGGAAGCGCTCTGCACTTCCTCTGAAATTGCTCTGCTCCGTGTACTAAATTAAAGGAACGGCGGCGCCGGCACTAGAACAATTTTCACGCTTCACTCGATTCTTAATGTAAATTAGTAGGAACATTGGTTATCCATTTGAGAAATTGAGTTGGTATAAAAATAAAAATGCACTTATGGCGTGTGGTGCTTTGTGTACCGCCCTGGGAGTGTTTTCCTGTTTATCTGTCACTTGCATTAGAGCACGAGCTCGCTGGCTGCAGGTGACATTAAATATTAAGGGATAACCTCGATTTCTTTAGTGACCAGCCAGGGGGCGGAAAGTTGTGCTGGCTGCGTGCCGCGGAGCGCGCGCGCGCTGGCAGAGTTCAGAAACTCGAGGGCGCGCGAGCTCCCGCGAGCGCCCGCCTGCAGGATTCGTCCCAAACTTGCGCATGCGCAGCTGCCACTCTGGCCCTTTCCCTCAAAATAAATGAAGGCTAGGGCTGCATTCCAGACGACCCATGGGTGACATGGTTCACATTTTCACGTTACTGATTTTAAAACAAAACGCCCAAAAAATAACCAATTTGGAAGGTTTCCACCATACATTTCAAAAGTTGAAACTGGGAGATTTTAGCACAATTTTTTTTTTTTTAAAATAGACACAGATAAAATGCGTTTCCCCAATTTCCCCATTGACATATATTGAAGCAAACGCAATTTTAGGCGAGAGACCTATATGCTGCTGTGCAGCACGAACGAGGTGAGACAGCACAGCAGAAGCCTCAAACCAACAGGGGCATAGCTTTGACAGTAAGAATGGGGGGGTGAGCTTCAGATTTTACAATATAATGTTAAAATACATTATACCACAAGCAGGGTGCATGAGAGGGGCTTATGGGGTAGTGAAAAAGATGAATGCAGACTCGTAGCATACTAAGTGAGAGAAACACAACATTTTCAAAAATAGCCAACATTTTTGAAGACTCAAAACAGTGTGTGTGTGTGTGTGTGTGTGTGTGTGTGTGTGTGTGTGTGTGTGTGTGCGTGTGTGTGTGTGTGTGTGTGTGTGTGTGTTTTTTTTTTTTTTTTCCCTGGTGAAATCCGACAGACACCAAACCAGACTGAAAGCACCTCACCCAACTATTTACCAAAAAAGACATTTATTAGGGGGGGGGTGTAACACCCCCTTAAGCAACACCCCTGCAAACCAAGTGAACTTCTGTGCCTGGGTTGGTGAGAGGGTCAATGTGAACATGCAAGACTGCACAACACTGATTAATGTGCTTGTAGTGGTCACCCGGCCCGCTTTAAAAATCCGGGATATGCATTTATGTGAAGAAAAGTTTACGAAACACTGGGACAGTCCTTTAAAAACCAGAACTGGATCTATCAGCGCTGGTGAGGTTGGTATTGGAGTCAGTTCAACAGAAATTGGTGTGGATCTTAGGGCAGATGTGGCAGTCTGTACCAGAGTTGTACGGGTCCTGTAACAAGTCTCAAGGGGTCAGAATGTGTCATGGGAGGATTCGCCAATGGTAATCAATTGGAGGCCCTTGCAGCTTTATTGGATCCAACAGGTGCACCAGAGGGAGTGGCAATCACAACAAATATTTGCAAAATGGCCTCCTTGAAGGAGGCTATTTGCTGCAGGGTCAAGGAAGGCCCAAGGAACTCTGGTCACACTGGGACTAGCTGAGGAATCTGTTCTGAAACTTGGGGACTTCGAAAGGGGTGCAATGTTCATCTTGATGCCATCACCGATTCTCTTTCGAGCTGTAGTGCCAGAATCAGGTTGAGTGCCGCTTCGTCTTTGTTTTTGCACCTCAATGTCGAATACAACTTACCCAAAGACTTAGAGCAGGGATGTAGATCATTCACAGGAATTGCCAAGCAAGACCACAACTTGGAACAGAGGTAAAACCTGGGATTCAACCATAACCTCCTCTTGTGTTCAGCAATGTAAGGCTTCTCCTCCTGGTCCTGGATTGTATTCAAGGGCATGAGGGCACACCTGTTGCACAACTCAGAGTTGTAATATGTAAGGACACACCTGGGCACAGTGAATAACAGTAGGTGCTGGCAAAGAAACTCTAGACCCGAGACATTAATGAAAGCAATGTTCATCGTAACTGATATCAAAATCACATCAGTTTATTTTTCATAGAATGGTAAAACATGTTTTTTTATATTTTTATCAAATTTTATCAACAATGCTTTGTGTAAATAAATGTATATACTTGATACATATGATAAATAATCTATAAAACATTATCCACATCTGTCTTTGTCATACTTCACATTGGATACATGTACGAAGATAAACACATTGTTAATGATTCATTACAAAGGAGGTTACATGGTCCAAAATTCAAGGTGACAATGATCAAGTGATGTGCAGAGACTGGCGGTATGTTGTCAGACAACGCGCGTTTCGGCATGGCCTTCGTCAGGACTCCGTCACAGAAATGGCTGAATGAAGTAATAGACAACATCAAGACTAGGAGTTAAACTGCCCGCTATTCAAAACAAGATTTAAAATTCCTCCATAAGAGGGACAGGTAACATGTCTGATGATTTAAAGTTAAAAAATTGTGTCTATCGTTGATGATAGAAAGTGAGAGATAAGAGTCAAGATAACCCAAAGGGGGTTAAGTGAAACAAGCATGCGTCAATGTGCAAATACCTCAAAGGCGTGTAAATACATGCTCACTTTGCCACTGGATTCAAGCTAGCCTGGCTGATGAGGGCTGTTAGCCCGAAACCGGTCCCAGGATGCTTGTTTCCGGTCCAGGGAAGACATTGCTTGGCAGTTCGGGCTGGACTGTTCCCATGAGGCACAGGGTCAAGACTGATTTGCATATAGCTGTGTCTGAACTGGGGTGGCGAAGTGAGCTAAAGAACGATGATGGATTCAACCCAGATCTGTGACTGGGGGTGAGTGTCTGAAAAGTTTCAGCGCTCCGTCCATCATCTCCTTGTGTTTGCTGTGTAAATACATGCACCAGGTGCCCCCAAACCATAGAAGAATAGTGAATACAACTGGATAAAATACAGCATAGGAGCATGGTTTGTGAGGCAGGTTGAGATACCATTTAAATCCCCACAGGTGGCTGGACACATTGATTGGATGTCCTTCAAATGTTACAGAAAGGGACCATACCTTTAAAATGAGCAATGCTTGTAAGCTCAGCAGAAGTGGGGGGAAAACTTAGGGTAGGAGGTATACACTGCGAATATGAAAAGAGAAGCACCCTTCCTGAAAATGTGACAAAAAACAGGAGTTAATGGAAATGATACTTGTCCCGTTGTTACTGGGGGAATCTTGAAAAAATGAATAGTTCACTACAGAGATACCTTTTAAGAGATATATAGGATTATGAGGTGTAGAGAACCTATTCCGTGGCAGTTTTCTTAGTAAAAACACTGTAATTTAGGTAAAGAGAAAAAAAGGAGACATGTTAAAAAACCAACAAATAGCCACTGCCTTACTGTCGATGAAGCATTAGAAAAAGAAATCACAAATGATGGACTCAGTCTTTACCTGTCTCAATGTGGACGTGGCGTAGGATGCGTCACTAAGTTTAATATTCTTTAAGGGAAAGATTGCCTAATGCTGGATCTGGAATGTGATAAAAGCAGCTGTACCCTATGGGGAAGAAGGGGATATTGGTGAAAAGCTGAAGATACTGATGTCCCTTTTTAAAGACCGAGCTTGAATATAGATACTAACCTATATCATGGCTTCTTATCAGGTTGTCACCAATGGTCACAACTGTTGTGGAGTGTGCCACTAGGTTTAATATTCTTTACAGGAAGGATTTACTAGTGCTGGGACCTAGAAGCTGATAAAAAAAGCAGCTATACCCTGTGGGGAAAAGTGGCATTGGTGAAAAGCAGGAAGAAACTATGTCCCTTTTTGAAGACTGAGCAAGATTGTAAATACTAACCTATAAGGTCAGAGTTGTGACTGGGTCCTAGGCACCAAAGACGCACCTTGTGTGGCTCTATGAGAGACATCTGCATCTTGTAGTCTCGGCACTGTTTGAAGCCTGTAGTTTTGGAGGGGACCTTTGTTCCCTAGCACACAGCCAAACAGTTTTGGTAATTGTCAGATGGACAAAAGTTGGGAGTGGAGCTCTGGATCGGCATTACAAGGCGGGGAAAGAGTAACAGAAGACAGCGCGGAGAGGAGGCGCTTATATCAGACTAGATCACTCGAGGGGCATTATGGATCCAATACATAGCTGTACGACACCATGTGCTGTCCACAAAAGCACTGCTGCGAAAGTTCTCCAGATCCAGTCTGGCCCATGGGGTGTAGAAGGTGTAGAATCTGTGGTTAGGAGTTCCCAAGTTTCAAATATAATGATGAGAAGCCACTATTAATATGTAGTAACACCCCACATACCTGCAAACAAAATACGCTATTTGGGAAACGTCCACATATAGCCAAGGACTCCCTAAAAGACTGACCACGCATGATTGATGTGAACACCTCCAACATGCCATGGTTACTACACAACAGCACACCTGTATAGAAGGAGTATGACACTGCTAAATATTTGTAGAGGATATAATGAAGAGATGATATTTTGTGTTGTGGTGCGTGTTCAGTTCTGATATGTCTCCTGATAGGGCCAAGAGGAAATAATTTATACCCGATGGTCATCTGAATACATATTGGCCGAGCTCATTGACAGTTTCCTGTGTTTATGATGTTTGCTTGGGGGTTATCAATGGTGTACATGCACTCTCAATCTCTGTCTTAACTGCTGGCAAATACAATGTGCGCCAACTTGATGTTAAACATTGTAAGGTGCACGGTCTTAACACCAACAAAGAGTATTAAAAAAAGCAATGGACCTAAAAGCATGGACATTCTTGCTGGATTCACAAGCCTTTCATGATTCTCTTCTTTGTGGAGATCAGAAATCTAAACATAGCTCAAGCCTTTATGGATCAAGAAAGAGGTGCTTGACATCACAGAATTAGACATTGGTCTACAGCTTGAAAAAGTGAACCAAAGAATAGACAGCCGGTGAAGATGTAAGACCTAGAGATAAAATTCTCAGAACAGAACTGTTAGACTTGGCACCATTGGTGTGAGTCTACCTTCCACTTTTTGCTGTTGCCTCATCTGTTTTTGTAGGTCTAGATGCTTTGGGCACTTTGCCACTGCTGATCAGTGCCAAAGTGCAAGTGCTCCCTATTGTAAAATGATGTAATGGATTAGTGATTCCATGATTGGTTATTTGATTTACTTGTCAGACCCTAGTACAGTGCACCATGTGTGCCCAGGGCCTGTAAATCAAATGCTGCTGGTGGGCTTGCAGCACTGATTGTGCCACCCACAGAAGCAGCTTGTAAAATTGGCTCAGGCCTGCCATTGCAGAGCCTGTGTGCAGTCTGGGACTGCCATGTCGACTTGGCAAGTGCACCCACTTGCCAGTCCCTAAACCTTCCCTTTTCTACATATTAGTCACCCCTAAGGTAGGCCCACGGGCAGGGTGCATTGTATGTAAAAGGTAGGACATGCCCCGAGGTGTGTGGCATGTCTTGATAGTGAATTACAGCCAATTTCGATTTTCACTATTGCAAGGCTACCTGTTCCCATAGGCCAGAATGGGCAGTTTGATTATAACACCTTATAATCCGAACTGACCCAGGGAACAATGTAGAAATTCGAGTTTAGTATGCCTGAACTCAGAATGTTAAAATACATCTTTTAGTGAGGGTGATTTTTACATTCTGTGTTTGAAAATACCACTTTTAGAAAGTAGGTATTTTCTTGCCTAACCATCCAGCATGCCTCTGCTAGGTTTGTGTATTCCATGTCTGGGTTGTGAGTGACAGGAGGCTGGAGAGGGCCTTGGCTCCAGCAGTCTGATGGGTCAGGGCTGGGCTGAATAGGACCTGCATTGAATAGAGAGTAGGGGCGGAGATTTCCTTTCACCGACCAGAGCCCTCATAGAATAGATAGTAGGGGAAGGAGATTTCCTTTCAGCTACCTGGGCCAGGTCTGCTCTCAAACAATGCTGTCTCCACCTCCTGCCAGGAAGCTGCACCCAGGAGGACAGAACTGGTTTTGACTAGGTACAGACACTCTCTGCCTTCAGAGACAAAGGATGTGTGTGTATAAAAAGGGGGACCCAGACCTTTAGATCACTGCTGGGAAATCAAGAGGAACCTTTGCCAAGGAGAAGAAACCGGAGAAGCTGAAGGAGGATTACTGCCCCTGTGCTGTTTGCTGTCTGGGGTTGGCCTGCAGTGGTTACTTGTTGCCAAGGAAAGGAGAAAAGGACTTTGCTGTTTGCTTTGTCATCTTGAGGAAGATGTCCAAGGGCTTGAACTGAGCTTGCCTCCTGTCTGAAGTCTCAGGGACACAAAGACTTCACCACCAGCTCCCCCTGAATTCCCTTGCTGGGAATTCTACCTGCAGTGAGGTGCCTGCTGTTGTTTGGGCCCTCTGAGAGACTGCGAGTCGCTGGGAGTTGGAAGCGCGACGCAACAAGGAGAAGCGTGTCGCCGCCACAGCAGTTGCCGTCGCATCGCCAAAGAAGCGTGCCGCCGAAGCTGTTCGCCGTCGCATCGCCGACGAAGCGTGCCGCATCACCGGAGAAGCGTGCCGCCGCCGCAGAGGTCGCCGTCGCATCACCGGAGAGCGTGTCGCAGGGCATGTCGCGGCTCCAAAGATAATCGATTTCGCTGCACGGCCGTCGGGCGTGCACGCACCGCATCCACATTGTCGCATCGCATCAAAGACGCCATTTTGTCGCATCGCACCGGATCGTCACATCTCATCGAGGCGCCATCTTGTCACATCATAATCGGAACGCAGTAAGAAACTGACGCATCACCTCCTCTCCGGTAAGGAACCGACACATCACCTCCCCTGCGCTGCAGTAAGGAACCGACGCACCACCTCCCCCAAAGCAAGGAACCGACGCATCACCTTCCCTGCGACCCTTTTGTTTGTTTTGCGTGACGCATCCAAGGTACTTTGAGAGTAAAGTGTCGCTTTTACCATCTACATTGAACTAAGCTATTGCTACCATTTTAAAGTCATAAATTTTATTACAGTATTGTGGATTTTTGTCGTTTGGTCTTGTGTTAAGTCTAGTAAAGATTACTTATTTTTCTAAACTGGTGAGGTGTCCATTTGTAGTGTTTTCACTGTATTACTGTATGTGTTCACAAATGCTTTACACACTGCCTCTGAGATAAGCCTGTCTGCTCGTGCCAAGCTACCAAGGGGGTGAGCAGGGGTTATTCAGGAGGGTATCCCCCTTTCCCTGACTAGAAGCAAGGGTCCCTATTTGGACAAAGGTGTATTCCATTGCCAACTAGAGACCCCCATTTCTAACAAGAACCAACAGCCTCTCAAGTTTCTCTTTACCTGAGGGTGGAGGCTTGGCTTGACCCACCCTCTACCCCCAAAGGCCACTCAATGATTGCAGGGTGACTGTCCCATCTAGCGTGTCCATTTAGTGTGTTGTCAGATATCTAACTACCTATTCAGATCATATAAGGCAGGACCAGAACTTTAGTGGTTTTATTACAGTGGTTGTCTACTGACGGTTCCTTCCAGTATGTCCATTTATGGCAGTGTGAGGACAGCAAAGCCCCTCTCCCTCCTCCTGTTTGTTCATTTAGTGTGAGTTCAATGATCTGATTGCCCATCCCAGTCTGCCCAAGTTAGCTGAAAGTCAGGACTCCGATTCTTTCACCCCAATGCATGCACATGCGAGTACTTGTGGGGCCACTGACAACTCGTGCAGCAAAAGGTGACTAGGGATACTAACAATCCATGAGGGCCAAAGGGAGCATGAATGGGCTCTCATTCTGGGTGGTTAATTATCACTACCTAGATTAGGTCTGATAAAGTTAACATGTATGTGACTATGCATCTCAGCGGTAGAGTATCACTACGCACAGTGCATCCAATAAAGGCTGAGTTCACGTGGTTGCGCATTTCTGTTGTCTCTGAAAAGTGCATAGAGGGTGTCTGATGGGGGGTGGGTTGGGGGTGGGTGGGTATGCACGTGGTAAAGTACCTTGGTGGTTTATAATCACCACCTGCAGGGTGTCCGATGAAAGCAACCTACACATGGATGTAGATTTTGGTAGTTGAGTATCACTGCATACATGGCGTACGATGGAGGCAGTGTGCACGTGGCTGTGTACCTGGGTGGTATACTACCACTGAACCCCGTAAGAACCTAGGCATGGGTGAGTAGTACGAGGACCTCCAACCAGCTTTCTACGTACTTCATATACAGAGAACACGTGAGGAGCCAGGAAAAATGTGACACGGAAAGGCCTGCGAGTAAAAGACTGACTGCAGTTGGCACTGGGGCACTAAGAACAATTTGTAGCCCCAGCGATGCCGCCCGACAGCTCTACACTGTAGGCAGGCCACAATGAACCAGAAAATGGGGCTACAGGTGGGTGTAGGTAGCACCCCACAACCACAGTAGCTGCTACAGTAAGAAACGACATACTGGTCATTGTGAAGTGTCTTATGTGCAATGAATGTTGGATATTTGTAAATTAACTTCAATTTGTTTTGTTTCAAAACATAAGACCATGGAGGCCTTTCATCTAAAACCCCTAAGCTGTGCTGCAACCACCCCTGCCTTTAAGATATGCGCCACGACAAAGCATCATGTGCTTGAAAGAACCATACCTAGCACTACACGACAAAGCACTAGTTCAAGAAGCTGGGCAGGGCTGCTATTCTACACTAATGGATAGATCACAAGTGCACCCAGGACCGCCTTGAGCTCTTGTTTACTAAAAGCTGCAGGACCGGTAGCTATGGTGGCAGATCACACATCCTAACACGTCTGCCTTCCAAGAGTTATTCTTTCCTCTTGTGAATACAGATCTGCCTCATCATGTTTCGTTTCCTGTGTCTTCATTACATCCAACAATGGCAAGTGAGGTAGGTTTGGGGAAGAGAGCAATGAGCTGCATTGATGTAAGAGCCCCTCGACCCATGGGGCTTCCTCAGCTTTCTTTCCAGTGTTCGATGTACCTTGTCTCTTTGACCAAAAATGGCAGCCTTCTAGCTGCTGCACGGTCATCAATGAGTGCCCCTGACTGACTCCGCACAGTATATCGGGCACTGTTCACATGACTGTGTGCATGTCACATGGCATGACTGTATGCATGCCTATGCGCCACTCTACACCATTGCACTCTACGTCACTTTACTCTGCACCATTGTGTGCCACTCCACTCTACGCCATTGCACTCTACGTCACTTTACTCTGCACCATTGTACGCCACTCCACTCTGCGCATACAGGCATGCAGTAGAGTGCAGTGGCACAGACTGACTGTATGCACTGTCAGAGCTCCTCATACGATGTACCGTCAAACAATAATTCCTCACGTGTAGAAAGTGGCACAGAAGGAGAATGGCACAAAATGGAAGGACTTGCCCTAAAAGCTCGCCCATTACACGCTCTCAATGCGCCCAGATGTCTCTGCGGAGGCCTCCGAAGCTCATCTGAGAATTGCTTTAATTAGGACAACTGGCTTCCATCTTTACTTTGCATCGTACCGTCAGGACATGCAACGCTGGCCAGTTAATGAGGTCGGGCAAACATCTTGCTACGCTGCCCCTTCAGTAATATCAGTGCCTGCTGCAGCCGCTCTGCAGGCGAGCCAGCGCCATGTGTACAACCGACCTTTCAACCGTAAAACAACGTTTTAAGGGGTCCCATCAGCAATCACTTATGCTGCTGTTTATCGCAAAAAAAGCTGCATCAAACACGGGGGATTTGTGTCTTCGTAAATGCCAGGCGGAAAAAAAAGAGAATAAACAGGTATGCAGACTTCAGCATCTTCAGATCTATTTAGAGGCAGCTGAAAGGCCAGCATGGATAAGAGCAGAGGGATGGGAGCATCCTTGGGTACCACTGAAGACACCCTACCATGTCAGCTTCAAATACGGGCTTAAAGGGCCAGTCAGGTAGCTCCTTCACAGCAGAACCCATCCTGTTCAGTTGTTTTCGCTCCCTCACTTTCCTCTTGCTTTTACCACCTCTGCAGCACACCCACATCACGTTCTAATCACCCTTCTCGGTACCCAACTCCCCGCACAGCCACGGGCCCAACAGGGCTCCAGCCATAAAGTAGGCCGAGTGTGCATCACCTGAACAGCACACCCACAGCAGGTCAAACTCACCTGCTGCTCTACACCACCAACTCCCAACACAAGGTTCGGGCTTTTATTAGAGATTTAGATCTTGCAATGAGATATACATTATACAAAATTGCACTGATTAATACTACTTTAAGAATGAACAAAAAAATTGGAAATTTTTACAACACATTAATTCATTAACTGGGCGATTTACCATCTCCATTGCAGCTTTAGCTGTTAAAATACCATATACTCCAGACACCATCGGCTCCAAGCTACGGAGATGGCTGTGTTAGCCTCCTTAACTCAGCTGCGTCTTCTCGCCAGTCAATACAACAACCATCCTGGAAAAGTGAACTTAAACCCATCACACGTACACTGGCACAAACTGTACAATAAACAAAAATGTACAAAAACGTAAGAGCCACCTGCAGATGAGCAATTGGCGACTACATGCCAGCAGAAGACCACAAACGGCTAACTCCTTTGGTGAACAAAGATTCATGCACGGACCCAGCCAGGTCCCATCCAAAATAACCTGCAACAAAACAATGCTTTGGTCTACTCCAGCCTCCTGCCTCTTCTAAGCAACAGGAACCACCACCAAGCACAATGTCAACAGTCTGACTCCAGACAATCCTAAAAGGCGTCCAGATCCCACAAGCACTACCAGCTCGTGCACCTGACCGAGCGTGCTACAAACATGCACAAAACAGTCCTCCCTCTGAAATACCGGGTTATGTCCTCTGAAACACCCTCCACAGGTTTACACCGACATAGAATATCTGAAGTTCATTTCTGCACTGAAGTCAGAGTTTACGCACAATTAACTTTTGATACACCCTCCACAGGTTTACACCGACATAGAATATCTGAAGTTCATTTCTGCACTGAAGTCACAGATTACGCATAATCAATGAAAATACTAGGTTATGTCCTCTGATACACCCTCCACAGGTTTACACCAACATAGAATATCTGAAGTTCATTTCTGCACTGAAGTCACAGATTACGCATAATCGATGAAAATACTAGGTTATGTCCTCTGATACACCCTCCACAGGTTTACACCGACATAGAATATCTGAAATTCATTTCTGCACTGAAGTCAGAGTTTACGCACAATTAACTTTTGATATACCCTCCACAGGTTTACACCAACATAGAATATCTGAAGTTCATTTCTGCACTGAAGTCACAGATTACGCATAATCAATGAAAATACTAGGTTATGTCCTCTGATACACCCTCCACAGGTTTACACCGACATAGAATATCTGAAGTTCATTTCTGCACTGAAGTCTCAGATTACGCATTATCAATGATACTAGGTTAAATTCTTCCATATATCCAGCAGAGGTTTACACGGACATGGAATATCTGAAGTTCACGCCTCCACTGAAGTCACAGATTACCCGGTAACAATGAAAATACTAGGTTAAGTCCTTTGATATACCCTCCACAGGTTTACACGGACATAGATTACCTGAAGTTCATTCCTGCACTGAGGTCACAGATTACGTATTATCAATAATAGTAGGAAAAGTCCTTTGATATACCCTTCACAGGTTTACACGGACATAGATTACCTGAAGTTCATTCCTGCACTGAAGTCCCAGATTATGCATTATCAATTATAATACTATAATACTACTAGGCAGCAGTCCCGGCAGAATGGAAACAGGCAAAGATCCTCCCGCTTTTAAAAAAACCATCGCTCAACCCTGGGGACCCAGGGAACTATCGCCCTATCTCCCTGCTCCCTTGTGTGGCGAAAATCTGTGAGAAGGTAGTCAATAAGCAACTTACTGAATTTGTGGAAGGTGCTAACCTACTCCATCCGGCGCAATGCGGCTTTAGAACGGCCTATAGCACTGAGTCCGCCTTAGTCGAAATTTCCGAAGCTATTCGAGAGTGTTTGGACTCAGGTGGAAGTGCTGCCCTCATAATGCTGGACCTATCGGCAGCATTTGATACCGTCCCCCATTATCTGCTTTTGGCTCGGTTGGCGGACATAGGTATCTCTGGGCTGGCCTGGAGGTGGCTGAAATCCTTCCTT
The DNA here is from genome assembly GCA_963921515.1 of Calotriton arnoldi. Taxonomy (NCBI): domain Eukaryota; kingdom Metazoa; phylum Chordata; class Amphibia; order Caudata; family Salamandridae; genus Calotriton; species Calotriton arnoldi. The sequence goes on along the minus strand of CAWUFW010000609.1, from coordinate 1,472,347 downwards.
GAGGGGTGTTCGCAACAGGTCTGGATCCCGCCCTTCTCGTCTCCATCTCAATCTGTGACCACTGGAGTGCCGCAGGGGTCCTCTTTGAGTCCCCTGCTCTATAATATCTATGTCACTCCTTTGGTCCAGCTGGCGGAAGAGCGGGGTGCCAAGATCGTTGCTTACGCCGATGACACTCAACTCCTATTCACCTGGGGTAAATCGGAGTTCTCCACTGTGAAGGCGAAAGAGTGTCTGATAGCTGTCTTTCAATGGCTCGGTGCAGCCCAGCTCAAATGTAATGAGGCTAAAACGGAGATCCTGCTTTACGGAAAATTTCCCCCTCGATTTAGAGAGTCTCTCTGGCCGTCCAACTATCCTACGCCATCTTCTTCGGGACTGCCAGTCAAAAATCTCGGTATCTGGTTCGATGAGCAGCTGTCCTTTTCAACTCAGATAAAAAAATTGGCTGGGAGCTGCTTTGGGATATTAAAGTCCCTTAGGAAGTTCCTTCCGTTGCTGCCAAGGTCAGCGAAGGAAACAGTGACTCGGGCACTGATCCTTTCTCGAGTAGATGGGCTGTACGCTAATGTACTGTACCTGGGCCTCCCTGATTACACTCTTAAAAAACTGCAGGTGGTTCAGAATGCAGCAGCTAGGCTGGTGCTCAACATTCCCATTAATAAGAGCATCAAACTACATTTGCGTGCGCTGCACTGGCTACCTGTTATAAAACGTGTGAAGTTTAAGGCCCTGGTTATAGCACACTGTGCTCTGTACGCTAAAGGGCCTGTATACCTCAGGAAGCGCTTTGCTTTCTACACGCCTGCCAGACATTTGAGGTTGGCATCTCAGCTGCTTGCACAGATGCCCTGTGTGCGCCTTCAAAGAATGGGGGGCAGATCCCTGGCCGTGAGGGCATCCACGGCCTGGAATTCCTTACCTTTTTCTCTGCGCAGCATTCAGGATCTGGGGCAATTTAAGAAACAGCTTAAAACTTTTTTGTTTTAATTACTTGTCCATTAGCACCTCATAGGTTCGCGCCGGGACACTCCCTGGAGTAGCCGCGCGCGCTATAAAAACCCAATAACATAACATAACTATGTATACAACATCAGTGATATATTTCTAACATTTCAACTGCAAAGCACGTATTCCAATGTGTTGGTCAATCTATACTACTGCGGCAAAGGTTCAAAGTAGTAATTCCACTCCTTTGCGGCGTAAGAACGAACTCTTGGGTGCAATTTACTGGAAGAGTTTACGTGAAGAGGGACTTCTGCACGATGCAATGCAAACACAGACATATCATGCAACACTACGTTGGCTGCAGAGCACACAAAGCTCGTGCCTGGTGTATTGACATTTATGGAGATGTTGATACGATTGAGGTAGACTTACAGGTACAGAACATGGTCATCTTTTCCAACAATCGCAGTGTTTTGTGGTATTTGTCTTGTTATTTGGCAGGCCACGGTATAGATTCAGTCATTACCACTGTGGTGGAAGAGCCTAGGACGGGTCGATATAGCGGCACTCTCATAGCCATAATCCATTCAGCCTCTAGCTCCTTCACTTTGTCGGACACCGTTGACAACTTCATCCACCTGGCTCAACGAGGAGCACTTGGCATCTTAGGCTAAACCTAAGGTTACCTCATTGTCCAGTTGAGAACAATCTGTGGAAGGAGACGTTCCTCGTGCTGAATCTCTTAGCTATAATTTAATATACTCTGACCACACCTTCCAGATTCACTTTCTCATGTGTGAAGAGGACACCCACAATCCTTCTACAGCACTCTGCCCCAAAGCCTACCTTTCCATGCAAGCAAAACAGATCCTAAACTTGAGATTCAACCGCCAAACAGTCTGGAATTCAGACTTCGGACAAGCTCTATAGCCACCTCCCTGGAGTTAACATCAGTGGTCAGGGTGGTACGGGAAGCCTGTGTCCTAGGAATACGTCATCCCTCTGAAACTTGCGAGGGGGTCAGAAGGCGAGACCTAAGGACGGATGAGATGGCGATAAAGGGCATACCTTCTGTAATCCACAATGATGTAGCTGATGACAGGGGGAGAAGCGTAAGGATGAGCCTAGTGGGGTGATAGCGCAGAGGGAGATGCCGGTACAGGATTCCTGATGCTCCGAACGGATAGTTGGTGTACGGGGGCGTGGAGGACTGAGGCTTGGGTGAAATGCCTGTTGGTATGTCAAGGTTTTCGATTAAGTCCAGTATACCCATGTTCCTTCTGAAGGTGTGCAGAGATGATCATTCATATCTAGGTGCATGGAACAACTTAATGGGCCACCGGAGTCTAGTAGTGTATCCTGTTCATAAAGCTCTACGCACAGCGAGATGCTTATGTAAACTCTTGGCGGAATAAAGTGTCTGTAATGTTTATCCATTTCCTCTTTATTGTAAAAAAAAAAAAATCTTTTTAAATTTTATTTTAAGAAGACTTGTAATGAGACTCATTTACTTTTTAACTTCTCTAAGTTAAAGCACTAAACTTATTTCCTCTTATTTTAACTCTGGCAATACCCTAAACAATTGTTCAGGGGTTCAGTACCTACGTCAATCAATGTTTTTGATTAGGCAGACAAGTGAGAGTGGTTCTGGTTTCACTAGATGAGCACACAGGAATTTACTTAAAATAATGAATTACATATTGTCCGACTTTCTCGCCAGGTCGAGTACCATGCGGGTCACAGAGGCCAGATGGGGTCCAGTCACAAGGCACTATTGGACACAAGAGACTAGTGACACAACAAATATGGAAGAGATGGCACACAGGGCAAACCAAAAGAACCGTATTTTATGTAAAATGATATTAACCAGCCTGGGATGAGCAACCACAGCCACAGGAGGACCAGCACACTCAGAGGCGCTTCTATGTCAATAGTGGCAACTGGTTATTTTGGCACAACTAGCACTCAGTGAGCTCCCTGATCTGTCAACAGAGGTTGTTGTGACTCCTTGCTACTCGCATTCATTCACACCCAGCTTGACGCGCCTTCTCACCTTTGTTGTTGTCTCCTTTGTTCGGTTCCCCACGGTCACCCTGATTTCCTGACTACTGATATTTGTTACCCGACTAATTACAGCCCTGTTAAGAGTGTTTTTCCTGTCCAGGCGTCCTTACTTCCGGTGCTGCAGTGCTCTCCATCTTGGGCACCTGAGCTGGTTTCGCAGTACACCGAGGGCTAGTTACAGCGTGCCATCTGCTTGTGCCAGGGTAGTGCCCGGTTTTCCTTTCATGTATTTTTGCCCTCCTATTATAAGACCTAACACTTATAGTTTGGACTTGAGATGCTGTGCCTAAGGAATTCAGCCCAGATACTCCTAATACCAACCTGTAGGAGTGTCTCTCTCCCACTCCCTGTAAGAAAGTGGCATACACCCCCATAAGGCTAGCCACACCTCTAGGGTGGGCTACCTGGTCTGTACAGCTGAGGAAGACTCCTGCCATTTTCGAGAGTGGTAGAATAGAAGGTTCTGGGTAGAAAAGGTGATACACACACACCCGAATGTGGTCACCTCAGGGGAGGATTAGCTGCTGGGGCTAGTAGCCCAATGGCCACTTGCACCCACACCCCTACCACTCCAAAATCTAGGTTTTAAGGGGCATCCAACAAAAGAACCTCAGTTCTAATCAGACTTGCAATAAGGACAAAAGAAGAGACCCATGTCTGGGACAGCATTATCTGCACAAAGCAAAAGCGTGCTACTCTGCACCCGTGGCAACTTTTCTGGAACTGCACAACTGACACTTTTCCCAGACCAAAGGCTGGTTCCTGCAGACAGAGGGACCCCATTGAGAGCCAAAGGCAACAAAAGTCTTTCTTGGACTAGTAGCAGTAGTCCCCTGCAGTCCACAGGTAAAAACAATGTGCCAAAACCAAATAATCTCTGACATCGGGCCCTCTGAGGGATCGCCCCAAAGTAGATTGTCCAGTGCATTTTGGGAGTCCTGACCGCCAGAAAGTTTCAGACAGCTACAGTTCTCCCCTGGACCTCCGTACATCGAAACAACTTCTTGTTGAGCTTAACATTGCCAAGGCTTGTTGGTGGTCTGTACGGCAACCACCACCTTTACTCGATGCTGCACCTCAAGAGAACTCCGCAATACCTTCATCCAACACCAGCAGTGGCTTTGTCGACTTTTGCACCCGTTTTGTCCAAGAGCACTGTGTAAGTGGTAAAACCAGCTTCCCCGCAGCTCCTGCTTCAGCACCTTGGACAACCAGGATAACAATGCACCCGGGCTTCTCAAGCCAGGTAAAATCGAACTGACTGTTGTGGCTTGGTCTTGGGACCCACATCACCTTAACCCTCCTTGGGTTCCATGCAACTCAGCCTGCAAGTGACCGACTGTCACTAGTGCTTTTCGCAATTGACCGCAATAATAAAGTCCTGGAGTAGTGAATTGCTGTGATTTATTTTTCCTTCTAAAATCCATAACTTTCATTATATGTATCAGATTGTGTTCATCTTCATGTCTAAATTAATATAAAAAATCTGCTTTATTTTGATAAATTGGAGTCAGATTTCGATTGAGTCATGTCAGTTACTTATCATCCATGTTGGTACTCTAAAATGCTTAACACATGTTCCTCTAGTAAACCCGGGCTGCTCTTTGCCACACTAACAGGACTGAGCTAAGGATTTATTAGTGTGAATCCAAGGACCATCTTTGGGATATTGTGAGAGTATTGCATGGTGAGGCCTAACCAGCATCACTGCATAATACTCCACTTTCCTTCACTCCCTCCCTTCAGCCCTTTTTCCCTTAGTTTGGATCTTCATTACCATCCTTGACCTAATCCAAGGGAGTGAGTTGACCTCTTGGGGGGGAGGCAGAGGGAATCACGCTTGCTGTTCCAAGTCCATTACAGACTGTCAGACTCACAAAATAGGGTCTGAGGCCAATCCCCTGCAGGTCATGGCACAAGCCAACTGCAAGATGCAGGCTGATATAGAGTCGCTCTGCAATAACGCACCTGTTTCTTAGAGAAACGTTATGAGGCGATTAGTCCACCGGGGACATCTAGTGAGGCCAGAACTACTCTGCCTAGTCAAAATATCAACATTGATTCAGGAGGGAATATCATCATACCGGGTAATCCGACTATACCGCCCCATGCCTTCCCAGTTTTGGAGTCTTCGGAAAAGTTCACAGGAGACCCTCATCACTTTCAAGCTTTCATGGCTCAGAGCCTTTCACACTTTTTAGTGAAGCCTCAGCAGTTTGAATTGGTCAAGCAAAGGTTACCTTTGTATTTTCCTATCTTAGTAGAGATGCATTAGCAAGGACAACTCCTTTAATTCTAAAGTCCTTGGTTATCAAATTTTGGGATTTCTGTGCAGCAATTTACTGGAATTTATAGAAAGAGACAAACTCAGGCCTCTGCACATACAGCATTACTTTCACAAGGTACAGAGGAACTATTAGCATACATTAAGCAGTTTCAGCAGCTAATGTTGGAAGCCACTTGTTATGTTATTTGAATTTTTAAAGTCCAGATGAGGCAACCTACCAGGGAAGAAATAAATGTGTTTTTAGAGCTCTTCTGAGGGCATACTCAACACTGATTGATTAAAGAGAACGGGGAAGCCAGTTCCCCTCTGTAGGTGATAGGACATAAAAAGAACTCCCTCCACATCTCGTACGTTGGAACCTGGGAGTTACAGCTACCAAGGAGGATGCCGACAAACTCCTACATGGACGACGATTTATGACTCTGCTGACCAGACAGGCTGGACCATGTTTGTAAAAAGCCTTGTGTGTCAGCACCATAGCTTTAAAACAGGATTCCCCTCTTTAAAACCTGGGGATAAAATTTGATGAGAATTTATCTTCCAAACCCCAAATTAGATCCGTAGTTGACACCTGCTTTAGGGTGCTATGTTCCTTGAGGAAAAGTTTACACTTTTTGACCTTCTCAGCAAAGAAGCTGGTGATTAAGGCTTTGATTACCTCCAGATTAGACTACGTAATGCCTTAAGCTTGGGTTTACACAATCAGTTGATGGGCAAATTTTAAGTTGACCAAAATGTCGCAGCCTGTTTACTTCTGAACCTGCCGATTAGAACACAGATGTCTCCCCATCCGCGAGATCTTCATTGGCTCCCTATGAAGAAAAGAATATTGTTTAAAGCACTTGTGCTGGTACACTGGGCCCTGCATAAGAAGGGGCCGTCTATCGCAGAGCTAGGTTCCGCTTCTATAACCCACAGAAAGATTTACGTTCAGCTAATAAACTCTTAGCGGCAATTACTAATATTCAACGAGATAGAGCGGGAGGAAGATCTTTCATGTATCAAGGAGCTGTTGCATGGAATACAGTACCCTGGGAGCTTCGAGCTCTAACCAATACCGCTATCTTGAAAAAAAGGCTTAAAACCTGGCTTTTTGTGCAAAATGTATATCTTTTTAGATCTTATGTCAGGCCTGCAGCCCCGCGCCGGGACACTCTTAGGAGTAGCTGTGGGTGATAGAATTTGTTTCATCATCACCATCACCTTAACAGGTAGCCAGTGAAGGAATTTCAGATGGTGCTTCACTGGGTCAAGCCTAGGGACATTAAGTAAGAGGCGAGCAGCTGAATTCTGTACTACTTGTTATTTGTTGATCAGGAGGTCAGGAAGCTTCTAATGCTATAGTCTAGCTTAAATGTTACAAGAGTATGAAATACAGTTTTGCGAGATTGTAATGGGAGGAAATTAAGAAATGTTTTCAGAAACTAAAGTGTGGCAATGCAACTTCCAAATACAACAAGCATTCGCGGACGAAAGGAAAGTGTATTGTCAAATTTGACTACCAAATTCCTTGCGACTGCCGGTCGGGAGCAGGAAGGGAAAACAGGGGTACAGAGGGGGTGTGGGCAACCCATCTGGTCAACAGTTACTTAACCAGTTACTATTGGGTGGTCTGAACTGCAGAAATTTGGATTTTCTGGAATTGCGTTGCAGGAGACTCTCCTGCATCCACTCTAGAACCTCAGTGAAACATGTTTAAATGGCACAAGGGAGGATGCTGAACCAATAGTGAGGGCTAATTGATTTAATCCATTCCAACGCGGTACCTCCTATACCAAGCTTTACTAGCCTCACACCAGTCTCCTCTCGACATTGAAGAACTTGTTGGTGCTGAACACACCCTGAACTACAAAAGTTCTGCCTTCTTTTTTAGTTCGAGCTGGGCAGCGCATGCGCTGCTCTGCGAGGCATGCTGTATTCAGGTAGGGATTTGAAGCTCCGCCCACTCACCGTCCATATTTTTCATTGGCTTATGTCATTGTCCACTGTAAACTGTGGCTGTTCGTTGGTCAATAGGCTTAGGAGTCCCTCCTTGGTACCGCCTTGTCTCATTTTGTAACCTCCCATGGAGACACACCTGTTACGTGTGTTGTTACTCGGTAGGCTTCAATTACAACCTCCGAGCACTATTTTCTCAAATAGCTTTGTCCTGCCTGCTATTGCAGGCAGGATACGCTCTCTCCTAAAACTTTTTTTAAACTTTATAGCATGGACGCCAAACGCATTTGCAATGCAATAGGTCTCACATTTGCGAGAGTTTAAGCTATTGGCATTGTAAATGACAATGCTTTTTATTTATCTGTTTTAAAAACAACACATAAATAAAAGGCATTATCATTTACAATGCCAATAGCTCAAACTCTTGTAAATGTGAGATCCACTGCATTGCAAATGCTTGTTCTAGTCTGATGCTGGCACACTGTCACAGGTCCAGACAGGTCTTTTATTCCACCGGGCATTTCCCTGGTGGGCTGGAGCACTTGGAGGCGGGGTTTGAAAGCCCAGGGCTGTTCCTGGTGCCTCTGTCACTTTCTCCAGCCGCCATAACTGCAGCAAGCATTGGAAGCTTCAAGAGAGAAAGAAAGAGAGGGAGGAGGAAGGAGGAAGATAGAGCAAAGCTGATCAGAGAGGGAAAAGAGACAGGAAGAGAGGACAGAAAAGGGATGGAAAGGGAGATCCCGCGAACAGCAGCCGCTGCCCGTGCAGGTAAGAGCGGTGGGGACGGATGGAGGGGGGATTTTGACGGACGATGACGAGGGAAAATTAATTATTTATTTAATTTCCCCTCATCATCGTCCGTTCAAATCCTCCCCCAACTGCCCACCGCTCTTACCTACACAGGCCGCTGCTGGCGAACAGACAGAGTGGGGCTGGTTTGAGCATTTTTGAAGGATAATTATCTTCGTAGGGAAAAATAGAAATTAACTTAACTTCTGCTCAAGAACGCTTCGTTATTAACATCTGTTCTTCTCATTCCTTCCAAATTAACAGCAAAAATGTCAGACAACACACAAAGTTATATAAATCCACGAAGAGAAAAAAAACAACGATGAGAGGCACACCGTTTATCCGACGCCGTAATAGGCAGAGACAACTTCAGCAGACGGTAGCGAAAGCCATCGGCGAGTCCATTATGGTTATAAATGACAGAAGAAGGCGAGATTCCGTCAACAGCGAACCCTGCGAGAGAAGTTTCATCTGGGAGACAAATGTGTCTTCTTCCAATAATACGGGGTCATATTGACGCTCAAAGGCAGTAGGTGAATACTAATTAGTCACACACCAGTCCCTGGGCTCCCCTGAGCTTTCGCTGATCATGTGGGATCAGCTGTGGGCTTTGAGGCTGCGAAGAGATATCCTTACCATACCTCACACCAGTCCTTGGGCTCCCCTCAGCTTTCGCTGATCAGGTGGGACCGCTGTGGGCTTTGAGGCTGCGAAGAGATATCCTTACCTTATCTCACACCTGTCCCAGGGCTCCCCTGAGCTTCCGCTGATCAGGTGGGACTGCTTTGGGCTTTGAGGCTGCGAAGAGATATCCTTACCATACCTCACACCAGTCCCTGGGTTCCCCTGAGCTTCCGCTGATCAGGTAGGACCGCTGTGGGCTTTGAGGCAGCGAAGAGATATCCTTACCTTATCTCACACCTGTCCCAGGGCTCACCTGCGCTTTCGCTGATCAGGTGGGACCGCTGTGGGCTTTGAGGCTGCGAAGAGATATCCTTACCATACCTCACACCAGTCCTTGGGCTCCCCTCAGCTTTCGCTGATCAGGTGGGACCGCTGTGGGCTTTGAGGCAGGAAAGAGATATCCTTACCTTATCTCACACCTGTCCCAGGGCTCCCCTGAGCTTCCGCTGATCAGGTGGGACCGCTGTGGGCTTTGAGGCTGCGAAGAGATATCCTTACCATACCTCGCACCAGTCCCTGGGTTCCCCTGAGCTTCCGCTGATCAGGTGGGACCGCTGTGGGCTTTGAGGCTGCGAAGAGATATCCTTACCATACCTCACACCTGTCCCAGGGCTCCCCTGAGCTTTCGCTGATCAGGAGGGACCGCTGTGGGCTTTGAGGCAGGAAAGAGATATCCTTACCTTATCTCACACCTGTCCCAGGGCTCCCCTGCGCTTTCGCTGATCAGGAGGGACCGCTGTGGGCTTTGAGGCTCTGAAGAGATATCCTTACCATACCTCACACCAATCCCTGGGTTCCCCTGAGCTTCCGCTGATCAGTTGGGACTGCTGTGGGCTTTGAGGCTGCGAAGAGATGTCCTTACCATACCTCACACCAATCCCTGGGTTCCCCTGAGCTTCCGCTGATCAGTTGGGACCGCTGTGGGCTTTGAGGCTGCGAAGAGATGTCCTTACCTTATCTCACACCTGTCCCAGGTGGGACCACTGTGGGCTTTGAGGCTGCGAAGAGATGTCCTTACCATACCTCACACCAGTCTCTGGGCTCCGCTGAGGTTCTGCTGATCAGATGGGACCGCTGTCGGCTTTGAGGCTGCGAAGAGATATCACTACCTTACAGGTACTTGACATAAAACAAGTAATGAAACAGACAACCTCGAGGTTATCAATTTTTGGGCTGAAGCAACAACTTGCGTCTGCACAAGAGAGGATTCTAAATGTATCACATCACTAATAAACATCTCCCACAAAATGTACTAATGGTACACTAAAGAAATTTCAGGGCCTGGTGGAGTGGGTGCCCCATCATAAAGAGGCAGGGCTTACACCTCGCCAAACCCGGGTTCCTCCACCTCACTTAGATGTGGGGATCCACCAAGCTTCAGATCGGGATCCGCTGGCAGAAACCCTTGCGCTGGCGGCCCATCTGCCACACAGCTGCTGGGTCTTAGTACGGCAAGGCTTACATCACTGACTTTCTAAGAAGGGAAGAGGCAAGGGCCTCTTCTGACTCCGGGGTCTAGATGCTAAGACTCCTTACCTAGCCTTCATAAGTAGGATGTGGTAGATGGTCCTTGAGCCACTAGATCAGAAATTCCAACTTGGGAGTGTCAATAGGCACTAGTTTTTCTAGGGATGCAGGACTGTTGCTCCGTAGGCTTTGTACGTGGTACAAGGTATTTCGAAATGGACTGTGCCATGCCGCCAACAAGGATCTTTCAGTGCAGTTGTTATGAACTTGGTCTTAATTTGAAGTAGCATGTTGCTTGGTCTTGGGTCCCCTGGAGTTTCTCCATGTCTTTTATTGGGGCCCCTTTCTATGCAATGTTTAATTGTTGCTGCAACTGGAGTGATGTGCGGTGGTGTGGGGTTATTATGATGTAAGGGAAAGGTAGCTTATGTGGCTGCTTTTTAAGTTGGTCAGTTAACAGGTAGATGTGGTCCTTCCCGGTTGTACACAGGTTTGGTACAAACAGCTTTTTCCTTGAGCCATTTATATTTCACTGGCGACGAGGATCATTCTAGCGAGAAGTGAAGCAAGCTTGTGAGCGATTACCTGTAGTGCTTAAACCAAGGCATTAGCCTAAGAAGTGAGGTAGTGCTACATTTCACGAATCCTAAAAACCTGGGATAGTGAACGTGGACAGATGCTCGTCTGAACATCAAGAATCTAGAGGGAAGGATACCCTCTAGATTCCACCTGATGTCGCAATAGATGCATTTTTTGTAGTGTAGGGGTATTACCACAAAGATACGTCAGATTAGAATCCACAAAGCAATTGTACTGTAGAGACATGGAACAGGGTGGTCAAGGAAAGTTTGCAGCCTGCCACCTGTGAAGGCAATAGTTGGAAAGATGGAGTAAGGAAGATGGTAGAGGCTGATTACAATAGACGTCATAGAGCGGAAGGAAAGGCTCTGTTTTACTCATAGTGGGCAAATGCAGAGGGAAACCTAGCTGGTTAGTAAAAAATGAACTTGTCCACATTCTCTACGCTTTTGTATGTTTTGCGGGAGGGACTTTTAGTGGTAGAGGCAACATGGCGCAGGTTTCCAATTCTGAGCTGCTGGAGAAACATTGGTAAGAGAAGGAGTCTGCAGCGAGTGGGGAAGGATCGGATAGTGTGAGAGGGACCATTCATTAAAGAATAAGAGGGGGGGGCCAACTTGGATGCAGGATTATTTTGCTGAACAGCTGTACATTTGTTGAGACCTGCCATTGCACAGAGGATGCTATATTATTAGCTGCGCATCTGTATATAGCTTGTTTACCATTGATGTGATGACTCCGTTTTTTAATGACATGTTGTTTCCATATGACGAGAATGAATGTTTGATATCTGTTTTCTTTTGGAGGCACGGGGTGTTTCGCATGTGAACTTATGAGAGATGCTGTGGGGGTCCTTCTGATAAGTGGAATGGTGTAGCTGGGTTGTCTGACTACACCCCAAGTTGGTTACTTGAGGGGTGGCTCCACCTAGGTCAGTAGTACACATACATTTGGTACAATTAAACCGTTCTTTACTACCTGGAGTTATTTTCATTTCAAGTATTTTAGGCACGACCACATAAGGGCCCTCCGCTAAAGTCCTGCCAATGACTGCCCTGTAGGACACAGAAGGATCTTCCATAGTAGAATCATCAGCTTGGTACTTGTGCTTCTGGGGCAGAAAGTAAAGCCGGAGCCAAAGCCAATGCGGAGATTCTTTACTTCTGTTGCACATTACCGCAGCTCACAGACATGGCAATCTGACATCTAAGGTGCTGTCTCCTAGCACTAGGGTCTCGGAGTTAGAAACAGAGAAGCACAAAAAGTTTCGAGGTTGGGTAAATCCAACCACCACAGCAGTTTTTCAAACCTCCCTTGAGTGGCAGTTTCGAAGGTGTAGCACTAATCCAACAAACCATCAAAAAGAATGTTCACTTTCCAAGCGGACAATGTAGGAGCAGCGGACACTACATCCTTAGCCTAAGGAACCGTCCATCTAGAACCACAAGTGTTCACAGCTGTGGAACACGCATAACAGCCCAGCCCAACCTCTTCCCTATGGCAGGCTCTCACAGGCTTCCAAACTAGAAGAACAATAACTGGAACTGAGCAACACAAACCCTCCCAGGGTGAAGTGACCAGAGGCCATGCGAGCCATGTTCTAACACTCCTGCCCCTAAACATGGCATACACCATAGGCACACTGATCAATCCATTGACTCACTACTCTCTACACCAAACCCTGCTTGCCCAGCGATGCCGCTTCTGGATCTGCATCACAGCTCCAGTCTTGCGGTCTTTAACCCTTGCTCTTCTCCTTCCATCCTTCTCTTATCCCTCTCCTCCGATCTTTCCTTAGCCCACTCTTCCTCAGCAGCTGCCATGTTTGATCTTACAACCAACGAAGGATACAGCTCACATGCTCAGTTCTCACACTGCATCAACGGCACAACAGCGATGAGTGAAAAGGTACGGTATCCAATACAGTTTTGGGAGTCAAACACTTCAATAGCCTCTCAACACCACAGTATCCACCAGAACACCCCAAGATACCCTTTCTCTCCAACATCTTCTCCAAAATCCACATCATGTCCCCAATCAACACCTCTAACTTCGAAAAAGTCCACTGGTCCCATCAAAAAACAATTCCTCACCCCAGGACGTTAATCTAACCTTAGTAGATCTATAGCCACTGCGTCCCACGCATTACCTTCAACATCCGTCTGCACCTTATTAAGGACTGCTCATGCCTCACCTCTTTCACCCACGTTTCCATCCATAGGTGGCCACAAGTACTTCTCCCTTTCACACCTGCTGGGCCAGGCTGTGCCCAAGAGCTCGTACACATACCAACCTCTACTGCCTTGGTGGCACCACCCATTCCAAAATGGCTATTCCGACAGAGCCAAAATGCACTTCCTTCATGATGCGCTGAAAACACCAGTCTCTTCCTATGCTCATCTGCTCACCCATCCAGGATTATCTTCCTGATACACTTGGACACTTCACCATTCCTTTACGCTGCCATCCATTACTCTTTGAGAACAGCTTCCCAGCTATCTTGCATACTCAGCCAGAGTGCCTACAAAGCTTACTACGGTGATTGTGTGGGGGGGGTGTGGGGGGGGGGGCTTTAGGTGCCAAACAGGATAGAGCTGGGAATCAGCAGCATACAGACAGACAGACAGATAGACCAGAGGACACGGGCCTTCTTTCCTCCCTATGGAACAGGACATAGGCTGTTAAAAGATAATCAGCAGCACAGTGCAACACTGCGGGATTCCAGGGGGATACTTAGGGGAGCAGGTACTCTACCGGCCACAATTCGTAGTAAAACGGGCAAAATACTGTGAGAGACGCTAGCAAACATTTTTGAGGAATCCTACATTGTGGACATCGTAGAAAATGCTATAAAGAAAGGTAAAACATTTTCAAAATAGGTATAACAGTTGCTACTGGAAAAACTGCCTACGAAGCAGGACTTGCATCGTAAGTACAAGTTAGAATAAATTGAAAAGAAGATCACGTGGTATCACCTGGCAGGTAAACTAATAGGGGGCGAGTGTGCTGCATGCAGGGCTTTAAGTGGGCCGGGTCTGTCCGGGTCTGAGCACCGGCAGTTATTTTCAGGGGGCCTCGAAACGGGTCTCTATCGGGCTTTATTTTCGGGGATCGCAGAGGTAGTCAGTTTTCTTTTTTTTTTCTTGCACCACTTATTTTGCTCTAGCTGGAATTGCCAGGCTAGATCCTGAGGCCGCTGACCTTTGTGCACGCTATAGATCCTTTCATGCAGATTTTTCTCATATGATGCGGGACTGTGGGGAAGTATCACAGTATAGGACAAAGTCCTCTCTTTAATTAATGACTTTTCAGGCACCTATCTCCGAGTCATTCTGAGTAAAGCTTTGTTTGTTGGGTAAGTTACCTAGAACTAAGGATAATAAAAAAACTTGTAATTTCATAGATTTAGCGCCTTATTTTTGGTAAGCGTAAGATTGCGATCCTGCAACCAGCCTCCAAACACACACAGCCGCACCCGAGTACTTCACAGGTCTTTAAAAGACCATTTGCTTGTTAATGAGGCTTTGTTGTTTTTCACCCCTTTGTAGAGCCCCTGCAGCTCCACTCTGCCTATTGCTTGAAGAATTAGCCCCCCGAAATGTTTTCTTAGCGCCCCCTCGAAATTTGGCTCTACTTGCGCCTCTGGGGAGGGTGTATGGCGTTATCCATACATATCTTTATTTAGACCACGCCCCTACTTGGACAGGCCACACCCCTTTAAGAGGTTTGCCCCGCCCCTTTTAGAGCACCCCCAGTTTTTTTTCCCACTTAAAGCCCTGGCTGCATGTAAATCATGGCAAACACGTCATGTACTTTTCTGAAAAGCTTACTTTTATGGAGGAGCTAGAGAGTGTAGAAACATTAAATTGTGCATTCTTATTTAAGTCAGACGAGGTCAATACCTCGAATTTATACATCCCTTTCTCCAAGTTCCACTTCTTTCCTGCATATCCAAACTTGCACACCCAGATAAGAATGTATAAAAGTGAGAGACCTGGACAGTACCCTAACAGTTTCAAATTCAAAGTCAAAACCTTATTGCATTTGACGCAGCTAGATCATTCTGCTTTTTTGTTAAAAACGCATCACCTTACAAGAGAACAAGAAACAAGTAAGCGTCGTGCGGATCCTAATTATGTAAACTCTAAAAATGGCAAATACTTACTGCTAAGATGTGATCACAAAATTAGTTTTGCATACCAGGACTCTACTCTTGTGGTCTAGTTTGTGCAGATCTAAATGAAAAAAACAACGTGTAATTCTAGCGCATTCTTCATTACCATTACCCTGTGGGCACACCAGATGAACTTGTCTTTTCATACATGTAAAAGTCTTCCTCAGATATCTACTTCAACATTTGAAAACAGACATGGCAATAATCTAAGAGACGAGGCATTCAATCTTCTACAAGGTCAAACAATCTACATACCCTGTGTATTAATACACTTTCTTTTGAGCGGAGTTTTCTTTGTTTAATGTAATTAAGTCGAAAATGAAAAAAAAAATCTTCCGAACAACTGGACTCACAGTGGCTAATAAATATAGCTGCGGGTCCAGAGATACACAAGTGGGCGACAAGACTTGGCCTTGCTCCTTGATGCTCCCTGCGCTGTTTCTAGGAACAAGAATGTAAGGTCTAGGCAGGGTTGGATTAAAAGTGGCATACTGTACATATTTACACATATATTAATACTATATTATACTACAGTGAAATACAGAAGCCCAGTCACACCAGACGGAAACCGTCAGAGGTTATACTATGGCTGATTGTAAAAATGAGTACCTTCTGCTGCTTCTGGGTGGGCTCTCCAGGCATATCCTATGGCCGATTGTAGAATGGGTATTCCAAAGAGTAGCTCCTGCTGCTCCAAGGTGGACTCTTCAGGCATCTACTACGGCAGATTGTAGAGTGGGTATTCCAAAGCCTAGCTCCTGCTGCTCCTGGGTGGACTCTTCAGGCATTTCCTATGTCAGCTGACATACAGGCTGGTCCACTGAAGCTATTGCCGAATGTATAATGGCGATTCCGAAGCGCAGCTCCAGCTGCTCCTGGGTAGGCTCTTTTGGCATATCTTATAGCCGATTATAGAATGGGTAATCCAAAGCGTAGCTCCTGCTGCTCCAAGGTGGCGTCTTCAGGCATATCCTATGGCCGATTGTAGAATGGGTATTCCAAAGCGAAGGGCCTTCTGCGCCTAGGTGGGCCCTCCAGACACATTCTATGGCCGATTGTAGAATGGGTATTCCAATGCCTAGCTCCTGCTGCTCCTGGGTGGCTTCTTCAGGCATCTACTACGGCAGATTGTAGAATGTGTATTCCAAAGCGTAGCTCCCGCTGCTCCTGGGTGGGCCCTCCAGGCACATACTACGGCAGATTGTAGAGTGGGTATTCCAAAGCGTAGCTCCTGCTGCTCCAAGGTGGACTCTTCAGGCACATACAATGGCCGATTGTAGAATGGGTATTCCAAAGCGCGGCTCCCGCTGCTCCTGGGTGGACTCTTCAGGCATATATTAGGTCAGCTGACATACAGGCTGGTCCACTGAAGCTCCTGGGTGAACTCCTCAGAAAGCAAACCATGGCTGATTCTATAATGCCCATTCACATGTGCTGCTCCTTTACCCTTGACCTACAGGTACTTCCCCCAAGATAACACGCATTTACATGTACAGCTATCTCTAGCCCAGGTTTATGCAATGCTACACATTCACTGTGTCAAGCTGTGTCCAATTTGCTGGGCAAGCACAGTGGTAAAACACTCCTCACTTGGGCAGCACTGCGCTCAGGCACTATCGACACCGCCATACACTAGCATCTAATGTGGAAGCTTTCCATCTCTTAGTCCTTTCCACTTCAATAAATGCCAAGGTGCAGCAACAAAAACAAAAGCACAGCTCTTGGCATCACGTGTATCAAAACTCTCCCAGTGTAGGGCACAACAGACGTGCGTCCTTCCCATCCAGTGCTTTCCCACAGAGTAACGCGCTCTTCCTATCCACAGCACTCACCGAATAACGTGCTCTTCCCATCCACAGCACTCCGAGTAACGCGCTCTTCCCATCCACAGCACTCCCTCAGAGTAACGCGCTCTTCCCATCCACAGCACTCCCTCAGAGTAACGCGCTCTTTCCATCCACAGCACTCCCAGAGTAACGCGCTCTTCCCAGCCACAGCACTCCCACAGAGTAACACGCTCTTCCCATCCACAGCACTCCCACAGAGTAATGCGCTCTTCCCATCCACAGCACTCCCACAGAGTAACACGCTCTGCCCATCCACAGCACTCCCACAGAGTAATGCGCTCTTTCCATCCACAGCAATCCCACAGAGTAGCGCGCTCTTTCCACCCACAGCACTCCCATGGATTAATGCGCTTTTCCCATCCACAGAACTCCCAGAGTAAAGCACTTTTCCCATCCACAGTACTCCAAGAGTATGGCACTCTTCCCATCCACAGCACTGCCGGAGAGTAAGACGCTCTTCCCATTCACAGCACTCCCACAGAGTAACACCGGTTTCCCATTCACAGAACTCCCACAGAGTAGCACGCTCTACCCATCCACAGCACTCCTACATAGCAACATGCTCTACCCATCCACAGCACTCTCAAAGTAACGCACTCTTCCCATCCATAGCACTCCCGGAGAGTAAGGCGCTCTTCTCATCCACGGCACTCCCACAAAGTAACACCAGCTTCCCATTCACAGAGTAACACGCTCTTCCCATCCACAGCACTCTCACAGAGTAACAGAGTAACACGCTCTTCCCATCCACAGCACTCTCACAGAGTAACAGAGTAACACGCTCTTCCCATTCGCAGCACACAGAGAAATGCTCTCTTCCCATCCACAGAGTAACGCTCTCTTCCCTTCAAAGCACTCCCACAGAGTAACACGCTCTTCACATCTACAGCACTCACAGAGTAACGCGCACTTCCAATCCACAGCACTCCCACAGAGTAACGTGCACTTCCCATTCACAGCACTCACACAGAGTAATGTGCTCTACACATCCACAGCACTTTCACTAAGTAACGCGCCACCGGACCTTTTCTGCGGTATGAAGCGAACACAATACAACACATTGTGACTTACCTGAATATTAGCAAATCCTTCAATACTGCATCATATAACAGATCAGTAGGAGAACTGCACTGACCTCTCTCTCTGCACCAAGAGTTGGTTAGGGTACAAAAGACAAAGTGAATTCACCAGTCTCAAACTAGAGGGAGATGGAAAGTGGCACGCCTCTCACAAATTTACAGATCTGGTGTGGAGGTGGGCAGTGACATTTGCAAATAAACAGAGAAGGCGTACAAACTACATTAGAAGAAAAATTAATCTAGAGAGACTAGATGGCTGGGATGATGAGCTTAATGGTACAGCATTTAATTCTGATAAAAGGGAAGTCATGTGCACAAGGAGGTGCAATGGCATACACACGTCTGGAGTGTAGTAAGCGGGTTTATGATGGGTAAAATAACAGTTTTAAGCGGCCAAAATGTTTCAGTAACAAAAAAGCTGAAGCGAGTGGCGCTAGAAAAGTAACAACCACTCCCCAGCATCTCAATGTTCCACAGCAGCTTTCAACAGGCCACTGGGTGGAATCACCCAGGCCTGGGGGGTCCATCTCCTGCCTGACCAAGCTGAGGAGCATGCCAAAGGATTGCTGGGCACCTGGATGGAGCTCAGGTAAGACATGTCCGCCATCATGGCCTCCATGGCTATGCTCCCCAATATGGTCAATTTCTACATAAACGGACATTAGTTTGAATGCTTTGAATTTTGTTCGAAGGTTTCCCTTTCACTTTCCTCCCTTCCCCTCGCACATAATTCAATAGCCTTCAATTTATTCTTAAATGCGCACGTCACTTTAACCAGGACCCTTCAAGCTAGACCCACCTCACTCCATCTTCACCCTAACCCGGGCCATCATCCTAACTCAGCCTACCCTCATTACAACACTCACCCATCTGCCTGCTCGGGGTTGGTCTTCTCACAAACTGTTTTTTTCCCCAAATCATACCACATGTACTTTGAAATAAGTGACTTACTGGCCACCGATCCCCATCAGTTCAGCTGGAGAACTGTACACAGCCCTGGCCTTCGTGTAAAAGCAGAAAGAGTAGGGCGGATGCCCTCCCACAGAACTGCAGACTGGGCAACGGGAAAAACTGGTCTCAAATCTCAGTTTTCTCAAGTTGCGCCTTGTGTGATGCTGGTCATATCCCTTAATCCAGTGGTTCCCAAACTGTGCGCCGCGGCACCCCGGTGCGCCATGATGAGAAGCCAGGGGCGCCGCCGCGCATGATGTGGGAAATTGCAGGCAGCTCGGAGCGTTTGAGGCGCGTTGTTGTTGTTGCTGCCCGCCGTGTTAGCTGCCCGCCGTGTTGTGCCGTGCCTCGTGGGACCCTCTTCACAAACAAATCGGTAAAGTACACCACTGCACACCGACGCTTTACTCACGGAAGGTAGCGGAGCTCCCGGCCCACTCAGTATGCAGAGACAAGCAGTGGAACTGCGGTAACGAAGGTAAGTCAGAGGATATTCGATGTGAGTCACCCGCTTCTTCCTTACATCTATGTTCTCATTTGATTCTAACCAACTGAACAATAGCCACTACAGACACTTAACTCATATCTATGTATTCTTTAAGCGCTTGGCATGACTACTGAAAATTTTAGAGGATGAAGCTCAGTTTTCAATCTTGATTTCATTTAAAAACCATTGATGGCACGAAACCTCTGAGCCAATATAAAAGGATAGTCCAGACTCGCCTTCCTGTTGAACAGGATATGCGTAAATCACGTCAGACAATCCGAGCAGAAGCAACAATTGAAAGCACATAGATCCATAGCCTGCAGGCACTTTAAAACATGCACATCAAAATTATCTTGCATATGATTATATGAGGACCCCAGCCCAAGAATTCCCCAAACGCTTTCATGATATTCAGAATAAGGGTTCTCCTCCAGGCTTAAGTGCAAATCAGAGTTGAAATCTACAGTCAGCACAGTACCAGCTTTAGAGAAATATATTTTCAAATATTGTAATAACTTAAATAACCTAGTGATTGCCTTTACTGTACATAGTAGTAATTAATACAGACAATTACAAAAGCATCAATTGCTGTGTCATTTTTAAATCACTTTCCATTATCACTTTGTATGTGTCGTCTGCCGAAAGCTGCTTTGGCCATTACCATACTAGGGTCACCAAAGGGCTGGCTCAATGAAAAATGACCTATATGCCTCCCTGTCCCACAGTTGTCAGGCATTTATTATAACCCTAAAAGATTTATTCCAATACCTGATCAGAGGTCCAGATTGGTCAATAGGTGCCACTACATGGCAACAAGATTGTCACGAGTCTCTTGTGTACAGAAACTAATCCAACAACACCTACAACCAGGGGAAAACCAACATAAATTCCAATCTAGGATGGTTCACACCCACCTTGAGACAGAAATGTTGCAGAATGAATAAACAAATGAGGTTTCTCTTAAGATAAGAAAACAAAGAAGACATTCTAACAGTAGTTGCTGCTATAACAAAGGACTTTAAAATAAATACTTATATTGCGAAGAGTAGGTACTATCATCGTTCATAGGCAATCCATCATTTCCAGATCTAGCGACTCCTGCAGATTGTGGAAATTCATTAATAATCACTTTTGATAACCAGGAGACCCAACAAAATTCTGTTTTCAGCTGATAGCAGGGCGCCTTATATTCTTAAACTTGTATACTGAAAAAGAATACAGTGCCCATCTCATTCTAGCACAGAAACGGTCTCCAACATTGCTGTAATCAAGGTGATTGGTGGGAAGCATACTTATGGTGCCTCATGTCCAAATGGCCTTCCTTCCCTGCGCACTTTTCAAATGCAAAACAGATTTCTGGTGTCATTTCCTAGTTTCTCTGTACAAATCATGCTTGGAGTCATTCGTAGTAACTGATTCATGGAGAGGGTCCATCCTATGTTCTCTCCATAAGAAATTATTGCGTTATTGAACACGGAAGCAAAAATCTTCACCTGCTTACTTTTGAAGGATCTTCAAGAGTGGTATGAGAAGAATTACTGGACTCTGGATTCTGCCCTGTTTACGGGACCTTGGTCAACCCGGTTGACTTGATGATGGTGCACAAATATACAGATTGCAAGTGCATTCCACTTCATGCCAGCTTTATTCACTTCATGGCTGCCTTCAACGGCTTTTGTAGAAATTTACACTAGTTGAAACCAAACAACGGGGATATTCCTCCAATTCTATTTAGGACCATCATTTCTTTATTTCAGAATAAACAGGTTTGGATCAAATTAGGATAAGGCAATTATGTATATCCTGGGATCCCCAATAATCGTTATTGCCCCTCTGTTACTAAGCCTATACACAGCTGACCTAACTTCTTATTTAAGTTCTGCTGTAACATTTCCTAAATTGTGCAGTACACAAATTCCTTTTTTTTTCCTGTATGTGGACTGCACCTACTTTTTGACTTTACTTCAGTTGGGCTTCACAGGGCCATGAACGTCCACGTCAACCGTGTGGTATGAGGTTTCTTTGGTTCCGCATTAGAAAATGGGCAGTAGTGAAGCACAACTAGTGTTCGTTAATAAGAGTATAAAAATACGCTGGAAAGAGCCGAACATCTTCGAGAACAGTAGAATGGTACTTGTCCTCCTTAGAACGTTGGCATTTTAATGGGCTGTTGTGCAAGTGCAACTCCCAGCCCAGAATGAGGTCTAGGGAGTGGAGCCTGCGTACTTTACGCAGTGATAGCTCACGTTTGTTAGTGTAAAGCACTTAAATTAATAAAATCAATGAAAGCACTTATAACTTTAAAAACGTTAGCAGTTCAAAGGTCCTTTTTTGTGCAATAATATATCCCTGGCTTAGAACTAAGTAAATAAGATGATGATACTGTACTTAACTGAAAGGCTAAGCACCAGGCAACAGGAAGTACTCCCGAGGTCGGGCTTACATCCCCCATCCCGCCCACCGGTAAAAAATGGTGGGGGGCCACGGCCAACTGCCAATTTGGTCAAGGGAGCCACGGGTCAAAAAAGTTTGGGAACCACTGCCTTAATCCCTCTCTCTCCTTATTTTCCCGAGGGAACCTAGATGTGCGCCAGTTCAGAGTGCGCTATACTCAAACATACGTATTTGGTCAGTGTTAACAGCCTTTTGTTGTTCCATATAAAATATATTGCACTCCGAAAATTGAATTGTCTCTTGGCTCGCTCCCGGCAACAACAAATAGACAGTCTTTCTTAAATCTTTTTAAGTTTATGTTTAGAAATTATGAATTTTAATAAATGTCACTCATCGCATAATGTAATCCAATGTATGAAGTTGAAACACAGATGTCAAAAAATAATTAGCTATTTTTGAATTTTAAAGAGTGCTACATTTTAGCATGTCGTTTGTGGTGTGATTTATATGATAATTCTTTTGATGGCTTTGCTCATATTTTGGCTCTCTTGGAGGCAAACTAAACGGCTGGGTCAGCCTGCCTCTGGGTATGAATACTGTGCCTCGTTCACCTCTAACTCACAGAGTGAGGTCGGTGTCGCTTATGGACACCCTAAACATCGTGAGCGATTCATAAAATGACAATACTCTTCAGTTCAGGATTTGTGCTTTATTTCTCCACAGGCCTTAAAGGGTGTAGTTAATATTGGTAAAAAAAGAACTGACCACTTGTATAGCAGACACAAAAATATAAGTTGCACACTAGCTATCTTTATCAATTAATGATTTGTTGCATCAGAAGGATGAAAGGCGGAGTTAGCCGCGCTGGAATCAAAGCATTACCTACTGGTTGCATAAAGAATCCTCAACTCAATGAGTTCACGTGCAGGTCGGAGTGTTTGTGAGATGGACCAATGTTTGCTGATAAGGAGACGAGGCCAGGCAGTGTACAGTGATTTGGCCTAGTTCAGAGATGAGGCCTCTCTGACCTCCCCTCCCCCCTCAGTCTGGAAGGGCTAGGCCCTGAAGTACCGCGGACACCCCCCTACATGTGCGGGGAGCGGCACCCAATACTTAACCTTCCCTGTAAAGTGATTTTCAATGATGGCCTCTCTTGGTTCACGTTTGAGTAATGGACTCGTTAATGTCTCGGAAGCAGACGCTAAGAGAGCGCGCGAGGACGCCAGTGCACGTGCACCACGACCGCTCCTCGCTCTGGGGCCTGTGCTCGTCACAAGTGGCAGGGCCCACGGAGGCTGGCCTCCGTTCAAAGGGTAGCATGGCATCTGCCGTGCTCTCAGCAGGGTGAACACCGGGCATGGAGGCAAATTTAGGAGGACTGTAAAAAAGTCAGGACTCGCTGTCCCTCGGCTCTTTTTCTCAGGCACATCGCCCTGATTTCAGAGAGGCGCTTGATTCCTCCCAGGCCCAGAGGCCTCCAGAGCCGGGGACAGCGCGGGCTACTCACATCTGCATTCACGAAGACCCCCGGGCCTCTGAGCCCGGCTTGAGGGCCCCTCCGCTGACGCAGCTCGGATTCACGCACACACTAGTGTCGAGACGACATGCGCACAATTCTCTTTATAATTTTTTATTAGAATCTAATCTTTTAATTCAGATTTGGGGTTTTAAAAAGAGTCACCATTGCAAAAAAAGAAAAAACGAAATAAATTGCATTGTCAACAAGGGACGGGTTGCCTATTTTAATAATATATTCAGTTTTTTTGTAAAATAAAAAGACAAACCCATGTTTTGTATAGAATGTAAATAAACAGCGGCATTTGTAAGCATATTTGTACGTATTATTTATGCCTCTGTTAGCGGATTTTATAGGAGAAACGCCCTCTTCTTTCCTGGACTTTAAGAGGGACTAAAAAAATGGTGGTTTGCTACAAGGGGCATCTATAATTTAGGGCGTGACTTACACATGTAAACTAAATTTCTGTGATTCCCATTGTGTGCCACCCATCTAGCATTTTGGTGCCTCTATGAGCTTTCGGTTATTTCATCCTAGTGTTGTCCTGGGGCGTTCGGCCACAATGGCACTGCCCGTTGGGCGGCTTGAAAGGGCAGTGTGTGCCAGAGTGCATGACAGGCCATTCCATCACTGTCGCACCCAGCTATATATACCCACAACAACCAACATACACCTAAAACCAGCCATGACTATTGGCTTTATCAATAATTGTTAGGTGTTTAGGATAAAGCATTGTACAACAGCAACATGCCACACTGAAAAAAAAGAAAGAAACCAACATCCTAAAAAAAAAAAAGCTAACATTTTTAGGGAATGCAAAATTAAATAAAACAAGTGAAATATATACTAAATCACCGACGTGGATTACCTTAACAGTTTTTGCATTAATTGTTCAGAAATCGATCAGTGTTTTTACTGGTTAGGGACAGGACAATCGTATAGGGGCCGATAGGGACTGTTTCAATGTCTATTTTTAATTACTACCGGTCCTGAGTCCTGGATGGAACTGGCCCATTTAAAGCCCTGCTACTCTCTATGCCCGTCTGTATGGAACTGCCGTAGGTGGTGATAGCATTCAGCATAACAAAGTCCATTATTTACCACAATACAAATGCGGTTAATTAACTCACTCCTCTCTCCCCACAACCCCCTCTCCATGTGTGTTTTTTGGTTTTTATTTTGATTTTAAAAAAATGGCAGGAAGGGAATCCTATTACTCGTCCATGTGTCTCTGCTGCGGTCTCGCTCCCAGCATTACATTGCAGCTGCCTGAGAACCCATCTCGGGAAGAGGAAGGAGGCATGGGGATGGCTTCTCCCAGTGCTGTCTACAGACATTAACCACTGCTAGACTACAAGGCAGGGCTTTAAGTGGGATGAAAAAACTGGGGGGTCTCTCAAAGGGGTGTGGCCAATGTAAAAAAAGGGCGTGGCTTTAAAACACGTAAGCTAAAAATCCGAGTTTAGCATAGTGTGCCGCCCGACTTGTATTTTGCGGTTTCTGTCATTGCATCCGGATATATGAAACAACAAGTAACATCATACCTACAAGTCACGACTATTGGCTTTGTCAATGGTTGTTAGTTTCAAAAGATAATTAAGCAGAAACTATGGCTTGTATATAATATTGAAAAAGCTTCGACTTACAGCCCTGGTGACACCACGACATTGTTGCTGCTGCTGGCTTTCAAAAAGAGAAGGGAAATCCCGAGAGAAAATGACTCATTAAAGGATTTCCCTTTCCCTACAACGCTCACGTCATGCGGGAACTTCTCCACTAGTGAGAAGTGAGCAGCGCACATTGATGTGCCTGCTGTCACTGCAGTCCGGGAAAAAACGGACTGCCTGTGCCAGGGCACAAAACAGAGCCCGATAGAGACCCGTTTCGAGGCCCTCTTTGAAAAACTGCCGGTGCTCAGCACCGGTGAGACCCGGCCCACTTAAAGCCCTGCTACAAGGTATTTCTAGCGCACTCTTCTCTTTCTCTTACACCGTGCTGCAGCAATTGCACTCTAAAGTGCTTTAAATAATTTTACAAATCTGCGTGAGCTACACTCCAGGCTGGCCGATTGTTGCTCCATCCACTGCCCCTCTCATCTCTCCCACACTCCCACTATACACACTCAACTCCCAATACCACCGTCCTCTCTCTCCCCCCTCCCTCACCACCTCTCTCCTCTCTATACTTCCTACTCATACATACTACCTTCCTTTACCTCCTTACACTGCATTAGTTCACCTCTCACCTCCCCCCCCACCCCCCAGATTGTGAAGGGTGTGACTGTGGAGTGGAGAGGTGTGGTGCAGCGGCCAGGGCAGCTGACTTTGGAGCACAGGCTTCACGGTTCGATCCCCGGCTCCGGCGGCAGCTCAGCTCAGCACCATGTGACTCTGGGCAATAGCTCACTTAATTTCCACTACGGACCCCAGCGCCTTGAGACCCGTAAGGGTGAGTAGCTGCGCTATATAAAAACTGACTGACTTACTTACTTACTGTCTGATTGTGTAGTCGCACACGTTAATTTTGGGTGATGCTGTCTGCGACGTACATTGTGTGGCCTTGGGCTGTGCACACATTGTGAATGGTGCTGCCAGTGCTCTGGTCGCATGGTGCTGCAGGCACACATTGTGGAGTGAGTTCACTGCCTCAGATTGCAGGAGTGCTCAAGTTGTGTGGTGCTGGCAGTGCACACATTTTTGCGTGGCGCTGACACGGTCGCCAGTAAGGCCGCACCAGAAGCCTTGCAGGACAGCTGTCCGTTACAAATTGTCTGCCACATGTGTTGCAGGCGCACAGCAGCAGTGCGGCCGCCTTCAAAAACAAGCATTAAAAATGCAATAGGTCTCGCCTTTCATTAAGTTAAAGCCATTTGCTTTGCTATACAATACCATTAGCAAAGCAAATGGCTTTAACTTAATCAAAGGCGAGACCTATTGCATTTTCAATGCTTGTTTATATTGCACTTATTTACAATTTTTATGCACTGTGCTATATGAGATTGCCTCTAGGTATGCTACATTCAGATGGTGCATTGTCATTATTCAACAGTAAATTGGTGCCCTTAAGCACGATGTCAAAGGTATCCCCTCTACCCAATCTTTCTTGGACAGAAAACAGCAGCAATATTTTGATTATAATTCTAAACATTAGAATATATATGGCAAACCATTTGGGAAACATTAAGGTAAGTGACTTTCACATTCTGCTCACCTCACCCTCCAATTAAATGTCAAACCTGAAAAAGTTAATGAGGCGTGGCAGATGGTGTGGGTGACAGGATGTGAGGTACTCACAACTTGTCTGGACCCAGCTGATACATTAGAGTGCGTCAGGGACTACATTTATCTCAGAACTGGGAGCCTGATCCCCAGAGAAAGAATTAAAGAGCAGGATGAAATCCAGATCAGATGGGAGAGCCACAGCAACTGATGCAAAGGGCCACTGCTAAGAAACGGACAAAGAAGGGAAAGAAGGACAAGACCGAACCATTGCTACAATCAGATGGGCTTTCCATGAGTCTCAGAAAGTATTGCGTACATGGAGAGTAATCTCAGCAGAGGGGCCAGAAACAGAAGGAGCACGGTCAAGTAGCAGAATAAGCAGTGCCCGCCCACCGTGGCAAACTCTGCCGGTGCAATGGTCCATTGGTGATGCTTCTGGAGAGCAGGCAGCGGCTGGGCCCCTTGGAAAATTGGGCCCTAAGCAACTGTCTACTCTGTTCAGGTCTTGAAATGGCTCTGCAGTTGAGCCAACTCGCAAACAAATGGTCAGAACATTCGGGGTGCAAATTACACAACAAACAAAATAGAAGAACAGGATAAAGACTTTAAAATGTAGAAAGTGTTTCTTTAACACATGGAAGTGCTTCAATTTAGTACATTAGATCACAACATTGCATTGATATGTTTGAATGGAAGTTTCTAAACATGAACTTTAAAACATTTATTAACCCTCCCTTCTGACAAAGCCATGAGTGAACAAAGTGAACCAGTTGTCTGCTGTCCCTTATATCATGGCTAATAATGTTTTTATGGCTGGTAGAATGTTACAAACCATTAAAGCATGTACAAGTGGGGTTTTGTATAGAATCCATCTTGAACTGTATTACTTGAAAGTGCTCTCAAATGTCGTAAGTTGATTTTACTTGAATCACACAATTTAGTCATGCAAGTGAGAAAAGGGGGCGTGGCTGGCTTGAGCGCCGACGGGAATGGCAGCGGGCTGATCTCGCTCCGGATCGAGATCACGCTAATTAAGAAGGGCGGCCGATGGAGTCGCTTCACGGCGGATTTTGAAGCCAGACGCGGACATCGGAGTGTCCGCTGAGCACAAGGACACTTTTCTCTTGCTTCACGGATCCCGCAATCGCCCGCAATTCGACTCGGAAATGTGGCGCGCTTCCTGAGAGGATCGCGGCCGCCATTTTGTGTATATTGCGGCTCCGCATTAATTTGGCAGTTGGCATCATGCAGGTACGCCGTTTTTTCCGCATTCTATGAGCTGGACTGTTGTCCATCACTTTTCATGCCTCCACCTCCAAGTATCCTGCAAGCTAACTTTAATATGAGGTGTGCTTCATCAACTAGACACTGCGACCGCCATTTTGAGTGCCCTTAACCTCCTTTACTCTGGTGAAGGTTTTCTCCTCACAATGTTTCTTTTTTCTTTTTCTGAGGAGGTTGTATGACTAATTAACACTTTTCAACTGGTTTTCTATTTTATCACTACCGAGCCAAATGGTAGGTTATTGCTACCGCTTCTACAACAATTTTTCTGACTAAAATAGTCCTACGTTGTGACTGTCCTTTATGAAGTTGGTTATATGCCAGGAATTTATGTTCCGCCATAGTGGGGTCGTGCAAAATAAGTAGATTCATAAAAGGTTCTCTTTTCTCCTTTTGTGCTGCATATTTCTGATGGTCTCAGTGCTTCAATAATTTTCTACATATGGAGCCTTCTTCCTTGACTGGTCAGAAATTAATTTCAACAAATATGTCTTCCTCTCGCAAAGACTCCAACCTGGCCGCTCTACCTAAAAGACAGAAGAAAGAACCTAACTCCCCTACCAAGTCGCCACTACCCATTACAATGGAAGACCTTATGGAGGAGATTAAGTTATTGAAACCATTTGTCATTGACACTAATGCCACCCTTCAGAGGTTAGATGAGAAACGGTCTAATTTGGACTCAAGAGTGTCTGAGATGGAACAGAGGATCAGTGATACTCAGGATTTGATACCTCAAGTAGCGGCCATGTCCAAAGAGATTGCTTTCCTCAAGATTCAAACAGAAGACTTAGAAAATCGCAATAGGCGCAATAATCTTCGAATTTATGGTATTCCTGAAGGTGAAGAAGGGTCCGACATGCTGGCCTTCCTAAAATTACACATTCCCAAAATTGTTGGTCTCAAGGACGGCACTAATCTCAATCTACAGCGTGCCCATCGTATCGGCCCCAAAGTTGCAGATTCATCTTCGTCATCGCCTGTACATCGTCCTCGAGGGATAATTGTTTTGTTTTTGGAATACACCGAGTTGTCAATGGTCCTTTCAGCAGCAAAGTTGAGGAAGCAGATGTTGTGGTCCGGTCAAAAGTTTTCTTCTCTCAAGACGTAGCCCGCGCTACTGCTGCGCGTCGCAAAGACTTCCTTTCTTTTCGTCCGGCGCTTCGATCCATGAACGCCAGATATGGACTAGTTCACCCCTGTTTTTTCAAAGTTACTTATAAGGAGAGATCTTATTCCTTTGATCGCCCTGAAGATCTGCAACAATTTATATCTCGCCATAAAGGGGATGATATGGAATTTGGAGGGTCTTGAAGTATACTGTTGTTCTGTTATGGGTCTGTTTTTCTGAGAACAATATTTCCATTTTAATGTTCTGAAGAGGTTTCTACTTTATGTTGTTGTAGTTTAGGATCTGTCGTTACTGGTCTCTTTTGATTATTATGGTCTGTGGCCCTTATTTTTCAGCTTTACTTTACATTGTATTTCTTTTTTTTTTTTTTTTTCTCATTGTCTTTCATTATAGCTGCTCCTCCTCTTGTTTTGATTCCTCTCCCAGATGTGTCCCTCTTCCCTGCCCCTTCAACCCGACCCTAGGACTCATTGATGTCTATTATGTCTGGTAAGTGTTGTGTCTCCTATTGTTATCTCGGTCGTAGTTGTCCGCTAACTTTATTCCGTTCCATTTCATGTTATTGGTCTCCCTTGATTGGTTATTCTCTTGATGGATCTCGATGCTGGTATCGATTTAGTCGTCTGTCTTCTCTCGCAGCTCCCCGCCTCCACATGTTAATTTCTTCAACATGGATATCTATTCCGTCGCTCTTGACTGAAGTCTCTCGGCTTCTAGTCAACTCTTCTTTTTCTATCACTTGCTTCTTGTACTTTCTTTTTTTTCCCTCTTCTTTTTTTTTTCCTTTTATTTTCTCTTTCTTACTTTCTGGTCTTATTTCTTTATTTTTACATATTTTTCTCATATCCCCTTTCTCTCTGTTCCTCATATTTCTCCTGATTTTTCTCCCCTGTCACCCTCTTCTTCTTGTTCATTTATCTTCACTATATTGCATTTATCTATATTTTTATGTCCAATGGTTCATTTTTAAACGCTTTCATGGTTTTGTTCTTGGTTTCCTTTATATTGATTACATAATCTGGCTGAATTGTTTATTACTATTAATATTAGTACTAACTAATTTGACTGGTAATGACTGATACTGTTCGGATTATCTCATGGAATGTAAAAGGTCTGCGTAATCCTGTTAAAAAGCAACGGGTACTTACCCATTTATCTAGACTCCAATGCAAAATTGCTATGTTACAAGAAACCCATCTTACTACTAGTGATGTTAATTCCCTTAAAAAGCAATGGGTAGGTCATGTTTATTGCTCTCCCTCTAAAGACAGGAAAAATGGTGTTGTAATACTTTTCCACAAATCCTTATCCCTTACGATAGAAGGAGAAGAAAGGGACGAGGAGGGCCGTTGGCTCCTTCTTCATACTACTATTAATGGTTCTCAGGTTTCCTTACTCAACATCTAAGGCCCCACAGGCATCGACTCACAATTCTGGCTATCCATGTCCCATACTTTACATGCATGTACGAGCCCCAACCTTATAGTGGGTGGTGATTGTAACCAAGTCATGGATCCCTTCACAGACAGGAAATCCTCCTCTAAGTATATCCCTAATAAAATGCAAAAAACCTTTGCTAGGACCATTTCTGTAAGGGGTCTGGTGGATGCATGGAGAATTTTCAATCCTGACAGTTTAGAATACACATTTTATTCACCTACTCATAACTCTACTTCTAGAATTGATTACATATTTTTAAGCCCACACCTTCTTTCAAACCTCATACATGCAGAGATTGGCCCTATTCTTATTTCTGATCATGCTCCCGTTCTGATAAGTTTGGATCTTCCTTCTTCATCTCCCAAATCTCGCCGTTGGCGTTTTAACAACTATCTTCTTAAAGATCCCACATTTCTCAGCCGCTTTAAAGATTTTGTCTCTGAATTCTTTCATCTTAATTCTACTCCGGATATGCCTTTTCATATTATCTGGGATTCTTTTAAAGCTACAGCTAGAGGATTTATTATAGATTATGTAGCTACAAAACGGAAACAGTTTCGCAACAAATCAGTCTCTTTACTTTCTTCTATTAAAAAATTAGAACATGCGTATTATTCATCCAAAAATGCTGATTCCCTTAAATCTTTGATTCAAGCAAAACTTGATTTTAACAAGAAATCCACCGAAGAGGCTTCGGGGACATTGTTAAAAATAAACTCTAAATTTTATGGTGGTCGTAACCGAGCTGGTAAGCTGCTGGCGAATTATTTAAAGGTGAAATCTCAAAGATCTAGAGTTGTTAAGATTATCGACGATCATGAAGTTCCTCGTTTCAAGGATGAAGAAATATTAACGTGTTTTACAGATTTCTATAAGACCTTATATACCCCTGAATCTTCCCCTTCTGACGCTAATTTGGACTTCTTTTTTGATTCATTACCTCCTCGCTCTTCCTCTCTTCCGGACTGCTCTATGTTAGAAGGGGATATTTCTTTATCTGAGATTAAATCTGCTTTGTCCATGCTACCTAAGGATAAAGGCTCCTGGTCCTGACGGTCTTACTGCAGAGTTTTACTCTTCCTTCTCGCCTGTTCTTCTGCCCCATATTTTATCTCTTTTTCAATATTTTGCTTTAAATGGAGAGGCTAGAGGTTCTTTTCTTGAAGCTATGATCTGTCTCATTCCCAAAAAAGATAAAGATCCTTCCCGTTGTGCTAATTACCGCCCAATATCTTTAATTAATCTTGATTGTAAGTTATTTGCCAAGATTTTAGCCCTCCGCATTAATCAAGTCCTTCCGGACTTGATTGGTTTTGAACAAACAGGGTTTGTTAAGGGAAGGATTATTTCTGATAATTCCAGAACTTTTCTCAATATAATTCATCTGGCCTCTAAAAGTTCCTCTCCTATAGCCGCTGTAGCCTTGGATGCGGAAAAAGCTTTTGACCGTGTTCACTGGTTATTTATGATGCGAGCCCTCAAGTGGCACGGTTTTGGCCCTTCTATTCTTTCCTTTATTAAATTGTTATATTCCTCTCCGATTACCTCAGTTTTCGTTAATGGATCTCAATCCCCTTATTTCCCTTTACAAAGAGGTACTCGTCAGGGATGCCCTCTTTCCCCATTACTCTTCATCCTTTCTCTTGAGCCATTTCTTCACTCTTTACGACATTCCCCCACTTTGAGGTTTCATACACAAATCTGTTGAAATTAAATTTACTGCTTACGCGGATGACATTATGTTATATGTCTCCGATCCCTCTACTTCTCTGCCTGCTTTTACCGATCTTCTCTCCTCTTATGCGGCTCTGTCAGGATATAAATTGAATTTTTCCAAATCTGAAGTGCTCCCGTTAAATAAATATTGTCTAAAAAGTATGTTTGAGGCTATCGATTTTAAATGGAATACCAATAATATCACTTGCTTAGGGATTAAATACTCTTCTACTTTTGCAAAAACGATTCAGGTCAATTTGGAAGAGGTTTTATCTAAAGTTAAAAGTATGGTTGACAGATGGTCTCCCCTCTTTTTGTCATGGTGGGGTAGATTAGACACCATCAAAATGATGATCCTCCCAGTTATTAATTTTTACTTATCTATGTTACCTGTTAAAATACCTTTAAAATTTTTTAAAACCCTAAATAGCATTCTAAGTAAATTTCTTTGGAATGGTCGGAAAGCTCGTATTTCTTTGGCCCTTCTTTCTGCTCCTAAAGATCGGGGCGGTGTCCAGTTTCCTAACTTTCGACAATATCATTCCTCCTTTTTAATACGCCAAATGTTACCATATATATCAGCTGTGGAACAACCTATTACCTCAACATGGCACAGATTAGAGAAATCTTTGATCTCTCCTTTCCCCTTTTCTCTTTTAACTGGTTTTACCCATTCTCCTCGATCTTTTAATTGTCCAATGATTTCCAAATTTATTTCAACTTTTCATCCTATTAATTGTAAATCTCAAAGTTCTTTACAGATATTTTTGGATTCACCTCTTTGGCATAATAAAAGTATCAAACTGTCTAATCGTACTATTTTTTGGAAGACATGGGCTGCCAAAGGGATCTTTCAGGTTAAACAATTAATTTGGCATTCTCGATGCCTCTCCTTACAAGAAGTTCAATCCACTTTTGACTTATCTGCATCCTCTCTATCAAGATATGAATCTTTACGTTTGCTCCTAACAGAACAGCTTTCCCTACTTCGTGGATCGTCTCTTTCCTCTCAAGATCCTCTGTTAGAACCTTTACCCACTTCTTCTTTCATTAAAGCTTCCCATATTTACAAATATATAATTTTTCTACCCCTAGCCGTTCTAAAAGTAAAGTCGAACTCATATGGGAGTCTGATTTACAGCGTACTCTTTCTGTGAATACTTGGAACTCTATCTGGACACGTATACATCATACCTCCTGTAATTCTAGTACCACTCAGACTCTTTATTATTTCTACCATAGACTATTCCTAACTCCTTTATCAATCTCCAAATATAGCTCCAATTTATCCCCGAATTGTTGGGTATGCCCCTCTAGTCCCGGTTCTTTCATGCACTCCTTTTTTCTTTGCCCTAATATAGCTCGATTTTGGACCAGGGTATGTGAGTCAATTTCCTCTATTTGTACTATTAACTTCCCTTTTGATATATTTTCCATATTTTTGGGAAGTAACTCTGTAGTTTGGTTTGGATCACGCAAGGTGGGCATATTTGTGGATTTGTTAATAGCTATTGCTTTTCAGGTCATTACTTCTAATTGGAAAGACGCCTCCAAGGTTTCCTTCTCTGCCTGGTGGAACCTTCTATATTATCACCACAGACTGGATCGAGCTTCTGCCAGAACCTCTCAGCAACTTATTCGTAAAGAAGCACTCTGGTCT
This sequence comes from Calotriton arnoldi, assembly GCA_963921515.1. Taxonomy (NCBI): domain Eukaryota; kingdom Metazoa; phylum Chordata; class Amphibia; order Caudata; family Salamandridae; genus Calotriton; species Calotriton arnoldi. The sequence goes on along the minus strand of CAWUFW010000609.1, from coordinate 1,438,690 downwards.
CCACTTACTAATTACGTATCGGCAGCGGCATTGCGTAATCAAGACACTTCCTTTGTTTATCAACCACCATGAGTATTTTACTCCTTTCTTCTTTTATTTTATTGTCTTTTATTATACTATTTATACAGTCATTCTGATTTTGGAAACCAATGTGTTTATTTTAAGACTTACTTTTTAATATAATATTGGATGAATGATAATAATATACCTCCAGTTTCTTTTCTCTTTTTCTCTTTCTTTTTCTTTCTTTTCCTTTCCTTTTCCTTCTTTTCTATCTTCTTTATCTTTCCTATTTTTTCTATTTCTATTTTCCTTTCTTTTTATTTAGACTCTTCCTTCCTCTGAAAATTAAAAAACGTAAAATGCTACTTGCTTTTAGGTACATATTTCTCTTATTGCTTTCCCCTTTTGGCACATCTCTCTTTTATGATAGTTTTATTGGATTAGTTATTCAGCCAGATTATATATTTAGCTGATTATTTAATGTTTCTTGTTTCATATGCATTGATACTTATTGTACCCATTTTTTTAAGTACTTCAATAAAGCTCTTAAACTCAAAAAAAAAAAAAAGTCATGCAGGTGAGCTGGGATTTGAACCCAGGTTTCCTGGTCACACATAGGTGCATATTTTCCCTTGTGTTGCATCGCTCTTGCGCCATGCAAGGGCGATGCAACACTAAAGTTAGATTTATCAAGCCACACAAGGCCACCTTGCGCAGCCCTGCATGGCTTGATAAATCTGAAGTAACGCAAGGCAGCGCAAATTGCTGCGTTGCGTTACTCTGCCCCAGGGAGGCGTACCATGGGTGAAGCGTGTGCGCTCCCACGCATCCACCTATGAACTTTGGGGCATTCCCAGATTTACCATTAGTGGTAGACCTGGTAATGTGTCAAAATGCTACACCTCTCGGGGGGTTGAGGGGAGGGGGAATAAACGAGAACAAATAGGATTATTTTTCCTCGTTTTTTTCTCTTGCATTCTGCAGCACACTAGAAAGAGGAAAATGTCTCAGTATTGTTTTTGTGCAGGAAGGTATCCGTTCCTGCACTCAAACAATCCTGCTTACAACACAGGCACCCATGCACCATAGTGCAAGCGTGCCTGCGTTGGCGCTAGGCAGCCAAAAGTGTGCCAGCACCTGGAAAGGACAGGAATGTGCCACATGATGTTAAATTCGACACTCCTGCTCTTTACCTTTCATGCAGGGCAGCAAGGTCGCTTGTTGAGTTGCACTATGTGAAACTATGATAAATATGTCCCATAGATTATTTAAGCAACAGACTAGATTAATCTTTTTCTCAATCTCCTTTAGCATCAGAGGACAGTGGTTTGTACAATTCTGTCAAATCAATAGTAGACTGTGTTATTTAAATACAGATCGCAGGTTAACTTGATAGAATATCTATTTTAAAAAAGTACATAATGAAGGTGAGGGACCACGGGAAACCACACACTAACATCACTGGCTTTCTCAGACTTTACATAGCTAATCCACGCAGTGGTCGAAGTGCATTAAGAAAAAGTATGGACACTGATCATGAGTGCAATTGAGACGAGGTCAGTGAGCGTAGAGGCGGAATTATAGGTGTGGCTAAAAAGAACAAAATATTCAGCGACAATTTTATTGATCTTTCACCATCAGGTAACTGTATATACAATAATTCACTCCTTAAATCAAAACTAAATGCAAGTTAAACTAATCATTGGGAAATGCATTATTTTATGTTATGAAACCTTTGTTAATAAATGTGATCACTGCAGATGTATGTTTGGGCAACCAGAGGGGCACAGAATTTAATGTTGTTTGGCTAGCAGGGCATAGTGACCTGTGTATTTTTGGTGCTAAAAGGTCCCTGCCCCCCATAGAAAGCCCTGTGACTGTACGTCACTATTTTAAATTTGTATTACACACAAGATTGGCTGCCACAAAATGTAGAAATAAATGTAGGTTATTGGCAAAAAAGTGATTTCAAAGTGTTAAGTTTAGTAATAGGCAAAATGCATCTAGTGCAAACAGTTTTACAACTGTCCATTAAAAGCACACACTTCACAGCTAAGCTTGGAACACCCTAACAATGTCTCTGGAAAAAAAAAAAAGAAATCTTTCACTTCAGCCAGCTTAAAGTGAACTCTATCAATTAACACCCATACCTGCATTCAAGCAGCATTTACATGTACAGATTAACCTGTTGCCCCCATTTACATTTCTTTGAAGCCGCCCCCCCCACCCTGGTTGCCCCTCCCTCTGAATCACTGCACAGGAGACCTCCTCCCTTCTGCTTCATCAGAACCATCTCAACTGCTGAACATTTGTCCTTTAGCACAAAGGCTAAAATTACAGACAAATGCCGTCCGCGGAAACTTCCTTCACGGACAACAGATATTGCAGTAAATTCACGGACAGTCATATGGAATACAGGAAGTGGCATCCCAACCCATAACCTCACAGGAAGAGACATCACAAGAAGTCATATCAGACCTTAAGACCGCACACATTTGTTTAGCAGGTCTATCAACGTACATTTGAGCGCATTACAATATTTAACAAATGCAACTAGACGCAAAATCTGGGCCTCACCTTGTATATTCAAGGAAGAAATTGGCAACAAGGAGAAACATGACAGTAAATCTGTTCTGTTTAATTGGTAGCAAAGTCTGCATTTTAAAATATCTTATGGGGTTAAGGCACCTGCTGCAGAGAACTTTGGGTGCCCAGTAAATCTCAGGGAATAATAATAATAATAATGGTAAGAAAACTTTGGAGGTTAATGCATTTGCTAGAGAGATGTGTTTTTTCTAGTCCCAGGTTTGAATCAAAGTAGCACAGAGAGTTAAAGTGTCTCCTGCAAAGCTCACCATCTAACATGCAGATGACAGATTTTTATTTTATCTACATGGGTAAGTGGGTTACTGTTTTAACACAAAAATCCTTTTGTTACTTGCAGTTCATAAAACTGTAATCCTTCTAATTTAGCAGCACAATGAGCTATGACTGCATACCTGCCAACTCACATGGTGCCACCGTGTGTCACACGATTTTGGCTCCCTTCAAACGGTCACCCAGTGAGAAGCTGAAATCACACAGTGACAGGAAAAACGAGCTGGAAACCACTGTAAACATTGGATTTCCTGCTCAATGTCAGAGGCTGTAAGCAGCTGATGTCCATTAAGAGGTGTGAAAACATCCCAGGACATCGGAGACAGCCTCAATGACACTTTGTTTTTATTTTTCTTGGAGAGTCGCGGGGGCTTGATGAGGGGCAGAGTGTCTCTTAGGTAGATTTCTGCATGAGGCCCCGCCCCTCCTCACACTAACATTAAGGAACAAGTTACTTACCTTCGGTAACGATATATCTGTAAGAAACATAGGTTAGTCATATATTCCTTACCTTTGAATTACCCCCAGGTGTCAGACTGTATCCGGAAAGTTTTTCGTCAGCAGTACCCCTGCACGTCGGAAGGTGGCGTCGGTCGACTCAGCGTTCGTCGTTGGCGTAGTGGTCGCCGGGATGACGTCGCGGTAGCTACATAGACGCTGCCCTCGCGTGCTGACGTCAGTTCTGTACACGACTTTCCACGCCAGAAGCGCAGAGCCATGCAAGACACTGACCACTGATGCACAAAACTAGGGCCCTGAAAGGAAGTCCTTAACCCTAGAAGTCAGTTCGCAGAACGGGGAGGATGGGTGGGCGGTAAGGAATTTATAACTAACCTATGTGTCTTACAGATATATCGTTACCAAAGGTAAGTAACTTGTTCATCTGAAAGAAACAGTTATAGATTCCTTACCTTAGAATAGATACCCCAGCAATACCAACCCCCGGAGGTGGGTCTGCGAAACTAAGTTCACACCAGAAAGTCCTGGAGAACAGCCGCCTCTCCAGACTTGACTGTCCAGGCAGTAGTGTTTGGTAAACGTGTCCAACGATGCCCACGTAGCTGCTGACCGATATCGTTCAGAGGAACTCCTCGCCCTAAAGCAGTAGTGGCTGCCGTCGCCCTGGTGGAATGGGCACGCAGTCCCACTGGAGGCTCCTTCTTTTCCAAAGAATAGCAAGCTTTGATGCACAGAACGACCCACCTGGAGATGGTCCGTTTGTGCACGGCCCAACCTTTCTTAGCGCCCACGTAACCAACAAAGAGCTGGTCGTCCACCCGCAATTGTTTGGTGCGATCCAAGTAGGAAAGCGCACGTTTTGGATCCAGACAGTGGAGCCTCTCTTCCTCTTTTGAAGGATGCGGAGGCGGAAAGAAGGTAGGCAAAGTGATGGTTTGGCCAATGTGGAAAGAAGTAACCACCTTGCGAAGAAAGGAAGGTCTAGTTCAGAGGACGACCTTGTCCGGATGAACAGCCAGAAAGGGAGGCTTGGAAGAAAGAGCTTGTAGCTCACTCACCCTGCGAGCAGAGGTGATGGCCACCAGAAAGGCAGTTTTCTAAGTTAGAAGCCTGAGAGGGCAGTTTTGGAGCGGCTCAAAGGGAGCGCACATAAGATATGTAAGAACCAAGCTCAAGTCCCACTGGGGCATTACGAAAGGAACAGGAGGAAAAAGATGAATAATGCCCTTAAGGAAACGATTTACAACAGGGGACTTGAAAAGAGAAGGCTGATCAGGAAGCCTAAGGAAGGCTGAAATGGCCGAGAGGTAGCCCTTTAGCGTGCCCAGAGCAGAGCCCTGCTGGGCCAAAGAAAGGAGGAACAAGAGAACCTCAGAAAGAGGGGCGGAAAGGGGATCCACAGCCTTTGCTGTGCACCATGCCACAAATTTGTTCCATCTGCACTCGTATACCGTCTTAGTGGAGGGACGCCTGGCTGCCAAGATAACATCACAGACTTAGGGAGGCAGGTCAAACGACGTCAACTGCCGCCGCTCAATCTCCACGCAAGGAGGTGGAGGCTGGACAGGTTCAGGTGGAGGACCGTCCCCTGCTGCTGGTACAGAAGATCCTCCCGAAGAGGTAGTCTGATCGGAGGATCGATGGCCATGTGTAGCAGCTCGGGATACCAGACTCTTCGTGCCCAATCTGGAGCCACAAGAATGACTTGGGCCCGGTCGCGCCTGATATTCTTCAGCACTCTGAGCAGAAGTGGTATAGGCGGAAAGGCATATAGAAGACCGAAACTCCACTCGCGACGAAAAGCGTCGCCTAGTGAGTGCCGCCTTGGAAATTCCAACACGCAGAATTGCTGACATTGCGCGTTCTCTTCGGTGGCGAATAGATCGAACCAAGGCTCTCCCCACGTGTGAAAGAGACCTTGCACCACCTCTGTTGGAAACGGGGTTACCGAGTCCGTTACGGTAGCATGGCGCAAAGCGGGGAAGGCACGCGAAGGCAATGTGTAAGGCAGTTGTGCAGCACACTCGTACTTTAACTCAGAAATGCGGAGCAATAACCGGACACCACACCAGGCTTGTGTAATTAAAAATCAAGTTCCTTTATGTCAATCAAGGTTGCATTAGATTAGACAGATTATACATTGCATTTCTTTAACTGGTGCACATTCTTTTAAAAAGACCCTCAACGGTTCTGGCCACTAAAAGGCAGCAGAAATCAGCTCCTAGAACACAGCACCAATAATGATCCGGGTGCACTAATAAATTAGGGCCTAGAACATGCACAACACTTTAGGCATATTAAAATCTCTTGCAACTGGACACATCCCTCAGGCCTAGATAATCAGTACTGCCTGAGGTACAATAGGCAGGAGGGAATCCTAGAGGGGACCCCTCAACATGTCCAGCAAACTGGGGCTTCCCTATGATGGGGGATTCCTATGTCTCCCAGGGGAGGTGAGGGTTAAATTAGGCTTGGGCCCCTTCTCACCAGGTGCCTGGCCTGGTACAAATTGTCAATGAGGGCTCTTCCCTCGTTAATCCCCTGCAAATCGTGGCCCCCGGCCCCCAGGGGCTTAACCTAGAGCCCTAGGGGCCTCCCGGGCTCACCTGCGGTGCTGTAGCTGGTCGTGGTGCCTCTCGGCGGACTCTCTCCCGGGCCAGCCCTCTGTTGGACGGGGCGGGGCCCGGAGCGAGTCCCACGGCCCTCCGGCCGGCGCTGCCCAACTTCCGCGAGGCTTTGGAGCCTCCCGCTGCCTTATCGGGTCGTTGGGGGCCGGTATTGCACTCCTCCGGCCCCCGTGGAGTCAGCGTTCAGTGAGGGTACAAGGAGCAGGAGCCGGCAGTCCTTCCAGACGGCTCCGGCTTCCCGCGTGTGCACACAGAGTTCTTCCTCCTCCGTACGTGCTGGGGAGGGCGGGCTCTCGACGGCGCCCAATCCCAGCGCGGCGGCGATTCTTCCGGGGGCTCCCGTTGGCAGTGGAGCCCCTCCGATGTCTTCCTGATTGGCTCCGGCGGGGCCAATCACGTCGCGGCCTTCTCCGGTTGCTGGGCGACGCCTCCCGCCTCCTTCTCCTCGGCTGCTGGCTCCGGCTGGGCCAATCCCGTTGCGGCCTTTTCGGGGGCGCGACCTATGACGCGGTCGGCGTCCCCGGCCCCACGGCAACGGCGTCCACGGGCCTGGAGGCCGCGGTGGGCCTCAGCTCTATTCACGCGGCCCTCCTGGGATGCGGCGGTGTTCTTCTTGGCCGCTCTTGCAGCGGCAGGGGTCTCGGGCCCGGCAGTGATTTCTGTGGGCTTCGGTGAGGGCGCGGACGGCGCACCTCACCACACTCATGCACGGGGGAGAGGTCTCCCTCACCTCAGCACCCCTTTTCACGCGGCGACGGCCGCGGCGGCGATCCGGTCACAAGGTCAGTGACTGGGGGGGTCAAGTTCTCCCACGTGGAGTTGCAGCGCGGGCGCGCTGACAGCCTTAGTCACCGGGCTGTGTGGGAAGGGTTCTTGGGGGACAGTCCAGCTGTCGGTGTGGATAGATAGGGGGTGAAGGTCTAGCGCTTAGGACACAGCGCTTCGCCTCGTGATCCCCATTCGACGATTTAACTTGAGTTCCTGTTACTCTTGGTTTAAAAGTTCTTCTTCTTATGAACGGGGGGGGTTGTGAGTTGGTGATTCTGGGAGTGCTTGATGTTCCTCCCAGCACGCTGGAGATGGTTCCCTGGGTCCCCTCACACTGGGCAAGATCAGTGGGTGGTGGGCGTTCCTCAGCTATCTTACGGCAGCAGGGCCTTGACCCTGTCAGCAGCAGTAGTGTAGGTCTCCCCCCTAGGCCCTAAAGTCTATACTCCGGCGCAGGTTCTCCCAGGTTCAGCGGTGCCTCAACCTAACTGACTAAAAGGTTTTCCCTCCAAGCCTCTTATACCCCTAGGTCAGGTGACCCTCCTAAAGGCGGCAAAACGTAACTCCTCCCACAGCCCGGAAGGTTCTGGAACCTTCCACCTACCTAGCTATGGGGCCCAGAGGCGGGGACGGGATGGATACTGTATCCCTATGTCCCAGCCTGACTCTGGCTACTAGCGTGTATGTGTGGAAGGCCCTTCTGCAGTAGCAGGGGCCTGTGGCAGCCATCTTTAGTGAGAGAGCACCTGCACCTCAGCACTGACCAGCAGTGGCAAGGCGCCTGGAGACCTAGGTCCAGTAAAAATATGGTGGCAAAAATGAGGCGCAAAAAGGGAAAAAAACCAGGGCAAGACCACCCTAGGGCTGACAGGTCTAACACGCGTCCCCCCAGCCGAAAGAGGGGAGAGCTTCCCAACCTCTAGGGAGTTCTCTTCACTAAGGCGGAAAAACCGGGAGAGACCGTCAGCGTTGGCGTGGTCTACACCGGGTCGATGTTCCACCCGAAAGTCCATCCCCTGGAGGGAAATGGACCACCTCAACAATTTGGGGTTTTCGCCTCTCATCTGCATGAGCCAGCGAAGGGGTCTGTGGTCGGTCTGGATCAAGAAGTGACAACCAAAAAGGTATGGCCTCAACTTCTTCACAGCCCAAACCACAGCAAAGGCTTCCCGCTCGATGGTACTCCACCGCTGTTCCCGGGGAGTAGTCTTCGGGAGATAAAGGCCACTGGCTGGTCTTGGCCATCGTCATTCAGCTGCGAGAGCACAGCTCCTATGCCATGCTCAGAAGCGTCTGTCTGCACGATAAACTCCCGTCCAAAATCTGGAGTCCTGAGCACCGGTGCGGTGCACATGGCACGTTTAAGGGTCTCAAAGGCTTCCTGGCAGGCAGCCGTCCAGATGACTCTGCGTGGCTGCTTCTTCGAAGTCAATTCCGTCAATGGGCCCACGATGGTTCCATATCCCTTGACGAACCGGCGGTAGTATCCCGTGAGGCCGAGGAAAGCTCGGACCTCTGTTTGGGTCTTGGGGGCTCCCAGGCCATGATGGTCTCAATCTTGGCTTGGAGGGGTTGCACCTTACCTCCGCCCACCAGATGTCCCAGGTACACGACAGATCCCTGTCCAATCTGGCACTTGCTGGCCTTGATGGTTAGACCAGCCCGTTGCAAAGCCTGTAGCACCTCCTGGAGATGCTGCAGATGGTCCTCCCAGCTGCTACTGAAGACAGCTATGTCATCCAGGTAGGCAGCAGAGAAGGCCTCTAGGCCAGACAGCACCTGGTTCACCAACCGCTGGAAAGTGGCTGGAGCATTTTTCAACCCGAAGGGCATCACCTGGAATTGAAAGTGGCCCTCGGGGGTGGAGAACGCAGTCTTCTCCTTTGCTCCTTCCGCCATGGCGATCTGCCAATAGCCTGATGTTAAATCAATGGTACTCAGATACCGGGCTGCTCCCAGCCGGTCAATGAGCTCATCCGCCCGAGGGATCGGGTGAGCGTCGGTCTTGGTGACTGAGTTGAGTCCACGATAGTCCACACAGAACCGAAGTTCTGGTGTGGTGCCCGGGGGGCCGCTTTCGGCACCAACACTACCGGACTAGCCCAAGGGCTACTGGAAGGCTCAATCACCCCCAGTTCTAGCATCTTGACAACCTCACCCTGGATACTAGCCTTGACCTTATCGGACAGCCGGTAAGACTTGTTCTTTACTGGCGGACTGTCCCCTGTGTCCACATCATGGGTACACAGGTGCGTGATTCCAGGCGTGAGGGAAAACAACGAGGCGTACTGCCCCAAGACCTGGCGGCAGTCCCTCTGTTGCTCTGGGGTCAAGGATGGGGCGAGGACTACTCCCTCTACCGAACCATCCTTCTCATGGGCCGCCAGAAGGTCTGGCAGAGGCTCACTCTCCTCCTCCTCACTTCCATCCGTTATCATCAAGAGAGTGAGCTCGGAACGCTCCTGGTGTGGCTTCAGGCGGTTGACGTGGAGCACCCTGTGGGGTTGACGGGGGTCTTCATGTCGACGACATACGTGGTCTGGCCTTTCCTTTCCAAGATCTCAAACGGCCCAGTCCACCGGTCCTGGAGGGCGCTAAGCTCTCCTGGCTCCATGACCCACACCTTCTGTCCAGCGTCTAACTCTACCGTCCGCGCGTTCCGGTCATACCATTGCTTCATGACGGCCTGACTCGCCTCTAAGTTGTCCGAGGCCTCCTTCCACAGCTTGGCCACTTGGCTGCGGAACGCCAGCATATAGCTGACCACATCACGGGGAAGCTTCGAGGAAGACTTCTCCCACCCCTCTTTGACAAGACTGAGGGGCCCCCGAACGGGGTGGCCATAGAGCAGCTCAAAGGGGCTGAAACCGACCCCCTTCTGCGGCACCTCTCGGTAGGAGAAGAGCAGACAGGGTAAGAGGACGTCCCACTTTCTTCTCAAGTCCTCGGGTAGGCTCCTGATCATCCCCTTCAAGGTTTTGTTGAAACGCTCCACGAGCCCGTTCGTCTGTGGGTGGTAAGGAGTGGAGAACCGGTAGGTCACTCCACACTCCTTCCACATGGCCTGCATGTAGGCCGACATGAAATTTGTGCCCCTATCTGACACCACGACCTTGGGGAATCCCACTCGGGTAAAAATCCCCATGAGGGCCCGCGCCACCACCGGTGCTGTGATGGTCCTCAGAGGGATTGCCTCTGGGTACCGGGTGGCGTGGTCTACTAGCACCAAAATGAACCTATGCCCAGCAGAAGTCGGCGGATCCAACGGCCCGACAATGTCAATCCCTACTCGCTCAAAAGGGGTATTGACCACTGGGAGAGATTCTAGAGGGACCTTCACCTTAGTCCCTGTCTTGCCGCTCGCTTGGCAAGTGGTGCAGGTCTTGCAAAACGTGTCAGAAGTGACGCGCATCCTGGGCCAGTAAAAATGTGGGACCAAGCGTGCAAACGTCTTGTCCTGGCCCAGGTGTCCTGCTAGTGGTATCTCATGTGCCAACTCTAGCAGAAAGGCTCGGTAGCATTGGGGGACCACCACGGCCCTTGAGGACCCATGCACCGGAGCCTTAGGCTCACTGTAGAGGAGACCATCCTCCCAGTAGACATGGTAATTACCAGTCTCTGTTCCAGCTGCTTGGGCTTCGGCCTGTCGCCGTATGCCATCAAGCGTAGGGCACTCCCTCTGTGCCCGGCAAAATTCTTCCCGGGTAGGCCCTCCTTCCACCTGCCACTCTGCAGGGGTCGGCAGGTCCCCCACGGGAAAACCAACCACCTCAGCGGACTCCGGGGTCACCTCCGCGGGCTCCCCATCCATCTCACCGGGTGTCTCCTCCCGGACATCTCTTCGTCCAGCAGTGGGCTGGGCCCTTATTTCAGGCTCCAACCCTGGCTGAGTTCCTTGTCGGGCAGCCATGGACCGCGTGATAACGCAAGTCCATCCTGGTAACCCCAACATCTCAGCATGGGCATTGAACTCTACCTCTCTCCAGGCAGTATGTTCCAAGTCGTTGCCCAGCAGACAGTCAACTGGCATGGCAGGGCTCACCGCAACCTTCATCAGACCTGACACTCCTCCCCACTCAAAGGGAACTTGGGCCACGGGGTAATGACCCAGGCTATTATCAGCCATCACAACCGGGTGGAACTCCTCAGGAATCACCTGCTCTGGGGACACCAGCTGACGTTTCACCATCGTCATGCTGGCACCTGTGTCCCTCAGAGCCTCCACCTCCTCCCCGTTCACCAGGACCCTCTGCCGATACTTGGCAGTGTTCTCGGGTACCTGAACCCTTTGGATGATCTCTCTATCCCCCAGGGAAACTAAGGTCAAGCCTGTCCACTCACCTCCCCTACCTAGGGACAACTCCTCCCCAAGCGCTACACTGGCCACCCCGGGGCTCTTACCTCCTGTGGGGGCTGGGGTTCTCTTGCGACACTGGGGATCCCCCTTGTAGTGTCCAACCTCCCCGCACTCGTAGCACCGGACAGTTCTGGGCTGCTGACTCCTGTCAGGGTAAGGGGGTTTCTGGTATCCAGATTGGGATGGGGAGCCTACCCCTCTCCCAGGCGGTCTATTTTGGGGACCTTTAAAGAACTCCCTCTTTTTATCTCCCCCTCTTTCTTCTGGGGGAACCCCTGTCCACCTTTCGGGGATCCGCCCCGGCTCCCTTGTGGGACACCCGAGTGCTGACCCACGTGTCTGCCTCCTCTGCAAGCTCCCTTGGGTTGGTCAGCTTGCGGTCCACCAAGTACTGGCGCAGCTCCGGAAAACATTTCTCGAGGAGGTGCTCTCTCAAAAACAGGTCGTACAGCCCAGTGTAATTGTCAATGTTGCTGCCACGTACCCAACCCTCCAATGCCTTCCGGGCATAATCATAAAAATCCACCCAGTTTTGTGTGGTGAGCTTGTGGCTGTTGCGGAACTTTTGGCGGTACTTCTCTGGGGTGAGGCCAAACTTCCTGAGCAGGGCCTCCCTCATGATAGGGTAGTTGGTCCGATCCCCCTTTTCTAAAGTTAAAAGTGTGTCCCTTACTAGTGGAGGTATGTACCTATAAAGTCCTCCTCCCCAGTAGCTCTCAGGAACTCTATGGGCCACCAAAGCTACCTCGTACGCCGTCAACCACTTGTCGATGTCGTCACCCACACTAAAGCTGGCTATCACCTCTCTGGGTAGATAAAATTTGGGCTCCTGTGGAACCCCAGCAGGTACGCTGCCACCATTTCCTTTGCCTTCCATCTCCATCTGTAAGGTTCGGAGCTCTAGTTCTTTCAGGCTAAGCTCATGTACAAGCCTCCTTTCCTCCATGGCTAGCCTTGCCTGCTCTCCTTCCCTTTCCATCCTAGCCAACTCTAATGTCAATTGCCTCTGCTCCCTCCTGTCCTTGAATTCCTCTGCTGACAAACTCCCCCTGACGCACTACTGCCTGCCCTGGAACGTCTTCCTGGCAACACATTCTCGCTGACGTCAATGTTCAGTAGGCTCAGTTCTCCTGGGTCGTCTGCCTCCCTCTGCTCCTCATCCCCTCTTCCCTCCGGGTGGGCCATTACCCATGCCCTCAAAGCTTTCTGAAGCACCTCCTTCCTGGCACCTCGCTTGACGGCCACCCCCTCTCTAGGCAGAACTCCTTGAGCTGTGCCACCGTGTACCTCTCTAGGTCAGCTAACTCAAACTCCATCCTCCTAGGTGGGGTCCCAGACAATTTAAGGAAGGGGTTCTAAATGGTAGGTAGCAGGTCTTAACGCAGGACTAATACAATCGGCAATCACAATAGAATTCCTCCTACTTACATTTCACTAGGTGTCTAATTGCGGCGCACACTGAGTCACTGTAGGCTGCTGCACAAAATACCAGTCCTTATCTCACCGCTGAACACCAATGTTGGAAACGGGGTTACCGAGTCCGTTACGGTAGCATGGCGCAAAGCGGGGAAGGCACTCGAAGGCAATGTGTAAGGCAGTTGTGCAGCACACTCGTACTTTAACTCAGAAATGCGGAGCAATAACCGGACACCACACCAGGCTTGTGTAATTAAAAATCAAGTTCCTTTATGTCAATCAAAGTTGCATTAGATTAGACAGATTATACATTGCATTTCTTTAACTGGTGCACATTCTTTTAAAAAGACCCTCAACGGTTCTGGCCACTAAAAGGCCGCAGAAATCAGCTCCGAGAACACAGCACCAATAATGATCCGGGTGCACTAATAAATTAGGGCCTAGAACATGCACAACACTTTAGGCATATTAAAATCTCTTGCAACTGGACACATCCCTCAGGCCTAGATAATCAGTACAGCCTGAGGTACAATAGGCAGGAGGGAATCCTAGAGGGGACCCCTCAACATGTCCAGCAAACTGGGGCTTCCCTATGATGGGGGATTCCTATGTCTCCCAGGGGAGGTGAGGGTTAAATTAGGCTTGGGCCCCTTCTCACCAGGCGCCTGGCCTGGTACAAATTGTCAATGAGGGCTCTTCCCTCGTTAATCCCCTGCAAATCGTGGCCCCCGGCCCCCAGGGGCTTAACCTAGAGCCCTAGGGGCCTCCCGGGCTCACCTGCGGTGCTGTAGCTGGTCGTGGTGCCTCTCGGCGGACTCTCTCCCGGGCCAGCCCTCTGTTGGACGGGGCGGGGCCCGGAGCGAGTCCCACGGCCCTCCGGCCGGCGCTGCCCAACTTCCGCGAGGCTTTGGAGCCTCCCGCTGCCTTATCGGGTCGTTGGGGGCCGGTATTGCACTCCTCCGGCCCCCGTGGAGTCAGCGTTCAGTGAGGGTACAAGGAGCAGGAGCCGGCAGTCCTTCCAGACGGCTCCGGCTTCCCGCGTGTGCACACAGAGTTCTTCCTCCTCCGTACGTGCTGGGGGAGGGCGGGCTCTCGACGGCGCCCAATCCCAGCGCGGCGGCGATTCTTCCGGGGGCTCCCGTTGGCAGTGGAGCCCCTCCGATGTCTTCCTGATTGGCTCCGGCGGGGCCAATCACGTCGCGGCCTTCTCCGGTTGCTGGGCGACGCCTCCCGCCTCCTTCTCCTCGGCTGCTGGCTCCGGCTGGGCCAATCCCGTTGCGGCCTTTTCGGGGCGCGACCTATGACGCGGTCGGCGTCCCCGGCCCCACGGCAACGGCGTCCACGGGCCTGGAGGCCGCGGTGGGCCTCAGCTCTATTCACGCGGCCCTCCTGGGCTGCGGCGGTGTTCTTCTTGGCCGCTCTTGCAGCGGCAGGGGTCTCGGGCCCGGCAGTGATTTCTGTGGGCTTCGGTGAGGGCGCGGACGGCGCACCTCACCACACTCATGCACGGGGGAGAGGTCTCCCTCACCTCAGCACCCCTTTTCACGCGGCGACGGCCGCGGCGGCGATCCGGTCACAAGGTCAGTGACTGGGGGGGGGGTCAAGTTCTCCCACGTGGAGTTGCAGCGCGGGGCGCGCTGACAGCCTTAGTCACCGGGCTGTGTGGGAAGGGTTCTTGGGGGACAGTCCAGCTGTCGGTGTGGATAGATAGGGGGGTGAAGGTCTAGCGCTTAGGACACAGCGCTTCGCCTCGTGATCCCCATTCGACGATTTAACTTGAGTTCCTGTTACTCTTGGTTTAAAAGTTCTTCTTCTTATGAACAGGGGGGGTTGTGAGTTGGTGATTCTGGGAGTGCTTGATGTTCCTCCCAGCACGCTGGAGATGGTTCCCTGGGTCCCCTCACACTGGGCAAGATCAGTGGGTGGTGGGCGTTCCTCAGCTATCTTACGGCAGCAGGGCCTTGACCCTGTCAGCAGCAGTAGTGTAGGTCTCCCCTAGGCCCTAAAGTCTATACTCCGGCGCAGGTTCTCCCAGGTTCAGCGGTGCCTCAACCTAACTGACTAAAAGGTTTTCCCTCCAAGCCTCTTATACCCCTAGGTCAGGTGACCCTCCTAAAGGCGGCAAAACGTAACTCCTCCCACAGCCCGGAAGGTTCTGGAACCTTCCACCTACCTAGCTATGGGGCCCAGAGGCGGGGACGGGATGGATACTGTATCCCTATGTCCCAGCCTGACTCTGGCTACTAGCGTGTATGTGTGGAAGGCCCTTCTGCAGTAGCAGGGGCCTGTGGCAGCCATCTTTAGTGAGAGAGCACCTGCACCTCAGCACTGACCAGCAGTGGCAAGGCGCCCGGAGACCTAGGTCCAGTAAAAATATGGTGGCAAAAATGAGGCGCAAAAAGGGGAAAAAAACAGGGCAAGACCACCCTAGGGCTGACAGGTCTAACAACCTCCGAGTGAAGACGCCATTCGTGATCCATTATGCACCTGCGGCTGAGTTCGTCCGCCCTGGCGTTCAGGGAACCTGCCAGGTGTTGAACCACGAGGGAAATGCCCTGATGTTCCAGCCATGTCCAGAGGCCTCCTGACTGCACTACTCTTCCCCTGACAGAGGGAAGGAATGCTTTGAGTGCAAGACGAATCGCCCGAAGCTCCAGAAGGATGATGTGGAGCCCGGACTCCGCCGGAGACCAGAGGCCTCTGATCTCCGCCTCCCCCATGTGGCCGCCCCATCCCAGAAGTGATGCATCGGTCACCACTGTGAACTCTGGTTGGGGAAGGGAGAGTGATCTGCCATCGACCCAATCCTGGTTCGTTAGCCACCACTGCAATTGGTGCGCAGTGCCCTCCGAGATCTGGACGCAATCGGACAGGTTCCCCTGATGTTGTGCCCACTGGAACTTCAGGTCCCACTGCAGAGCCCGCATATGCCATCTGGCATGGCCCACCAGCAGGATGTAGGAGGCCATCAGGCCCAGTAGCCTGAGGGTCATCCTGACCGAAACATGGGATAGAGGCTGAAAGATCGGAATCATAGCCCGAATATCCCGGACTCGCTGTTCGGGAAAATAAACTCGAAACTGCGTAGTGTCCAGAACCGCTCCGATGAAGAGGAGCTTCTGAGAGGGAGTCAGGTGTGACTTCGGCACGTTGATGGAGAACCCCAGCGAATGCAGGAGGTCGGCCGTAGTCTGGAGGTGGGAGACGACAGCCTGGCGCGAGCCCGCCTTCAAACAGCCAGTCGTCGAAATAGGGGGAGACTGGAACCCCTGATCTACGCAGATGAGCTGCGACCACCGCCATCACTTTCGTGAACACCCGAGGGGCGCTGGTAAGGCCAAAGGGGAGCACGGTAAACTGAAAGTGCTCATGGCCTACCGTGAACCGCAGGTAACGCCGGTGGGCCAGCAGGACGGGGATGTGAAAATAAGCGTCCTGCAAGTCCAACGCTACCATCCAGTCTCCAGGGTCGAGGGCAGACAGGACCTGAGCCAGCGTCAACATTTTGAACTTCTCCTTCCGGGGGAAGCGGTTGACGTTCCCGAGATCCAAGATAGGACGCTGGCCTTTGCACTTTTTGGGCACCAGAAAGTAGTGGGAATAGCAACCACGACCTACTTCTGGGACAGGAACGCTCTCGATGGCTCCCTTGGCCAAGAGTGCCGAAACTTCCTGTTGAAGAAGGGCCAGATGATCCTCCGACATGCGATGGTACTGAGGTGGCATGGATGGAGGGGTAGTCTCGAAGGGGAGGGAGTAGCCCCTTCGGACTATTTGCAAAACCCACCTGCCGGACGTGATGGTGCGCCAGTGGGGGAGGTGATGGCGATCCTGCCGCCCACTGGCGTTTGGTGGCCCTGAAAGGTCGGACTAGGAGGGTTTGGAGGCTGCTCGCCCGCTGGCCCCCAGAACCACGGCGGTGGTTCCCACGTCCTCGGCCGCTGGGGCTGAACAGCTTGCGCTGGCCTGTGGCTCTGGGCGGGACGTGGCAGGGCACCCCTTCCGTAGCCACGAAAGGGGAGAAAAGCAGACTGCGCAGGGTGGGTGGTGGAGAGGCCCAAGGACCTGGCCGTAGCCCGAGTCTCTTTAAAGCGCTCTAGCGCTTTGTCACCGAATAGGCGACGGCCATCAAAGGGCATGTCCATAAGTGTGGATTGGACATCCCCTTAAAAACCAGTCGACCTCAACCAGGCGTAGAGTCGAAGGGCTACAGATGTGGAAATCGTCCTGCCTAGTGAGTCGGTGGTATCCAGTACACAGCGGATGGTAAACTTCGCTGCGTCTCTCCCTTCGGCAACTACCCGAGAGAGTACGGCCCGGGCCTCCTCCGGACACTGAGGTAGCACTTGCGCAACCGTATCCCACACAGAGTGGGTGTAACGGCCCAACAGACATGCAGTGTTTACCGACCGCAGTCCCAAGCTGGAGGAAGAAAACATCTTCCCAAGATGGTCCAGCTTTTTGGATTCCCTATCAGGTGGTGCGCTAGGGAATGCGCCTTTAAATGTGGAGGCTTGGAACACCAAGCTCTCAGGGGTAGGGTGTTGGGAGAGGAAAGTGGGGTCGCCCGGGGCCTGGCGGTGGCGTCGGGCAACCATCCTATCCACCGGAGCCCCTGTGTTTGCCCTGGACCAGGTGCCCAAAAGGATGTCAGTCAGGGCTTCATTAAATGGCAGCAGGGGCTCCGAAGAGCTCGCTGCCAGTTGAAGCACCTCTGTCAGGAGGTGAGGGATCCAGACCACTGGCTTCCCCCAGTTCCTCTCTCCAGTCCGGTGCATAACCTAACTGCTCAGTTAAAGGGTCTCCAGACCCCTCCCAGTCCTCCTCACCCTGCTTTGGCTGCCAATCTGGTCTCAAAGAGCCAGGGTAGAACAGGGGCACAAAAGTACCCGTCGGCACCGGATCCGGCGTCGGTCGACACCGGTCCGGCTCTGTGTCTACCTCAAGGTGGAGGCCGGGGGTCGACGTCGGCTGGGGACACGGTCGACGCCGGCTGCGGACGTGGTGCCGGTGGAAGCGGCGCCGGTGGAGGTGTAACAAGGTCGACCGGCGCCGATCCGGATCCAGGCCTGGATCCAAGGGGACCCTGCGGTGCCGAGGCCGGAGCCGCCGGCGTCGAGGGCCCAGGGCTCCCAGGCGAGTCTGCGGGGCCCGAAGGCGTGCCGGCGGAGTCGGACTGCCCAAAGATGGTGTGCATCGCTTTGTAGAATTGACGAAGCTGGGCAGGGGTCGCTCCAGGTCCCGGAAAGGGGGGGGGAACCCGGAGTCGACCTTTCGGACTCCGCACGCGGAGCCGCGGGAGGGGCACCACCCGCATCCCTCGTCGCGTCGGCCGACGGACGGGGATTAGTCGAAGAGCGACAATGCTTCTTCGACTTCTTCTTGTGCCTAGTGATGCAACGGTAGAGATGCAGTCCCGGGGAGGAGGCCTCTGGCGGTAGGTAGAGCTGCAGGCTTCATTTGTAAGTTTAGAGGAGAAGTAACCTAGTGATGCCAC
Organism: Calotriton arnoldi; assembly: GCA_963921515.1. Lineage (NCBI taxonomy): Eukaryota > Metazoa > Chordata > Amphibia > Caudata > Salamandridae > Calotriton > Calotriton arnoldi. The sequence goes on along the minus strand of CAWUFW010000609.1, from coordinate 1,420,686 downwards.
AGTAGAGATGCGGCCCCGGGGAGGAGGCCTCTGGCGGTAAAGCTGCAGGCTTCATTTGTAAGTTTAGTGGAGAAGTAACTTAGTGCTGCCACGGTAGAGATGTGGCCCCGGGGAGGGGGCCTCTGGCCGTAGGTAGAGCTGCAGGCTTCATTTGTAAGTTTAGTGGAGAAGTAACCTAGTGATGCCACGGTAGAGATGTGGCTCCGGGGAGGAGGCCTCTGGCGGTAGAGCTGCAGGCTTCATTTGTAAGTTTAGTGGAGAAGCAACCTAGTGATGCCACGGTAGAGATGCGGCCACAGGGAGGAGGCCTCTGGCGGTAGAGCTGCAGGCTTCATTTGTAAGTTTAGTGGAGAAGTAACCTAGTGAAGGCCACGGTAGAGATGCGGCCACAGGGAGGAGGCCTCTGGGGGTGGAGCGGCAGGCTTCATTTGTAAGTTTAGTGGAGAAGTAACCTAGTGATGCCACGGTAATGATGTGGCCCGAGGGAGGAGGCCTCTGCCGGTAGGTAGAGCTGCAGGCTTCATTTGTAAGTTAAGTGGAGAGGTAACCTACACCACTGTAGAGATGTGGCCACAGGGCGGAGACTTCTGGCGGTGGAGCAGCAGGCTTAATTTGTAAGTTTAGTGGAGAAGTAACCTAGTGATACCACGGTAGAGATGTGGCCCCAGCGAGGAGGCCTCTGGCGGTAGGTAGAGCTGCAGGCTTCATTTGTAAGTTAAGTGGGAGGTAGCCTACTGCTGCCACTGTAGAGATGTGGCCACAGGGCGGAGACCTCTGGCGCTGGAGCTGCAGGCTTCATTTGTAAGTTTAGTGGAGAAGTAACCTAGTGATGCCACGGTAGAGCTGCAGCCCCGTGGAGGAGGCCTCTGGAGGTAGGTAGAGCTGCAGGCTTCATTTGTAAGTTTAGTGGAGAAGTAACCTAGTGATGCAACGGTAGAGATGCGGCCCCAGGGAGGAGGCCTCTGGCGGTAGGTAGAGCTGCAGGCTTCATTTGTAAGTTTAGTGGAGAAGTAACCTAGTGCTGCCACGGTAGAGATGTGGCCCCAGGGAGGAGGCCTCTGGCGGTAGAGCTGCAGGCTTCATTTGTAAGTTTAGTGGCGAAGTAACCTAGTGATGCCACGGTAGAGATGTGGCCCGAGGGAGGAGGCCTCTGGCGGTAGGTAGAGCTGCAGGCTTCATTTGTTAAGTTTATTGGAGAAGTAACCTAGTGATGCCACGGTAGAGATGCAGCCCCGTGGAGGAGGCCTCTGGCAGTAGAGCTGCAGGCTTCATTTGTAAGGTTAGTGGAGAAGTAACCTAGTGATGCCACTGTAGAGATGTGGCCCCAGGGAGGAGGCCTCTGGCAGTAGAGCTGCAGGCTTCATTTGTAAGGTTAGTGGAGAAGTAACCTAGTGATGCCACGGTAGAGATGTGGCCACAGGGCAGAGGCCTTTGGCGGTGAAGCTGCAGGCTTCATTTGTAAGTTTAGAGGAGAAGTAACCTAGTGATGCCACAGTAGAGATGTGGCCACAGGGCAGAGGCCTCTGGCAGTGGAGCTGCAGGCTTCATTTGTAAGTTAAGTGGGAGGTAGCCTACTGCTGCCACTGTAGAGATGTGGCCACAGGGCGGAGGCCTCTGGCAGTGGAGATGCAGGCTTCATTTGTAAGTTTAGTGGAGAAGTAACCTAGTGATGCCACGGTAGAGATGCGACCACAGGGCGGAGGCCTCTGGCAGTGGAGCTGTAGGCTTCATTTGTAAGGTTAGTGGAGAAGTAACCTAGTGCTGCCACGGTAGAGATGCGACCACAGGGAGAAGACCTCTGGCGGTGGAGCTGCAGGCTTCATTTGTAAGTTTAGTGGAGAAGTAACCTAGTGCTGCCACGGTAGAGATGCGACCACAGGGAGAAGACCTCTGGCGGTGGAGCTGCAGGCTTCATTTGTAAGTTTAGTGGAGAAGTAACCTAGTGATGCCACAGTAGAGATGTGGCCCCGGGGAGGAGGCCTTTGGCGGTAGGTAGAGCTGCAGGCTTCATTTGTAAGTTAAGTGGGAGGTAACCTAGTGATGCCACGGTAGAGATGTGGCCCGAGGGAGGAGGCCTCTGGCGGTAGGTAGAGCTGCAGGCTTCATTTGTAAGTTTAGTGCAGAAGTAACCTAGTGATGCCACGGTAGAGATGTGGCCCGAGGGAGGAGGCCTCTGGCGGTAGGTAGAGCTGCAGGCTTCATTTGTAAGTTTAGTGGATAAGTAACCTAGTGATGCCACGGTAGAGATGTGGCCCGAGGGAGGAGGCCTCTGGCAGTAGGTAGAGCTGCAGGCTTCATTTGTAAGTTTAGTGGAGAAGTAACCTAGTGATGCCACGGTAGAGATGTGGCCCCAGGGAGGAGGCCTCTGGTGGTAGAGCTGCAGGCTTCATTTGCAAGTTTAGTGGAGAAGTAACCTAGTGATGCCACGGTAGAGATGCGGCCACAGAGCGGAGGCTTCTGGCGGTGGAGCTGCAGGCTTCATTTGTAAGTTTAGTGGAGAAGTAACCTAGAGATGTCACGGTAGAGATGTGCCCCCGGGGAGGAGGCTACTGGCGGGGGAGCTGCAGGCTTCATATGTAAGGTTAGTGGAGAAGTAACCTAGTGAGGCCACTGTAGAGATGCGGCCACAGGGCAGAGGCCTCTGGCGGTAGGTAGAGCTGCAGGCTTCATTTGTAAGTTTAGTGGAGAAGTAACCTAGTGATGCCACGGTAGATATGCGGCCACAGGGCGGAGGCTTCTGGCGGTGGAGCTGCAGGCTTCATTTGTAAGTTTAGTGGAGAAGTAACCTAGAGATGTCACGGTAGAGATGTGCCCCCGGGGAGGAGGCTACTGGCGGTGGAGCTGCAGGCTTCATATGTAAGGTTTGTTTTTTGTTTTTTTAAAAACTTTATTTTTTGATTTTTCACAAAAACAATACATTGGCATCAAATAAATACGTATGCATACATTCCGTTGATAGCAATTATAGTCGCATGAGACACAAGGCCGCACCAAGAAGGGAAGGGACAAGGGGAACAGAAGAAACATCCTTAAACATGTCGCTGCAGGGGGAGGGGGCGGCAATAAGGCACCCCTACCCAATGTGGACCCCATCAGAACTAGGCGTCGCGTTCCCCACTAGAAACAGACCCCCCGATTATATCTGCATCACTCTGCTCACTAGTAGTAACATCCCGTGAGGACGGCTCCCCCTCCGTTAACCCATTGGCACACAGGACCCGCCAAGCCATCAGGTCATCCTGCAATTTCTCATCCCGTCGGGCATGCTTCATGTGGGCCTCTTCAGCCAGCGACCACTCTCGAACATCTTTAAGCCAAGCAGGAAGTTCAGGGGCCCTCTGCCCCATCCAAGTTATTGCCACCCTGCGCCTGGCAAGCACCAACATTAACTGTAAGAGTTTATAGGGGAGTTTCTTCCTCTTGGGCCTGCGAACCATCGCGAGTAAACATTGCAAGGGATCTAGAGCCACCCGAAGCCCCGTGGCGCTTACAACCCTAGGCACCACCCGCAACCAATGGGCAGTCCCATGCCAAATGTAAAAAGCCTGCATTCTCTGCGGCACATCTAGGACAGCCAGCGCCCCTGCTACTGTCAATGCGTCTCAGTGACACCGGGGTAAGGTAGGTGCGGTGTAGGTAATTAAAGTGTGTTAGCTTAAATCTGGCATTGCATGAAACGGTGTGTGTAAGGGAGCCTATGCGTGCCCACTGTGCCTCCTCCAGCGGGACGGCAAGGTCCCGCTCCCAGGCAACCCTAGACGGCGGGACCGGGGGGGTGGAATCCTGCTTCATCGCTTTATATAAGAGGGAGATCAAACCGCGCCCCCTGCCGCACGTGAGCATAACATCCAGTGTATGCGTCAGTGGTGGAATATCTGGGTACTGGGGCCAGGTGATTTTCACTACATCTTGCATACCCCTGAAATGCAAAAATTGGCCTTGTCCAAGGCCAAAGTTCTCCACCGCCTGCTCATAAGTGATAAAGGTTTCATTAGGATATAGATCGGCGAGAACCTCGCATCCTCCCTCCCTCCAGAGTCGGAAGGACATATGACGAGCCATAGCTATAAATGGAGCCAGTATCCAGAGCGAGAGCTCCCTGTGAAAGGGCGCCCTTCGAAGGACCCTCTCAACAAAACGCTGCCATATGCCAGCTGTATGTCGCACAGTATAGGGGAGATACACATCTGATCCCGCACCCTGCATCAGTGCCTCCTGCAGTGTCTGGGTATCTGCCCCATCAAGCAAAAGGCGCTTCTCCCAGTTGTCAGTGTCGGTGAACCAACAGGCCGCATGTTGGAGCTGGGCGGCATAATAGTATAGGTCAAATCGAGGGGCTTCGAGACCGCCCTCCTCGTAACTACGGACAATGGTGCGAAGGGCTACTCTACTACGCCGACCCGCCCAGAGCAGAGATGTGAGCAATGTGTTGAGAGTTTTAAAAACTCGAGGTGGCAAAGGGCAAAGTGAGTTCTGTAGCACATAAAGTACCCTGGGGAGCATCACCATTTTCGAGATGGCGAGACGGCCCATCAGTGAAAGCGGGAGAGTATTCCAGAAACGCACGGACTGCCGCAATGCCGTCGTGACGCGGTCCACATTCCGGACCAGCGCCTGTTCATCCGTCAGGGTCACCTGAATACCTAGGTAACGGAACGCCGTCCGCTCCCAACGCAGTTCCAGATCTGGCAAATCCTCCGAAGGCACCGCCGCTAGTCCTGCCAAGGGGAAAACTAGGGATTTGCCACGATTCAGCCGCAATCCAGAGACCTCACCAAACCGATCCAGGTGGTGTAACAGCACCGGCAGGGCATCGCGGGGAGAGGCCAAGTAAAACAAGGCGTCGTCCGCGTACAAAGAAATGACGTGAGTCATGTTTCCCAGCTTAATACCCCACTGCGCCATATCCGCTCTAATCCGGACCGCGAAGGGCTCTATAGCCAGGGCAAACAAGAGTGGGGAGAGGGGACACCCCTGTCGTGTACCCCTCCCGAGTGGCCACTCTTCGGACCGCGCGCCCCCGAGCTTAACTCTAGCGGTTGGGGCCATATATAAGATACGAACCCAGCGACAAAATTGGGGGCCCATCCCCACCGCACGCAAGACCTCGAGAAGATATCCCCAATCCACCGTGTCAAAAGCTTTGGCAAGGTCAATGGAGACCAAAACCATCTGCTCCTCCCTGTCCCGCACCTCATGCAAAATGTGAGTCAGTCGCCGTAGGTTCATGGCCGTGTTGCGTCCCGGTATGAACCCACATTGATTCTCGTGGATTAGGCGGGCCATATGCGGCGCTAAGCGAGATGCCAAGAGCTTGCAAAGGATTTTTATATCCGTATTAATCATTGTAATCGGCCGATACGATGAAGGCTCGTGTGCATCTCCCCCTGGTTTCAAGATCATACAAATTTCCCCCTGTGTCATACTCGGTGGGAGGATTCCTCGTTTGAAGGCCTCATTGTAGACTTGCAGAAGGAGGGGGGGCAGAATATCGGGGAATGCTTGGTAGAACTCGGGCAGAAAGCCATCACTACCCGGAGATTTGGCCCGCGGGAGATGCTTCAACGCGGATTGAACCTCACGTAGCGTCAGTGGCTCATCCAGTTCATGCCGTGCCTGTTCAGACATGGTAATCAGGGTCAACCCATGTAGATACGGGAGATAAGATGCCTCCCCCACCACGGGATCCGCGGTATATACTGCCTGAAGATGTGATTGAAGGACTCGCAACAATCCCACCTGTGAATGCACCAGGGCCCCAGTGGAGTCCCGTAAGGCCTCAATCGCAGCAGGAGCGTGTTCTCGGCGGAGGATCCAGGCCAAGAGACGACCTGATTTATCCCCTTCTCTGTAAAGGCGCTGTCTGTATTGCGTGAGCGTGTATTTATCAAGCCTGTCTAAGATGTCATGGATGCGCTCCTGGATCTCTCGTTCCCCATCCCTCTCGGGTGCGTCAGTAACTGTCGAAGTCTGTACCTTCAACAGGCGGCATTCCTCGTCTTGGAGCTCCTGTTGGAGCTGCTTCCGAACCCCAAACGTCACACTCAGATATGCCCCTCTCACTACCGCTTTCAGGGCCTCCCATTTGGTGGCCTGCAATAGGTCTGTCCCACCCCAATTGAGATCGACGTAGTCAGTAAGGGCGGTCTCTACATGGTGCCTCCCCACCTGATCCTCAAGAATCTCTGCCTGCAACCTCCAAGTCCGAAGGGCGGCATCTCGGGGCTCCCCACTCCATCACGCATGCCACAGGGGAATGATCAGATAGGAATCGCGCTAGATGGGTCACCTCCAGAGACATGTTGGGATCGGGATTCGCGACTAAAACCCTATTGAGGCGGCTATATGTGTTATGAGTAGATGAGAAGCAGGTATAGACTTTCTGGGTTGGGTATCTTTGACGCCATACGTCTTGGGCCCCTAGATTCCCCATGACCTCCCGGAGTTTCACAGTCATTCTGGGTTTCGTACCAGTGCGGGAGGGAAATCTATCCAGGACAGGATCGAGAACACAATTAAAATCTCCCATCCAAAGCAGTGGAACCTCTAGTTACGATACCAGGACCTCCTGCAGGGACTGATAAAAACCCGGGTCATCCGTGTTCGGCGCATAGGTGTTCACTATGGCAACGTCTCGACCATCTAGCTTGGCTCTGAGGAGCAGGTACCGCCCCTGGATATCAGCTTCCACATATTGGACGGCTAGAGGAACCCCGGGCGCCACCCACACAAGGACCCCTCTAGCATAGCTCGAGAAGGAGGAGTGAAAGAGCTGGCCCCGCCACTTCTTTGCCAGTTGTTGAGCCCCTTCGTCCGTGAGAGGAGTCTCCTGAAGGCATGCTAATGAGACCTGATTTCTACGAAGGAAAGACAGGACCCTGTACCGCTTGGTGCATGTACCCAGCCCCCTCACATTCCAGCTTAAAAATGTAAACCCCATAGTGGGTGTAACTCCCAATCCCCGGGCAGACCATGCCCCACGCAGCGATCTACATGCTGTGCCTCAACTGTAATGCATACGATGCCAACAAAAACACAACAAAACCCCCTTAAAGCCCCCCTCCCCCCACCCACGAGCAATTTACTGTCAACCAAACATGCAGAAATGCCCTTCCCGTGCTGGTGCCAGGACGTGCACAGCGATCCCATGAGCCCAACAGGGCCTAACTCCATTTATGAATGAAAGAAAGAAAACCCCCTCCCCCTCCCCAAAGACCGACCCCCGACCAGAACCAGCCGCTCATGTCCTGGATGTATGTCCCGGGGCACCCAACTAAAATCTAATACACATAGTGCAGAACAACGCAAACAGCGAAGCCCAACAGGCACAGCCATCGTCATCCCTGTGATCTCGGCAAGATCTCTGAAATCCCCAATGTGTCAATCCCCGATCCCTCCCAGCCCAGCCCCAACCACCCCAACTTTGGGAAGAACAACAGGATACCAGCCAGAGGGGCCCGCAAGGAGCCCATGTCCGAAACAGGAAATGCACAGGCAATGTACAGGTGAGGGACCGGCAGCGGACCCCCTCGAGCCACATCCACAACCACGGAGCCACCACGGACCAACCGCCGGCGCCACAAAGTGAGGCAGAGGGCCCCCGTGTACTCAGGGTGGGTCCGCAGCAGCAGGAGGCGGATCCATAATAGTTTCTGGGATCACTTGATTAGTGGGTAGAAGGGTGTCCGGCACCAAGCTCTCCCCAGGCAGTCCCACCATCGTCCTCGGGGGAGAAGCCTCCGAGTCCGAGGAGTCCACACGTAGAGCACCATCATTCCCCACCGTGATCCGCTGTCGTTCCTCCCTGGCGCCGGCCATGGCCCGGCCCCCGCGTCTTCTCCTGGGTCTGGTCCCCCAGGTACTCCGGGAGTCCCCCCGCTCACGCTCGGGGAGGGCCCCCCCCCCCAGACCTCGAGCCACTCCCATACTTCCTCCGGTGAATCAAAGAATTGAGCCTTTCCCTGGGAGATCACCTTGAGTTTCGCAGGGTACTATAGCATGTATTGCAGACCAAGTTCACGGAGCTTTTGTTTAACGCCCAGATAGGATTTTCGCTGTTCCTGAACGTGGCGGGTGTAATCAGGATAAATGGATATTCTTGCGCTATCGTAAGTGAGGTCCGTTGCCTCCCTAGCGGCTTTCAGGATACAATCCCTGTCCCGGTAGTTCAGGATCTTAGCAATGAGGGCCCTAGGGGGGGCCCCGGGCGGAGGGGTCAACGCCCTATGGGCCCGTTCCACCACAAAGACCGCAGACAGTCCCGTGGGGCACAGCTTCATTCGGATCCATTCCTCTAAGAAGCGCTCCGCATTGCCCTGCTCCGCGCGTTCCGGAATACCCAGGACCCTGATGTTACTGCGTCGGGCCCTGCCCTCCGCCTCCTCCGCTCTGCGCTCCAACGCGCCGGTCGTGGTGGTGAGTTGGGTAACCTGGTGTTTCAGGGAGGCCACCTCCCCCTGCAGCTGGACGATGTCCCCCTCTGCCGTAGAGACCTTATCTGCCACCTTCCGCAGATCCGCCCGCAGTAGGTTCACATCAATGGACACTGTCTCTATTTGCTGTCCCAGGGCGGTGTGAGAGCCCCGTATAGCCTCCAGCAATTCGGCTCGGGACGGCTCAGTGGGGGTGTCGCCCTCGCTGTCGAGGCCGGTCTGGCGAGTAATCCTCTGTGTAGGGATACGCTGCGTGGTGTACTGCGTGATCGTATTAGGGTTAGAGGCGCGTGGGGGCTTATTCTTACCCATGGTGCAGAACTCAGGCCGTCGAGTATGGTGTTCACCTGGCCCAGTCCGGTCTTGTAGGGTAGTCTCTCCCCCTCCGCCGACACAGGGAGCACAGCAGAACAGTCCTGGGTCCAGTGGACCAGCGGCACTCCCCAGGACACCCACTCTGGGATGGTGTCAACCACGGGAGATCAGGCCGGGCAATCCGGCTCCCCAGGGTCACTTCACCACTTCATCAGCGCCAGGTCATCGACGCTGGCCCTCTGTATAGCCACCGCCGGGGTCCATGCCACCCCTCCCGGCTCCAGGATCACTGTACGGAGTGCCCCGAAAAAAGGGCCAGACACCTCCGCTGTCACTCAGGAGGGCACTCCGCGACCAAGGGTGGGCCGGACAGGAACCCCCACTCCACGCACACTGCGCACCGTGGCAGGCCGGCACTCACCTCCACGCCCGCCACTCACCGGGTGAGCGCCGCCAAATAGCCGGCGGGAGGAGTGCGCGACTCCAGCGCCCCCCAGGCGGCCGTCGTGTGTCGTCGCAGGCCTCGCAGCTCCGGGCCCCCCCGCAGGGCCCCAATCACGGTCCACTGCTCAATGTGGGACGAGGCAGGCAGGCACCGCCCCTCCCGGGGCTAGAAAGATTCCACCAGGCCCCGAGGCTCCCGCAGGTTAAGGCCCGGCACCCGTCAGCGCGCCGCGCAGGCCTCCAGCCCGCAGGGCCGTGTCGCTGGGATCAGGGCCAGCACCCCACCGGGAACCTCCGGCGGACAGGATCGTCGTCCGGGCCGGTCCGATGGCCGCAGCACAATGTCAGGGGGAGCTCTCCCACTCAGGGCCCGAATCCCGCTCACGCGAGCAAAGGCCGCATCCCCGGCCTCTCGTAGGTGCGGTCAGCCGGAGCACCAGCCGCCAGAACGATTCCGCCGGCCTCCAGGTCGGACCCGGCTCCGAGACGGGTCCGGAGCACCGCCGCTCGATTCAGGGCTCCAGGCGCTCAGAGAGTGCTGTTGTGGGCGCCCGTAATAGGATTTTTCAGGATTATTTGCGGCTGGCAGGTCGGGAGCCGAAGGAGCTTACGTCCTGTCGGCCATGTTGCTTGGCCACGCCCCCATATGTAAGGTTAGTGGAGAAGTAACCTAGTGAGGCCACTGTAGAGATGCAGCCACAGGGCAAAGGCCTCTGGCGGTAGGTAGAGCTGCAGGCTTCATTTGTAAGTTTAGTGGAGAAGTAACCTAGTGATGCCACGGTAGAGATGTGTCCCTGGGGAGGAGGCCTCTGGCGGTAGGTAGAGCTGCAGGCTTCATTTGTAAGTTTAGTGGAGAAGTAACCTAGTGATGCAACGGTAGAGATGCGGCCCCAAGGAGAAGGCCTCTGGCGGTAAGTAGAGCTGCAGGCTTCATTTGTAAGTTTAGTGGAGAAGTAACCTACTGATGCAACGGTAGAGATGCGGCCCCAGGGAGAAGGCCTCTGGCGGTAGGTAGAGCTGCAGGCTTCATTTGTAAGTTTAGAGGAGAAGTAACCTAGTGAGGCCACAGTAGAGATGTGGCCACAGGGAGGAGACGCTCGCTCTGGTGGGAGATTACCGTTCTGGTGGAAGATGTGCACTCTACTATAGTCTAGTGGATATAGAAACTAGTGAAGGGCCTGTGCTCTTCTGACTGTGATGTGGCAAGCGGGAGGAAATGTGTGCTGTAGTGGTGGAGCTGCGCGCTCAACTTTTATTCTAGTAGAGATGTAAAGTATGAAGGGAATGTGCTCTGTGGGTGAATATCTGGCCACGGAGAGGAGATGCATATTCTAGGTGAGGGAATGTGCGAAGCTCCCTGCTGGTAAGAGATGCACTCTAGTGGGGACCTAGAGGCAGGAGATGTCACCTAGCGGAAAGAGGTGTGGCCTAGCAGATGTGGGAATGCAACCACGAGATGTCACCTAGCGGAAAGAGGTGTGGCCTAGCAGATGTGGGCATGCGACCACGAGATGTCACCTAGCGTAAAGAGGTGTGGCCTAACAGATGTGGGCATGCGACCACGAGATGTCACCTAGGGGAAAGAGGTGTGGACCTGCAGATGTGGACATGAACCCTAGTACAGAAGATGCTTACTCTAGTGGTGAAGCTGTGCTTTACTCGACATCTCCTGCCGATATAACCTAGTAAGCCACGTCCTCTAGCATTGACAGTGCAGCATAGAGGAGAGGGCGCTGCTCTAGGGAAGCTAATGGCCCTTCTAGCGGAGCAGCAGTAGGACATGAACTTTAGTTAAGATCCAGTCGGAGCAGACGTGGCCATGGGGGAGCAGACGTGGCCATGGGGCAGGAGGCGTGCTCCCAGGGCAGGTCACGTCATAGTGGCAGATTTCTGCTCGGGAGTTCTAATCCCCGCATTCCCAATGTGCCGAACGTGTGATCGTGGGACAAGCACTTCCTCTTGGCGGTAACCCTGAGGGCGCTTAGAGGCGGGTGTTGCGCACTATGGAGGAGCAGGCCAACGAGATGGAAAGTTATAACAGGGCAGCCAAGCTTGCCCATTCCTTCCCCTTGGCATCCCCCCTCAAGCGAGCTGGCCCAGGCCCAGAAGAACCACTTCAGGTGTAAAGAGCCCGCAGCGCTCAGCTTTAAGACCCCCGTGACCTGAGCCGGTGGGATTATCCCTCTCTGGAGCCCGAGGCGGCTCCTCGCCGGAGACCACGGAGCACTTACTTAGCAAAGACGGCGGCTTCCGAAGTATTAAAACTTACGAGGTGGAACCGAAGCCGCCTCCGCTTGTCAGCAATGCCAAGCCGGCTCCACGCGCGCCTGAGGCACTGCCAGGAGATGTCAACATAACCACCTCCTGCCTCCCTGCTCGGGCATAAATACACTAAATTATGCGGCGATGGCAGAGGGGATCGGGTGGGGAATCAACAGTTTCTTGTGGAATACTAAACCAACGGAAGAATGTTACTGAATAATCCGGTAGGACAGAGAAGGCTGGCCTTTCACCGTACAAGGGCTTCGCACCAGTGGGGCAATGAGGCCGCCGCCCCTTCCGGGTACGAGGACTGCGCATCGGTGGGGCATAGAGACGGCCGCCCCATCAGGGTACGAGGACTGCGCACCGGTAGGGCATAGAGACGGCCGCCCCTTCAGGGTACGAGGACTGCGCACCGGTGGGGCATAGAGACGGCAGGCCTTTCAGGGTACGAGGACTACGCATCGGTAGGGCATAGACACGCCCGCCCCTTCAGAGTACGAGGACTGCGCACCGGTGGGGCATAGAGGCAGCCGCCCCTTCAGGGTACAAGGACTGCGCACCGGTGGGGCATAGAGGCAACCGCCCCTTCAGGGTACGAGGACTGCGCATCGGTGAGGCTTAGAGATGGCCTCCCCTTCAGGGTACGAGGACTGCGCACCGGTGGGGCATAGAGACGGCAGGCCTTTCAGGGTACGAGGACTGCGCATCGGTAGGGCATAGAGGCGGCCGCCCCTTCAGAGTACAAGGACTGGGCACCGGAGGGGCGTTCAGGCAGCCGCCCCTTCAGGGTACAAGGACTGCGCACCGGTGGGGCATAGAGGCAACCGCCCCTTCAGGGTACAAGGACTGCGCATCGGTAGGGCATAGACACGCCCGCCCCTTCAGAGTACAAGGACTGCGCACCGGTGGGGCATAGAGGCAGCCGCCCCTTCAGGGTACAAGGACTGCGCACCGGTGGGGCATAGAGGCAACCGCCCCTTCAGGGTACGAGGACTGCGCATCGGTGGGGCATAGAGACGGCCTCCCCTTCAGGGTACGAGGACTGCGCACCAGTGGGGCATAGAGACGGCAGGCCTTTCAGGGTACGAGGACTGCGCATCGGTAGGGCATAGAGACGCCCGCCCCTTCAGAGTACAAGGACTGGGCACGGGTGGGGCAGAGAGGCAGCCGCCCCTTCAGGGTACGAGGACTGCGCACCGGTGGGGCAGAGAGGCAGCCACCCCTTCAGGGTACAAGGACTGCGCACCAGTGGGGCATAGAGGCAGCCGCCCCTTCAGGGTACAAGACCTGCGCATCGGTGGGGCATAGAGACGGCCGCCCCTTCAGGGTACGAGGACTGCGCATCGGTGGGGCATAGAGATGGCAGGCCTTTCAGGGTACGAGGACTGCGCATCGGTAGGGCATAGAGACGCCTGCCCCTTCAGAGTACAAGGACTGGGCACCGGAGGGTCATTGAGGCGGCCGCCCCTTCAGGGTACGAGGACTGCGCACCGGTGGGGCATAGAGGCAGCCGCCCCTTCAGGGCACAAGGACTGCGCACCGGTGAGGCATAGAGGCGGCCACCCCTTCAGGGTACAAGGACTGCGCATCGGTAGGGCATAGACACGCCCGCCCCTTCAGGTTACAAGGACTGCGCACCGGTGGGGCATAGAGGCAGCCGCCCCTTCAGGGTACAAGGACTGCGCACCGGTGGGGCATAGAGGCAACCGCCCCTTCAGGGTACGAGGACTGCGCATCGGTGGGGCATAGAGACGGCCTCCCCTTCAGGGTACGAGGACTGCGCACCAGTGGGGCATAGAGACGGCAGGCCTTTCAGGGTACGAGGACTGCGCATCGGTAGGGCATAGAGACGCCCGCCCCTTCAGAGTACAAGGACTGGGCACGGGTGGGGCAGAGAGGCAGCCGCCCCTTCAGGGTACGAGGACTGCGCACCGGTGGGGCAGAGAGGCAGCCACCCCTTCAGGGTACAAGGACTGCGCACCAGTGGGGCATAGAGGCAGCCGCCCCTTCAGGGTACAAGACCTGCGCATCGGTGGGGCATAGAGACGGCCGCCCCTTCAGGGTACGAGGACTGCGCATCGGTGGGGCATAGAGACGGCAGGCCTTTCAGGGTACGAGGACTGCGCATCGGTAGGGCATAGAGACGCCTGCCCCTTCAGAGTACAAGGACTGGGCACCGGAGGGTCATTGAGGCGGCCGCCCCTTCAGGGTACGAGGACTGCGCACCGGTGGGGCATAGAGGCAGCCGCCCCTTCAGGGCACAAGGACTGCGCACCGGTGAGGCATAGAGGCGGCCACCCCTTCAGGGTACAAGGACTGCGCACCGGTGGGGCATAGAGGCAGCCGCCCCTTCAGGTTACAAGGACTGCGCACCGGTGGGGCATAGAGGCAGACAACCCTTCAGGTTACAAGGGCTGCGCACGGGAGGGGCATAGAGGCAGACAACCCTTCAGGGTATAAGGACTGCGCACTGGTGGGGCATAGAGGCAGCCGCCCCTTCAGGGTACGAGGACTGAGAACCGGTGGGGCATAGAGGCAGCCGCCCCTTCAGGGTACAAGGACTGCGCACCGGTGGGGAATAGAGGCAGCCGCCCCTTCAGGGTACGAGGACTGAGCACCGGTGGGGCATAGAGGCAGCCGCCCCTTCAGGGTACAAGACTGCGCACCGGTGTGGCATAGAGGCGGCCGCTCCTCCACAGTACAAGGACTGCGCACCAGTGGGGCATAGAAGCAGCCGCCCCTTCAGGGTACGAGGATTGCGCACGGGTGGGGCATAGAGGCAGCTGCCGCTTCAGGGTACAAGGACTGCGCACGGGTGGGGCATAGAGGCAGACAACCCTTCAGGTTACAAGCGCTGCACACCAGTGGGGCATAGAGGCAGCTGCCCCTTCAGGGTACAAGGGCTGCGCACCGGTGAGGCATAGAGGCGGACAATCCTTCAGGTTACAAGGGCTGTGCACCGGTGGGGCATAGAAGCGGCCACCCCTTCAGGGTACGAGGGCTGCACACTGGTGGGGCATAGAGGTGGCCACCCCTTCAGGGTACGAGGACTGAGCACCGGTGGGGCATAGAGGCAGCCGCCCCTTCAGGGTACGAGGACTGAGCACCGGTGGGGCATAGAGGCAGCCGCCCCTTCAGGTTACAAGGACTGCGCACCGGTGAGGCATAGAGGCGGCCGCCCCTTCAGGGTACAAGGACTGCACACCGGTGGGGCATAGAGGCAGACAACCCTTCAGGTTACAAGGGCTGCGCACCGGTGGGGCATAGAGGCGGCCGCCAGTTCAGGGTACGAGGACTGCGCACTGGTGGGGCATACAGGTGGCCGCCCCTTCAGGGTACGAGGACTGAGTACCGGTGAGGCATATAAGCGGCCGCCACTTCAGAGTACAAGGACTGCGGACTGCGCACTGGTGGGGCATACAGGCAGGCGCCCCTTCAGGTTACATATGGTTAGATATGGGAGAGACAGAGATAAGTAATCAAGCACAACATCATTATATAGATCCGGGTGTATCCATACACATGTCCACAAGTGATCCTTGTGATTATTTCACATCCAGCAGGACCAGTGTGTAAGCAGTACAAAGTGTGAGTCTCCATCACAGCAAGTTTTATCCTTGAGATGACCAAGATATTGTGTGTGCCATACTCTTCATGCATATAAAGTGGGGTTTTTGCTAAATCCCCTTACTTACTAGAGTCCTATTTAGAGCTCCAGGAGGGTAAGGAGGCAGGTGCACCTTGCAGTCAAACTGTCAACAAACAGGTAAAAGAACATCCATAAGAGTGTCAGGGTCTAGGCTCTCCTAGTCAAAAAGACCCATCAAAGCCTCCCCGTATGTCCCACTTACTTCATCAAGATATTAAAAAAAAAATAAAAAAAAAAAGGATTAGGAGCTTTGCAACATGGTTACTCATATGCTACACTCTTGTACTCTTATTATATGTTATTCTGATACTGGGTCCCCAGGATTGACCTCTAATCTCCAATTTTCATATGTAAGGGTGAGTCAGAATTCTATGTCTGTCGTGACATCAAGGAGATCTGGTCATTTAATCCTGTCTTATGCGTTGACAAATGGTAGATCCATCTTTCTTCTCTCTCGTATAGGGTTCTCTCTGGGTTTTTTGATATTCTCTTCTTATAGTGGTCTATTACTTCTCATCTCAGGTCCTCAACTGTATGGCCTACACTGTATGTCCTACTGTGAAAAAGTGCTGTGACATTTTTGTTTTACTTCGGCCACACCTTTCATTACTACGGTGTTTGCAAATCCGGGTCTGTACTTTTCTTGTCGTCATGCCTATGTACCTAAGGTTGCATGGGCAAGTGACCAGGTAAATGACTTGTGTAGAATTGCAAATGGTATGTTTTCTTAAAAAACACATTTTCTTCAAGCCTAGAGCAATCGTCTTGTTCTTTTTTGTCAAACTGCAGACACTACAATGTCCGCACAGGTAATGTCCAACCACCCTGGGGAGGTTCAAGTCTTCTGTTCTACTGCAGTTTCTACGAAGACGTAAAAACTGTCTGTACTTACATTATCTGCTGTGAGCTGGAAGCGGCACCGATTGCTGGGGAGAATGCCCAACCCACTCTGGAGAGTGAGCCTACACCCGCTAACGCTGCTGGGTGTACTGCGAGCAGTCCAACTTCTCTGAGCAGAATCAGATCTCGCAAGAGCTCATGCGGAGTGCACCCGCTGTAACGTCAAATGCATTCGTGCTGCAGGAGCGGGTAAGACTTGACCTAGGACCATTGGGCCCCGGGGATTCCCTGCTGAAGGTGCTGCGGCAGCATAGACACTTTTGACTAACATCGTGAAGAGTTGAAGGGAAGTCTTTAGTATGGCCTAATACTGTGCATTCCCTGGATGAAGCCACCAGTGGATGGGAATAACTCCAAACATGTTACACGAAGGAGGGTGGGACAGGGTTTCAGCTGACAACTACTTAAGCCCAGACCTCAAGGGGGATTGTGTTGTTGCATTTGAATGTCACATTTGTTTGCATGTGTAGAGTTAGAAATAAAATACTGCTTTGTATTATCAAAGCAAGTATTTGGCTGGACACTAATTTATTCCTCGTATTGCTTGCACTTGGAGTTAGGAGTCATGTTTACTGATCTGTTTCTGCATCCCTCCCCGAGGGAGCCTTGACCGCTCGACCTCAGCTACCACTGAGTCAAGTGCAGAAAGGGTACTTGGCCAAGTTGAGCGGGATCCATAGTAGGTCGGGCCTGGGACATCAGGAGCAGAAGGACTCAACCACGGTTAGGCCTAATAATCCCTGCTTGCACCATGGCCCACCGAAAGGTAATCTGATAGGGTACAATACAAACTTCCGATTATTGCAGCATATCCCAGGTGGACACAGCAAAGATGGAGTACAAGTCCTGTTTTATTCCTCTTTTCCTTATGTAATGTCTGTGAGAAAGTGCTTCTTTTGACTTGGTTAGCCCCCACTGTTTGCCTGGTATTTGATGAGGTTTTGATTGTAGTGCACAGGGTCCCTGCCAACCAGGTACCTTGTGCCACTGCTTCTTCCCTAAAAACATATCCATAATTGGTACTTCTGCCCCCTATAAGTCCCTTTAGTAACTGGTACCCTGGGCACCTAGGGCCTGGAAGATAAAGAGGGTCCCCTGGGACCCTATCACTAGGACCATGCCACTGCTCTTGCACCTTGCATGCCCCTGTAAGGTGAACAACAACAAATTTGACATGGCTCCCTGACTGGGTGCCATGCCAGCCAGCACTGCCTGGAGGTATAGGTAAGTCACCCCTCTAGCAGGCCTTATAGCCCTAAGGCAGGGTGCACTATACCACAGGTGAGGGCATATCTGCATGAGCAGATATGCCCCTACAATACTTAAGCCAATGCTTACATATTGTAATATTTAAGTGCCTGGGAAGCCATAAGGAGTACATGGGCTGGAAACTCGACAACTCGAGTTCCCGAGCACCATGATTGCTTCACTGAGACCAGGAGTGTTTGGTACCAAAGAACTCCTTGTAATACATCCCCATTGATGCCAGTGTGAGATTTATTAAACCATGTGCTCAGAGGTCACTTCAGAGGAGCCCCCTGAAAACCTACCGACCCTGGTGTAGTCACCGACTGGCTTTAGGCAGCCTGCCACACACAGACATGTTTCTGGACCCCTGGGTGGAGAGCCTTTGCACTCTGGGACAAGAAACTATGCACATCCTGGACAGAAGTTCAGCACCTCTTCCCCCAGGATGGGCACAGTGCTCAAAGGGGAAGCTTCAAAGGCCTGTCGCCTTTGTAATGGGACTCCCAGCCTCCACTGCTAGCAGCAGATGGCAGCCCCGGTTTACACCCCCACTCTCGGGGGGGGGGGAATACAGGCAGGAAGACTTAGAAAGACTAAGAGGTGTGCCCACCTTTGCCAACTCCACCCCTCAGGTGAAGGAGGCGAAGTTAAGCACACTTTTCAGTCCCCTTCATCTTGAAGATGAGGGGAGTCATCCAATCAGGGCTAGGACTATGCCCCCTCCCACAGGAGGGTGACATAACAGAGGAGGTAGTCACCCCAGGTGAGGTGCCCATTGGCCCTACCTGTTACTCCCTTAAAACACCCCCTGTATATGTAACCGAAACCAATGTATGTACTTTCTACTTTATTTCTATGTTAAACTGTTTGAATAAGCAATAAAGAAGTACAACACAAAAACACCCCCTAAATTTAGTATTTAGGAGGCTTCCTCAGACCTTGAAACTAGTTACCTGTGACCTAAGAAGAAGGATGAAGAAGAAGCCGTGCCACGAAGCCTGAAGACAACTTCTGACTTGGCCCCAGCCCTACCGGCCAAGTCAGAAGTTGCAGTCAGCGACTTCCAGAAACCAGAGGAAGACTGCCTGAACTTTGAAAAAGACCAGAACTCCTGAGACAGCGGTTCTGCCCCTAAGAAACCAACACAAAGGACTCTGATGCCCTGCGGATCCGCGAGTCCTGCCTACTCTGGCCCGTGTCCAGGTTGACCACCAATTCAGAGCAGGTTCCCCAGCGATCCTGACCTCAAGTCCAGCGTTGGCTGGCTATACTAGACTCCACAACAATGCCTGCAGCCCGAATTCAGCAGCTCCCCCTGACTGCGGCTGGCTCCGGTAAGAAGACTTCGACGTCTAAAGGCACCCCTGCACCTGAAGCTCCTGTGCCTTGGTGAGCTGAATCGACGGTGCCTCTACGACCCTCTACGTCTCTACTTAGCTCTTCTGTCATTGATCTCCCTCCTGCAACTTCCAGTGCGACGCCTGCAGCCTGTTTGTTGAAAGCAAAGTCTCTATTGAAACGCATTGGGCTCCACACGCTGAAATTGCACCCTGCCCCCGGCCACCCTTGAGCCGCTGGTGGTGGTGTAGGTTTGGTGCTACTTTGTGGCCCCCCTTGTGCTTGTCCCACAAAGCTTGGCACCTGAATTAGACTTACCTACCGGCAAGCAGTGTGGCTTTGAGAACCCCCAGTATCCATTGAAACACATTGGGCCGAACTCAAATTTTGACCTCTACACCCGGCCACCCCTGTGCTGCTGGTGGTGCAGTTTTGGTACTCACCTGACCCTTGTCCATTGCTGACCTCTGGTCCTGAAGACTTGAACTGTAAGTTGGATACTTACCTGTATAACCGCATTATTGTTTTCCACCATAGGATAACATTGAACTGTTCAGAAATTGCACTGTAGACTTTTGAAACTGAAAAGTATTTTTTATTTAAAAATGTGTTTACCTTATTGTGAAGATCTTGGTCTTAAAACAACGTTTATTTTTATAAAATTGGCGTGGCTCTCCTTTTTGAGTTATGTGTCAGTTATTAGTCATCTGTGTACAATAAATGTCTTACACTGCTCTGTGCTAGGCCTCAGACTGCTCTACCACACTACCACTAATGGAGCATCTTGGGAATTTGCACTGAGCCCTGTACACTTTTGGGCAATTTCTGGACTGTGTACGGTATAAACACCTAGTGGCATACCATATACAGAGACAACTCCTACAAAGGCATACTCCCAAAGCATAATTCAGTGGGAGAAGATGAAAAGGGACAACCTGGAGAAGAGAAAAGGGGGAAGTCATTCTCTGTAAGCATTCAAAAGCATCCGGTCTCCGTTTTCTTCCCTATCTGGGCACTTTCAGAAAGGCATGGGTCCACCATACAGGACGCTGGGCTGACCCATTTATCTATAGTGAGGCCAGCAGAAGATCCAGACCCTTCTCCTTAAGTGTTTGCATGCCACTGGGTTTCTGAAGGAGGGCTCATCCACTGAGTTTTAGGGCTTATAGGGATGCCTATGAGTCAAGGCTGCCCAAGCACGAGCCAGCCGATGTTTTAAGGACAATTTTATGGAAACTGGTTACATTTTGGCTGGTGCAAAATACACAGAGGAGCTTTCTCCCAACCTGGAACTAACCTTTCATCCCAGAACTTCTCTGTGAAAGAGAAGGCTGTTCTCTATGGTCTGCTGGTATCTATACAGAGGGGTGGTCCCCAGGTGCATGTGTCCCACAGAAAGCAAGAGTCATTATAGAACTGAAAGGGAGCTCCTGGCTTGTGGCCACACCCAGGGTATGTGAGCCACTCAGACACTTAGCCAAAACACCCTTGGCTCTCTCTGTTGCATTGGGATTACCGAGCCTGTGGGCAGGTGACTTCATGGTAGGTGTCAAGGAGAGGAGCAGCCCGAGAACAGGGCAGTTAGCAGCGTGATCCAAAGGACAAGAGCCACTGGGGTCTGCAGTCTGGACCTTTTTCAAAGGGCAATACTATACCTCAAAACCCAGCAGTAACTTAGAGGGTTGAGCATCTGCTGCTGTGTATAACCTGTAGGTCACAGATTCGAGTTCTGGCAGGCCAACTCAGCCTTTTTATCGTTTAGAGCTGGATAAAATAAAGACTACTGAGGGGGCAAAGAAACCTATTATTTAAGTGCTTTGCATGACTAACCATGTACTGCGCAACTACCACACTGGCTTCTGATAACACTGCAGCACAGAAACTGCTACCGTATGCAGAGCAGAAGATGCCCTCCTGACCACAGATGAAGATACACCCTCCTTAGATTGCTGGACCTCTCAGCTCCTTTGCCAGTCGACCGTCCAACCGTCAAAAGCACCCTGGAATCTCGAATATGATTCACCTGCAATGACCTTCACTAGTCTTCCTCCTACCTTTTCAACCAACACCAGTATGTCCACATGGGCACCTCCATAAAATCCCCATCACCTGAAGACCCTAAGTGTTCCATACTGTCCTGTGTCATCTTTACATGGAATCACTTGGTGCTTTTCTCACACATAACAGCATCAAGATTCACCAATTTGTTGGGGATACACAATTCAACATGAAAGTATCCTCAGCTTCAGACATTAACTTCTCAAACTCCACCTTCAATCATCCAGACATGGACGTTCAGTCCCTCTCTGAAACTAAACCCAACCAAGACAAAATTCCTGTTATTTGCCAAGGAGAACAAACAAATTTGGCTCAATGACGTAAAGCATGACTGTTTCAAACCTCAACATTCACTAAATGCCAAGTTACTTGTATTCAGCCTGGACACCAGTCTCGTCCTCAAGGAACACATTACAAAAAAAAACAACAAAAAAAACAGTCAGGTACCAGTTCTCTTTTAAAGAAAGTGAAACCAGTTCTACTAGAAAGACTTCTGATCTGCTGTTCAATCCCTCAAGCTTTCACATCTGGATGGTGGTAACACTCTACCCCATGGCCGCCCAGACTTCACACTGCCTTAAGGGAATCCTACAAACCGCAGCCTTAGTCATTCATGGCCTGATGAAATATGATCGCAACACCCCCAACCTGTTGGAACTCCATTGGCTTCCCTTGCTACCCCCCACCATCTTCAAAACCAGATGCATCATTTATAAAGCCATCACGACCATCACCCTCACTTATCTTGCAGACAAGCTCACCATCTCTGGTGGTTCTCATCACACCTGCAACCAGGACACCATCGGACTGTATACCAAGAAGTGCAGAAAAGAAACAAAATAGACAGCAGGCCTCTATCCAAGCACCCAGGACCGGAAACAACATCCAATATGGGAGAGGTGTGGGGCAGCACCCAGAGTGGCTGACTCCGAAGCGCGAGGTTCACTGTTCAATCCACGGCAGCAGCTCGGCATCATGTGACTGAGCAATAGCTCACAATCTCCCTGATGGACCCTAGCGCCTTGAGCCTTAGGGGTGATAAATTGCGATTTACAAATCTGGAATATTTATTATCATTAATATCCATTAGGACATTACCAGTCCACAATCGTCTTATATTACTTGTTGACTTTATGCTGGACATAGAACGTATTGTATAGACTGCACTTTACAATATATAGATCACAGCTTACTTGCTCGGATGTCTGTACAAGCAGCTCGCACTTGTCACTGTATCAACTGTACACTGCTCATGCTGCCTGCACTTTGTACTATGCAGACTGATCGCTTTACTCTATATATACTTACTGCTCTGTTGGCAGACTGCTCGCCCTCCATCCCGCACAGGCTACCCCCTTGCCTCCATCCCGCGCAGGCTACCCCCTTGCCTCCATCCCGGGCAGGCTACCCCCCTCCTGCCTCCATCTCGCGCAGGCTACCCCCTCCTGCCTCCATCCCGCGCAGGCTACCCCCTCCTGCCTCCATCCCGCGCAGGCTACCCCCCCTGCCTCCATCCCGCGCAGGCTACACCCCCCCTGCCTCCATCCCGCGCAGGCTACCCCCCTGCCTCCATCCCGCGCAGGCTACCCCCCCTGCCTCCATCCCGCGCAGGCTACCCCCCTGCCTCCATCCCACGCAGGCTACCCCCCCCTGCCTCCATCCCACGCAGGCTACCCCCCTGCCTCCATCCCGCGCAGGCTACCCCCCTGCCTCCAACCCGCGCAGGCTACCCCCCTGCCTCCATCCCGCGCAGGCTACCCCCCCCGCCTCCATCCCACGCAGGCTACCCCCCCTGCCTCCATCCCGCGCAGGCTACCCCCCCCTGCCTCCATCCCGCGCAGGCTACCCCCCTGCCTCCATCTTGCGCAGGCTACCCCCCTTGCCTCCATCCCGCGCAGGCTACCCCTTCTGCCTCCATCCCGCGCAGGCTACCCCTTCTGCCTCCATCCCGCGCAGGCTACCCCCCCCGCCTCCATCCCGCGCTGGCTACCCCCTGCCTCCATCCCGCGCAGTCTACCCCCCCTGCCTCCATCCCGCGCAGTCTACCCCCCCTGCCTCCATCCTGCGCAGGCTACCCCCCCCGCCTCCATCCCGCGCAGGCTACCCCCCCCCCGCCTCCATCCCGCGCAGGCTACCCCCCCCGCCTCCATCCCGCGCAGGCTACCCCCTCCGCCTCCATCCCGCGCAGGCTACCCCCCTGCCTCCATCCCGCGCAGGCTACCCCCTGCCTCCATCCCGCGCAGGCTACCCCCCCTGCCTCCATCCCGCGCAGGCTACCCCCCTGCCTCCATCCCGCGCAGGCTATCCCCCCCTGCCTCCATCCCGCGCAGGCTATCCCCCCTGCCTCCATCCCGCGCAGGCTACCCCCCGCCTCCATCCCGCGCAGGCTACCCCCTGCCTCCATCCAGCGCAGGCTACCCCCTGCCTCCATCCCGCGCAGGCTACCCCCCTGCCTCCATCCCGCGCAGGCTACCCCCCTGCCTCCATCCCGCGCAGGCTACCCCCCTGCCTCCATCCCGCGCAGGCTACCCCCCTGCCTCCATCCCGCTCAGGCTACCCCCCTGCCTCCATCCCACGCAGGCTACCCCTGCCTCCATCCCACGCAGGCTACCCCCTGCCTCCATCCCACGCAGGCTACCCCCCCTGCCTCCATCCCGCGCAGGCTACCCCCCTGCCTCCAACCCGCGCAGGCTACCCCCCTGCCTCCATCCCGTGCAGGCTACCCCCCTCCGCCTCCATCCCACGCAGGCTACCCCCCTGCCTCCATCCCGCGCAGGCTACCCCCCCTGCCTCCATCCCGCGCAGGCTACCCCCCCTGCCTCCATCTTGCGCAGGCTACCCCCCTTGCCTCCATCCCGCGCAGGCTACCCCTTCTGCCTCCATCCCGCGCAGGCTACCCCTTCTGCCTCCATCCCGCGCAGGCTACCCCCCGCCTCCATCCCGCGCTGGCTACCCCCCTGCCTCCATCCCGCGCTGGCTACCCCCCCTGCCTCCATCCCGCGCAGTCTACCCCCCCCTGCCTCCATCCTGCGCAGGCTACCCCCCCGCCTCCATCCCGCGCAGGCTACCCCCCCCCGCCTCCATCCCGCGCAGGCTACCCCCCCGCCTCCATCCCGCGCAGGCTACCCCCCTCCGCCTCCATCCCGCGCAGGCTACCCCCCCTGCCTCCATCCCGCGCAGGCTACCCCCCTGCCTCCATCCCGCGCAGGCTACCCCCCCCCTGCCTCCATCCCGCGCAGGCTACCCCCCCCTGCCTCCATCCCGCGCAGGCTATCCCCCCCCTGCCTCCATCCCGCGCAGGCTATCCCCCCCTGCCTCCATCTTGCGCAGGCTACCCCCCCGCCTCCATCCCGCGCAGGCTACCCCCCCTGCCTCCATCCAGCGCAGGCTACCCCCTGCCTCCATCCCGCGCAGGCTACCCCCCTGCCTCCATCCCGCGCAGGCTACCCCCCGCCTCCATCCCGCGCAGGCTACCCCCCTGCCTCCATCCCGCGCAGGCTACCCCCCTGCCTCCATCCCGCTCAGGCTACCCCCCCTGCCTCCATCCCACGCAGGCTACCCCCTGCCTCCATCCCACGCAGGCTACCCCCTGCCTCCATCCCACGCAGGCTACCAGCCCGACCACTGACCGCCCTCCACCCCGCCGCACAGTCTGTCCTCCACCCCGCCGCAGTCTGCCCACCTTCCACCCTGCTGTGCAGTTTGCCTGCCCTTCACCCCGCGACGCTGCCTGTCTACACTAAAAAGATGGCTGACGTTGACCATCTCTGTGGAGAATGTAAATTCAGTCTAACATGAAACGAAAGCCAAAAAAAAAAAAGAATCAGAGGGATCAAAAAAGACATTTTATGTTTTCCTTTGCGTCGGTCATGCACCCGGTATCTATTCATTATTGATTGTTAATTGACATTAGTGAGATGGGGGCATTCTGTAAAATAATATTTCTGGCTTATACAGTTTACCTTACGTGCCGAGTTGTGTTTGCACCTTTAATTGTGCAGTGTTATTGTGCTGTTCTACCATGTTGGTCTAGGAGGAGAGGATGAAACGCTGAATGGGCCCCGCACGAGAATTGGATCCTGTGCATTGCACGTTCACAGATCTATTTCAGCGCACACACCAGCACCGACCTACCATGTCACTATTTCGCTGCAAGTACGGCTCTCTATGTGAACATTACCATTTTGAAAAGCTCTCAGATGACACGCCGGTTCTAGGCCCCAACACACAACACCCCACACCCCCTACCGTGTCAGAAAGAAAACCTGCAACACAAGGCTGCCAATGAATTGTAAATTGGAGGCGGTGGGAGAATGAAGACGAGTCTGGCAGTCTCAGCGTGGAGGGGAATGCAGCGCGCTCTGACTCCTTAAATCAGCAGCCCCGCCCCCACTAGGGGTCAAATCAGGCGCTGCGCGCGCCGTGAAATCGGGGACACCCAAATCAAATAATCGAGAACAAAAAAGAAGCTATTTCCTCCCGAGCTCCGGGAAAGTTCGACAAAGTTGCCTTTGATAAGCGCCGGTGCAGGCCGCCCGGCACAAGGGAGGCTGCGCCGACGCTAGCAGGTGCTGCAGTTTATCACAAACCCGTCGAAAATAATTGGAAGTGACAAGCAGCCCCGGCACAAATGATTTATTAGTCTTTCACTCAGCTTTTCAGCTTCCTCGGGGCCAGAATAAATAATTTACCAACTCGCTATCTTCCAATCATTAATTCCTCCCCGAGCATCCCAAAAACAGCCAGCTCGGAGGGTATGCGGGGGAATTAAAAATGCGATATTAAGACTCCCTCCCCTCCCTGGACATTATTAATATGGCGTGAGAGGAGGAAACATGGCCGCCCACCCTTCACCCCCCAGTGATGTGACAAGATGAACTCCCACGGACCCAGAATGGGCAGAGGTAACAGGAGGGCCTCATCCCTGCTCCGGAACTTGGAACAGCTGGTAGTGCTCACTGACGCAGGGCACTGCTGCCTTGGGACCATGGGGTGTCATGGTCGCCCATCCATCACCCCTCAGTGATGAGACAAGATGGCGGCCATTAGAGCGGAAGAGCGCTGCCCCCCCCCCCCCTGCCACCACCAGCAAATAAAATGATAATAAAACGGGTTTTAAACCGGTTTTATTTTAGTCCCCTGGACCCGCCTGCCCCCAGGACTCTGACGAGTCTTGGGTGCGGTTCCAGGGGATGACACTGCTGGTGGGGGAGTGGTGGGCACTCCCTTCACTGTGCATGAGGGTTTGGCCGCTCGTCTCAGGCACAGTGAAGCTCTCTCCAGCTGCATTGCTGGGGCTGGAGAGAGGCACAGGCTCCCAGTCTGCCTGGGAGCGCAAGTTGCCGGCGCTCAGGCCAATCCTGAAGCTACTTTCATGCAAGAGCAGCTTCAGGATTGGCCGTAGGGCAGGCTGGGAGCCTGTGCCCAGGGCCAGAAGCAGGAAGAGCACAATGGGACTGGAGACGGCGGCGTTGAGGTGAGGATAGATAGATAGATATATAGAGATATATATATAGATATATATATAGATATATATATATATATGGTCCCCGAACCCTCCTCCTCACCTCCTCCAGCCCACCCCACCCCCACTTAGGCAGGGGACGGGCCGCTACTGAAAGATGGACTACTGCTGTCCCAGAATGGGCAGAAGGTAACAGGAGGGCCTCGTCCCTGCTCCAGAACTTGAAACAGCTGGTAGTGCTCACCTGACACAGGGCACTGCTGCCTTGGGACGATGGGATGCCATGGTCACCCGTTCATCACACCCGCCCGCGCCCCGCCCCCCCCCAGTGATGTGCCTTATGTGACAAGATGGACTCTGGTGGTCCTAGCACCGCCATAGATGTCAGATGCCATCAGTAATGTAATATGTGAGGTCATAAGCAGGGCATCAGGCCAGGGCAAGTTATACTTATGTCAGTTACATAAAAACTGGCAAATTTAACTGGTTATGTTTTTTTAAACAGTAGTGCATATTCAGTTAATTTCGAAGTTGTTTTTTAAACAAATTAAAATCTTACTACTTTCCTCTTGTATAACTCCACTTGACTTGTTTTTTTACAGTGAATTTCTATGATTTAAAAAAAAAAAAATGTAAAGTAATATCTTGTTACAATAAATTTGCAGCCAAACAGTGAAGTCTTTAAACACAGGATTAACAAATACTATCCACGCCGAGCTGTAAAATGACAAAAGGCTTTTACCATTACAGGCACAGTATTACAGCTTTGGATTGGTAAAATACCACCCAAGACAACCTGGAATAAATAAAAGCAACCCCTGATGCATGTGTTTTGAAATTATTGGAGTTTGTCAGACAGGTACAGCTTTGTCCAGACACAAGGGAGCAACCAGTTTAAGCTAACAATGCCCTTTCAGGCTTAGTGTGTTGCATAAAGACATTTCTGTAAAAATGGCACTAGCTTTTTAGATCGGCATGGATGGCACGGTGTTAAACCTATGCCTAACAACTCTGCTAGAAAAACAGACATTTGAGGTGAGCAGATATGGAGCGTCTGTGGTGCTGTAGAGTGCTCCATATAAAGGAACTGCTCTCCACAGAAACCCTGGGTAGTTCACAAGTTTTACTTGGAGAGCAGTTCCTTTATATGGAGCTCTCTACAACACTCATAATAAACAAAGGTGCCCCCTTATACTAATACTTTTAGGTCAGGGCAGAGGGGGAAGAGAAAACACTGTACAGAGAAAGACACCCACTTGACCTGGGTCTCAAGCAGCCATACGGATTCCCAAGCGAAGATAGCGTTACTAAAGAGAACACTCAGAAGGATGTCCAGAACTATAATCGGGAACCTCCATAGGAGATTTCAACCCTATGAGAGGCGACATCCATATATGTGCCACATAGACCCAAAACAAATATCTCTCTTAGGAATCAGGTGCTTTGCAACCATACCAGGACGTAGTTCTGAGTGAATCCTTACCATAGTGTTGTGTAGTTCCTATTAATTCGTAGCATGTGCGCATTTGTTGGACAACATAAACTAGGGGCTTGGTGCTTAGACTGATTCTGGGCACCCCGCAGGATATAGATGCCTATAGACCAGCTAGCTCAGAGTGCCACCGTAAACACCTCTAACCTTACCAGGGAGCGAATGGTTTCTGGCTACCACTGAACATGACAACCCTGACCCCCAGGGATCATGGAAACAGATCAGAACCTTTCGCTCAGTCACTCGTGCTTACTTGTGGTCAGGGAATTATACAGAATACACAGTGAGACAGTTTCAATATATTTATTGAACCAACGTTATTCTTGTATAGAATACATGTGCTGCGATAATCAGTACACAAGAAGAGGATGAAAGTGATCACAAGCACCAAGAACGTAAATAGGAGATACATTCCACCATGGTGCTATAACAGTGTATATATGCAGGCATATAAACAAGGCAGTAATCTGGCATACTCCTACTGTGCAAAACCCTACTCTAAGGGTATCTACAGTGTGTGCAGGTGTAGTCAAGAATACCCCTAGGGACTAGCCAACCCCATTACCTGGTGAGAGAGAGTGTAGGAGCCCGTCTTGGTCACAAACAGGACACCCCCTCATGGAGATGTCAGACCGCTGCGTGGTGAAGTCTCAGCATGGAGGGATCCTGGGTGTCAGCTGAAGTGCCTCCTCTGCTAATCTATCGGGATGCTCATTATTTCTGATAGAAAGCAGCCTTGTGATGTATGTTGTAGACTAGCAATGTTATGGATATGTAGTTAGTTCTGTCGCCCCGTGGATGAAGATAGAATGACTTTTGCACCTAGTGCACAAAGACGCCTTGTACATGATGTTCGAGGCAACGTGATAATGTTGTGCGAATCTAGATGTGTAAACAAAGCAGTTTCAGAGAAACTAATCCAACATTGTCGTGCATGCAAATATGTGCAAAAGTTCACAGTTGAAAAAATAGGACAATGTAAGAAATAAGCTGCTTCGCTACATAGGCCTAACCCGGGAATATAACACCCACTCCTCATACTAAGGGTCGATATATGAAAGCCATTTAAAAAGGCAGCAGACCATAATAAATTACAATTTAAAAAGGTTAAAAACTACTCTTAAAATAATCTAAAAGCAAGCTTCCCTTTGAAATATTCATGTAACAGCCTTGAAGTCATTATACTATTTGCAATCCCAAGCACTCAAAGCCATGGTGCCTAGAAAAAATAAAACAAAAATGGTTTCAACACAGTTTGTTTAAAAAACAGGCCAAATCGCTCCCACACGGAAAAAACAATTATCTATGTGTTCCGAGTGATAGACGCAACATTGCTGTTGCCCACAACTGCAGACGACGTTCCCAGAGGCGCGCCTCAAGGCAGGTTTATAGAGCAAAGGTGATTCCATCCAGTTCGCACAGCAGCCACTGAGGGAGGGACTGCATCCTGTAAGCGTATCATAGAGCCTGTGTTCATTTCAGTAGGAGCCAAAGCATCCCAGGGTGGCTTGAAGAGAATGCATTCATCAGCAATAATACTCATGGATTCAGGGGTCCATCAGTACCTCAATGTCTAGTGGCGCAACAGATTGTGATCCTAGGCATAGGTCCAATACGCATTCGTGGCTGCATAGTAGACAGCGAAATACAGGTCATATGCAGTGAAACCAAACTGGCCTGAAGGACAAGAACCAGTAATCGTTTAGTTCTCGAAGCAGAGGTGTGCCAAAGTAATGCACCATGCGCTCACAGGATTGCAACACAAGCAGTGCTGTCTCCTTTCCGGGTTGACTAGGATGACCATTGCGGAGCAGAAA
This sequence comes from Calotriton arnoldi, assembly GCA_963921515.1. Taxonomy (NCBI): domain Eukaryota; kingdom Metazoa; phylum Chordata; class Amphibia; order Caudata; family Salamandridae; genus Calotriton; species Calotriton arnoldi. Next base: position 1,391,264 of record CAWUFW010000609.1, on the reverse strand, counting down.
AATTTTAATCTGGATTCCCGCCATAAGTAGCAAGACAAGCGGGAGCTCTCCAAAAATGCTTCCCAACACGGAGTGTATGAAAGATGGTATAACTCCAAAAATCGTCTGAAAGGTGCTAACCAGTCCAGAGCCAATACATTTAAAAAGTGCACTATTCCCTTCGTATCAGACATATTAAAGATTCTGTGAACCAGCTCCCCAAAATGCTGCGGCAAGTTAGTGGGGAGTAGTGTCTGTATCTCAGACGAGGAACTTGCAACCTGGAGATCAAACTTCTCTCTGGCTGAAGTTAAGGTCACATCCTTTTGAAAAAGCATGGCTTTCAGTTTGCTCAGAGAATCAAACTGTATGTTGGGAACATTTATCGAAGGCCATAGCGGTGCCTCCCTAACACTGCGGACAGGTGGAAACAATACTTGTGTGCAACAAGTCGCTATGGAATTAACCGTCACTAGATAAGCGATGCCCAGTTCCGTTCCGCAGCAACCTTGATCATTCAGCATCAAATACCTCCCATTCTAGAGCAGCTTGAACACCGGATGAATCACGGCAGCTGGAGAACCCTTCGGATAGCAAGATAAGTTCGCTACCAAAGTATTGGATGCCCCATGGAGAGAAATATCTTTGCAAATTAAGGACCCGCTTAAAGCATCTTCACAGTCGGATCCACTAAGGAAAACTTCAGTGTCCCCATTCCTGCATCTAAACCTGAACGGTAACTTCCAATACTCATGCACATAACCTTCCCCTAGCGCTTCATAGCTGCCTACCTGTTGGTATTGGAGACAATATTGGAATTGGAAAGTCGTGACCGGTAGGGTGATGTAACCATGGATTAACCAGTCTATGGATAATGTCTCAGCCACGGTGAAAGCGAATTGCTCTAATTTCTCAATGTGCAACATGGTGTACCTTGCCTCTCTGCATGCCATTACTATCTGTCTTTCCGTTCGATCATATGAAGAAAACAGATTTGTACTATTGATGTAACGCTATGGCACGTGGTCAGAACAAAGTGTTTGTAACGTCCAACTCAGTATTATGATGGACCGTAATTGTGACTGTCCATGTTGTAAAGTAGACATGTCTTGCTGTATTATGTCAATTGCAGAAGACACTATGTTGCCCAGTGAATAAATTCTGGATGATAATGTGGTCATACAGTTGTCGACCACAACCAAAGCCTTTTCTAAATAATTTCTGTCGATCTTGCGCAATCTCTCACCAGCTTCCTGTTGAGAAATTTTCCACAGCTGGTTGTATATTCCGTACAAGAAGCGCTTTTGACATGGGTTCCGGGGACCTAATAAAAAATCCCTGAGATCCATGTCATCAGAAAGAAGGGACAAGTGTTACTTCACCTGGGAAAATGCAGAGGTTTTTAGCCAACTAGGCACAACTTCCCAACACTGTAAGACGTCACCACCCAAGTGTTCTGTTTGTACATATCGCTGATCAGGCCTATTGATCTTAAACCCTTCGGCGTTGCCCAGAAATCTAGATTGACACCTATTTGTGTCCACAGGCCAACCAACCATCCCTTCCAATTGGGGTCTAATGAATAAAAAGAACCATTAAGTATCATGGTATCTAGTGTATCCTCACTGAAGTGTGTGAAGTGCTGCCAATTCTTAAAGCGTGAGAATGCAAGAATACAAGGTGTGTTCAAATCCTTCATTTTGGCTATGCCAAGACAAGACGTTTGTTGCACTGTTTTGTTTAGGAAAATCATTTGATGTGGTATGAGGCATGTACTAACTAAGGCCTCAGTTCCCTGAACCAGAGTCTCCTTTGTCCTCAGACAGATTTTGTGTCTATGGTGTCTATGCAAAAGTCGAAAGCCTGTATAGACAGTTGGGAAATAAAGGAAGCAGAGTACATCAGCTTGGTGTTTGTTAGCATATTTTTCTTTGCAAGTGTAGGTGCAAGCCAATTATAATAAGAGGCTGGCCCGGATGTGTAAAAACCTGAAAAATAAGCAAACATTTGTGCAAATGTCTTTGAACTACCTTTCGGCAGTGTTCCCATTGAGTGTAATTATAACCAGTGCGTGGGATACTAGCTTTGTGTAAAAAATGGTGACCATAATGTTGATAACAGAACAGGTCTCCAAAATTAGATGTACCATCATACAATTCATCATTAGAAAATGCAGCTGATTGCTCTAAATCTGCAAGCAAATTATGCACAGTTTCAATGTCCCAATCATCAGAGAAATTACTAGAGGTGATGATATCATTTAAGGAAATTTTGAACAAATATGGAATTCGGAAACATTCAGTAGGACCATACACATCATATGATACCATGTCCCATACTATTTCTTCAGGAACTGGAACTGCTGTAATGTTCACCAGGACAGGTCCCTTAGTTCACGGTGTGATGATGCATTTGGTTTAAGAACCAAGTTCTCAAGATGTACTGCGGAGCGTTCTGGGAGAAAGTGTCCATTCAGAAGTAGGAAAAAGACAGTTCCCAAACCAATCCAAACGACTAGGAAAAGTAATCCAACTGTAATCAAGAGATGTATCCATGGAACAACAAAGTATGTCTTTTTCAGCCAAAGATAGAGAGTATAAACTTGCAGCTTGAAAGGAAGAGGCGGCGGTGGCAGCTCAGGTTCACTGGAATCCGATGAAGTCGTCATAATGTACGAAGTAGCCAGGCGCCGTTCAGTCTATTTTTGGCAGCTCAGCAGGTTTTGTAGAACTAGGAGATGACTATCTGTGGCATATTAAATAAATGTTGTTGCGCACACCTTTTCTTTAAATTGAAAACTCCAAACTCTATAACAAACTTAACTCGTATGCGTGCACACCAGAAAGAGGTTGCCTGCCCCTTAACAATTGAAAAATATGAGCGAGTGACTCTTCACCCGATATCTGGTTGCACAGCGTGAATTTAACTCATCACATTTTCATAATAAAACAATGAAACAACAATGCAACACTGCGTTAATACTGTCAATTACTCTTTTGTTTAATGTCCTGAAACAGTTATTTTGCCATTCACAATGGCGATTAATTAGTTATGAAATTACTAATCAATCTGTTGCTACAATATATACAACATCAACAGAACAATATTCCCGATTCCAAATTAATTTAACATCCAAAAATCAATGTCGCCCAATGCATTTCGGGATCATTAATCCCTTCTTATCTGTGGCATATTCACATAGATGTCATCAATTTTACGAATTGAGATTTCTTTACTTGTTGAATGTACAGTTGTAATTGTTTCAACATGGAGGAGTATCATTTTGTTGTTTACAGCTTCTCTCTGGAGAGTGAAATCTTCTGTCGGTATTAAAGCTTCTATCTGAACTTCCTGTACGGTAGCGAGAGGAGTGCGGCGGCTACTCAGGAGACCACGTGGCGTACTGTTGAGAATCAGCCACATAGTGCAGTTTGATCAGATCAATGGAGACACACCTTTCGTCTCGGAGGCCAGCAAGAGGCGGAAGTATTACAGTTCTAGTGCCTTTGACAGCCAGGACAGGTACAGGCGCTCTAAGATGGCCTAAATTCTTTCTTGTCCACTATTGTTTCCCTGACCAAGTCCTCAATCTTCGGGACCCAGCCGGTACTTGTCGGAACTACCTTCACTGCCCCGTGGCGGTGCGTTTTACTTGGACGTTGCTTTGTAAAGCCCGGAATTCATTGAGTTCTGTAAAACAGCCAAACGTTCATTGATGTCAAATGGTGTTTTGCCGTCACTGCGCCAACACTATCTAGGTCTGGTACCCACATTCTCACCCCAAACAGGACGTCGTATGGAGAAGGACCCCACCAGGGATTTTCTGGTCATGTTAGTAAGTGCTCTCTGGACCCCATATAGGTGATTGACCCAGCTGCCACCTGAGCCTAATACCCTAGCTGTTAAAGTTTTTCCTCTCAACTAACGAATTTTCCTCTGGATGGGAGGGGGAGGAGTACCGCAAGGCCACACCCAAACCTCCCATGGTTACTTTGTAAGCCAGAGAGCTAAACGCCAGCCATTGGTCGGAATGTAGTGTGCCAATTGCGTGTGTCCCAATGTAGACTCGCAAATCCTTTATAACAGTTTGAGCGGCAGCCGAGCGCTGTGGCCAAACCAACAGGAATCAGGAGCATGAATCCACTGCCACCAAGATGTACTTGTAAGCCCCATCTTAGTGTAATGGGTCACAGTGATCCAAATAAAACAAAAGCCAAAGGGGCCTGTGCTGGACGTGCTACAGTGGAACCTTTCACCTGCTGGCAGATGTGGCATTTAAGGACAAAGTCCTTGGTCCGTTTGGTAAGACCTGGCCACCAATAGCGATGCTTCAGTAATGATACTGTAGCCGCAATCCCTGCGTGAGCTGACCCCAGACCCTCATGTGCAGCTAGTATCAATCCCAATTTGCGATCAGTGTTTGGTATTACTCTATCCCCCACTCCTGGAATCTGAGCATATGGTATGTTTGTGCATCTAACTTGTAGGAGTACTTGAGTGGAAAGCCTTTCGGCAGGCGGGTGTTGTTGCGGGCCGCATTGACGGCCACCATGATGTCTCTGTCTAATCTCGTACTAGAACGAGTGAGTGCAGCAATGGCAGCAGAGCAGACTGTTCCTTCGCGGCCTCATCGGCCATAGAATTCCCTTCAACGTGAACACCAACACGCTGATGACTCAATGTATGGATAACTTGGGCCCTTGGCACCCCTTCTTTCAACTTTGCGACTTGTTCCCAAAGCATCTTGTGCTTGATTGTGCAACCCTTTGAATCTCGAAATCCATTTTGGCCCCAATAGGGACGATATTCGTTATAGGACCGGACACAATAGTATGAATCGCACACTATGAGTGTGGGGAATTCGGGATCTGTACTTTGTAGTGGCATTATCAGGGCTTTTAGTTCTGCCAGCTGCGCTGTACAGTACCCTAGGGACTGCGTGTGTGTTTTTTCAGGACGGAACTTTCCGTCACGCATGCGCCCATTTATGATTGCGCACGCCGCTGAATATTGTGGACGTGTCCCTACAGCAGGTTGAGAAGATCCACTGGTATAATTGATGTATTCATATCGATCTAGAGGCATTATTTCATTCGGCAGAGAATATTCTTGTTCGTTCTGCAGGAATGCTTGTGTTTGTAGTGTAGAATCAAATCTGTAGTCTACATCTGTTGCAGTGAGAGAATTAGCCCATTGAATCCACCGTGGATGGAAGGCCTTAGCATTTGGAACGCCTGCTTTGTTAACAGCTTCTAGGGTCAGTACAGCAGTCTGTACCGCTGCGAGAATTTTCTCAGGCGGTGCAAAATGCATTTCAGCGTTTGTGTACAAATGTGATTTTTATGCAATGAGTACCGTATCACCCTCATTGAAAGTGATATGGGTATACCCAATTGGTCCAGCGACTATGCAGATTACCAGGTTAGTCGAGTTTACACGTGCCTGCAAATGTTTGGAAGCTATCATGTTTGCTTGTACAGAACGTAAAATGCTTGTATGTTCCTGTGTCCAATGGGCGATTGAAAAATCTGGTCTGATTAAGTCCTAGAACAGCTTTACTCGTTCTACGTAATTCAAAATGTATGTTCTGCCAAAATTTTAAAATCCTAAAATGGATTGTAGTCTTTTCAGAGTCGTTGGAGGTTGGAGCAGTGCACTTTTTTCTAAAAAAAATGTGCTGCCAGGCTTTTGCCTTCACTTGACAACTAGTATCCTAGAAATAGGACACTGAGTTGGGCAATTTTTGATTTTTTTTAAAATTGAATTTGTAACCCGGGTGAGCAAACCCTAGAATTATGTGGTTCACTCTAGCCAAGTGTTCGAATAACTCATCGTCCATCAGATAAATATCATCTACATAGGACAATGCCTTCTCATCAAAGTTTTGAAGTAACTGTCACTTTTGCTGAAAACAGCTTGGGCCTATTCTTTTTTTTTTTTAAACTGTTTTTTTATTTTATTATTAAACCTTAGCCAGTACAGTAGCAGTTGAGTCACATAGAACAGATTCAACAGTATCATTAGTAGTGTCTACGTATGAATTTACAGGGGTTACATTACAATAGTTTCTTGACAGGTACCCCTCCCACCTCCCCCACTGTAAATCGAGGCTGGCTCGCCCCCAATGTGTCCTCTTGGCAGACCGGGATAACGGTTTACATTTCATGGATCCAATGTAGAGGGGCATGTACTATCTGTTTCCTCTCCGGTCATCTCCAGGTTATAATACTTTAACCATGGCTTCCAAATCTTCCCGAACTTTTTTGGGCATCCCCGAGCAGCATACACTGTTTTCTCTGCCCCCATGTATAAGTCCATACTGGCCCGCCACTCTGCTATTGTAGGCAACTCCGGCTTACCCCAATATCTGGCAATGTCTCGCTTGGCCACTGTAAGCCCCAGATTGCTTAATAAGAGTTTATATCTGGTGATATCCACATCTGTGGGTATGCCCAGCAAGAGGTACTTTGGATCTCTAGGGATTTGCACTTCCAGTATATCACTTAGCTCCTTAACTATTCTTGCCCAGTACCTTTGTATTTGCTGGCATTCCCACAGAGTATGTATGCAAGTTCCTTGCTCTGTCCTGCACCGCAGGCAGGTGGGTGTCTCTGCCCTACCCATTGTGTGGAGACGCGCTCTATCATAGTATACCCTGTGCAATATTTTAAACTGTATTAGCCTGAGGCGGAGCTTAATTGCTGCTTCTCTGGGGCCACCGACGACATCCGCATGCTGCTAGACCAGGGACACACCGCAGCCCTCATCCTCCTAGACCTCTCCGCAGCCTTCGACACGCTCTCACATCGCACACTAGCCGCCAGACTCCACAACGCAGGAATACAGGGATCCGCCCTCGACTGGATCCAATCCTTCCTCTCCGGTAGAACCCAGAGGATCAGACTCCCCCCCCCCCTTCCTCTCCGACCCCACTGACATCGTCTGCGGAGTACCCCAAGGATCTTCACTAAGCCCGACGCTCTTCAACATCTACATGGCCCCCATCGCCGCCATTGTCAGACAGCACGGGCTTAGCATCGTATCCTACGCCGACGACACCCAACTCATCCTCTCCCTCACCAAGAACCCAGAAAGCACCAGACTCAGCTTCCAGGAAGGAAGGAATGAGAAACGTAGCAGCCTGGATGAAGGACAGCTGCCTAAAGCTCAACTCCGAGAAGAGCGAGGTCCTCATCCTCGGACTCTGCACCTCCGCCTGGGACAACACCTGGTGGCCCTCCGCCCTTGGGAGCCCACCCACCCAGACAGACCACGCTCGGAACCTCGGCATAATCCTCGACTCCTCCCTCTCCATGAACCGCCAGATCATCCCAGTCTCCTCCACCAGTTTCAACTGCCTCCGCATCCTCCGTAAGACCTTCAAATGAATCCCCCCCGAATGTAGAAAGACCGTCACCCACGCACTCATTACCAGCAGACTTGACTACGGCAACGCCCTCTACGCCGGAATCAACAAAACTCTTCTACGCAAGCTCCAAACCATCCAGAACGCCGCAGCCAGGCTCGTCCTAGGGACACCGCGCCACGAACATATGACCGAACACCTACGAAGCCTACACTGGCTCCCCGTCGAGAAGAGGGTCACCTTCAAACTCCTCACCCACGCCTACAAATCCCTCAACAACATCGGACCCAAATACCTCAACGACCGAGTAGGTTTCCACATACCCAAGAGGAACCTCCGCTCCGCTGACCTCACCCTGGAAAACCTGGAACGAGCTCCCGGTTAACATCAGACGCTCCCCAACCCTCCACACGTTCAGGAAGGACCTCAAGACGTGGCTCTTCGACTGACCCGGAGCGGTTTCTCCTCCCCCTCCCCCCCAAGCGCCTTGAGACCCTCAAAGGTGAGTAGCGCGCTCTATAAACCACTGATTGATTGATTGATTGGGGTGCATCAGTGCCGCCTCCCAATCTATGTCCTCAAGTGCACCTGTAGTTTCCTCCCATTTGCCTCCAAGGGCTAGTAGTCTATTAGGGATGTGGTTTATTAAAGTTCTATATGTCCAAGAGACTGCCTTAGATGATATCTCTTCCTGTAGTAATCTCCCTTCTAGCGGTGCGTATTCCGGGATATCTGTTATGTCGAGTTTTTGGGCTCTCCACGCATGTTGTAATTGTGTATATTTGTAATGTTGTTTACGTGTCAACTGATATTCTGTTTGGAGCTCTACAAACTTGATTAATTCTCCCTTCTTGATAATGTCTCCTAATGACGTGATCCCTACCGTATCCCAGCCCTTGAAGCCCTGTAGCTTTGCCAGCTCTGGTAATCTCCTTCCCTCCCACAACGGTGTTGCTTTAGTTAGTCTCTTGTCCCAGCGCATCTGTTTCTCTGCTCCTTTCCATGCCTCAATGGCCCTCTGAGTGGCGGGTAGGAGGTTCCGTGTCCCAACCCCTCCGTATATGAAATGTAGGTAGGAGGACCTCCGGAATTGGAGTCTCTCAAGGGCATAAGTGGAATGGTCCCCTGGAGCATGGCACCATTCATTAATAACTATTAAGTGTGCCGCTCGATAATCTGCTTGAATGTCGGGTAGAGCAATACCCCCATTGTATTGGCTACGTTGTAGCGTTTGCAACGCCACTCTGGGATGTCCCCATCCCACAGAAGTGTACGCAATTCGCTGTTGATCATCTTGAAGATGGTGTCCGGGATCTTATGATATGTATTTTGGAGTATATACAGTAGTTTGGGGAGTGTTACCATTTTGTACATGGCTGCTCTAGCTAGTAGGGTCAAGGGGAGTCGTCTCCATCTAGTCACTTCTTCTCGGAATTCTGCCAGGACTCTTTTAATGTTGCGGTTGAGGCAGTTGGTCGTATTTGTCGAAATGAACAATCCCAAGTATTTAAAACCCTCTGGAGTAATGTTTAGATGTTCTGGTATTGAATACATGTCTCTGGGGTCTCCTATAGAATATAAACTCTATTTCCCCCAATTAATATTGTATCCGGAATATTTACTATATTCCCCAACTAGCTGAAGTATCAAGGGGAGTGTCGTGTCAGGTTTAGTAATATAAAGTAGAATGTCATCTGCGTACAGGGAGATTCGTTCATCTACCAACTGTCCGCTAGTGTCTTGGAATCCGCTGAGTCCCGGATGCGCCCTGATTTGGCAGGCCAGTGGCTCCAGGACCAAAGCGAAGAGCAGGGGGTAGAGGGGGCAGCCTTGGCGAGTTCCTCGTTGGATGGGAAAGTCAACCGATTTTACTCCATTGACTCGGACCCGGGCTCTAGGTTGAGTGTATAGGAGGTCTACCCACAAGATAAAAGATTGCCCAAACCCATAGCTCGCAAGGACGCATTTCATGAAAGGCCAATGGACGGTATCGAAAGCTTTTTCTGCGTTCAGGGAAAGCAGCATGTGTCGGGTGGCTCTATCTTTTACTGCGTCTAGCCAATTGGCGGAGATTAAAGCGTGTGGCGCGGGCAGGCATAAAGCCTGATTGGTCACGGTGTATCAGAGATGTAATTACGGGTATAAGTCGCGTTGCTAGAATAGAGGCCAGGATCTTTGTTTCAATATTCAGGAGAGAGATTGGACGGTAAGATCTGCAGCACTCTGGGGGCTTGCCTGGCTTAGGTATAACCACCACTGTAGCTTGACGGAGGTCCAGCGGTAGCATCCCCTCTTTCCTTGCAGCTTGGAACATCTGTAGGAGGCGCAGAGCCAATAGTCCAGCATTTTGTTTGAAAAATTCTGCTGGAAGTCCGTTTGGCCCTGGGGTTTTCCCCGACTTTTGTCTGTTTATGGCTTCCTGCACGTCAGTTAGAGTGATTTCTGCCTCCAAGTCATCCCTTTCATCTTGTTCTAGGACAGGGGTCACTATGGTGTCCAAGTATGCCATTATCTGTGTGGGATCTGCTAGGGGTTGCGCTCTGTATAATTCCGTATAGAAATGTGCAAAGGTGTCTGCTATCGCGTGTGCGGTGGTATGGTGCCCTCCCTGCTCATGTATTTGGGATACCCAGTTCGTGTCTCCCTCGCTTCTGCCCAGCCAGGCTAGGAGTCTCCCCGCCCTGTCTCCAGTTTCATAAAGTCTATGGTGAGTGGCTTGTATTTGGGTTTGCACCTCACGTTCAGCCAAGTCCCGTAATTCTTTGCGTGTGATTGCCAGCTGCCTCAGGTGGGCGGATTCAGTGTCAGGAGTTATGTGTCTTTCAAGTTCCAGCAGTTTATCCTCCAGGGATTCTATTTGTTGAGTTTCTTTTCTACGCTTGCGCGCTATAAAGTCTTGAATTTTACCTCTGAGAACCGCCTTGTAGGCTTCCCAGAGAGTATTATGCGAGGTAACCGAGCCCTCGTTTTCCTGGAAATATCTCAGTTTCCTTTCTTATTTGTCCCCTAACGGACTTGTCCCAGAGCTCCCACGCATTTAGTCTCCAGTCTGATCTCTGTCTGTTACCCGTGCCTCCCACCGTCAAACAAAGGGGCGAGTGGTCAGATATACCTCTCGCCATGTACGCTACCTTGGTCACTGTTCGTATTTCACCCGCTGGGGGCCTGGGCCTATTCTTTTACCCCTGTGGTAAATGACAAAATTGCTGCCGAGACCCTAGCGCAGAGAATGCGGTCAAGTATCTGCTTCCAGGAGTTATATTTTGGCAAAAAAATCCATTTGAGATATCAAGTGATATTTTGTATTTCTCCCACACAATGTTATTCATTAGTGTGGCACTATGTGCATTTTGTACTGCAAATGTGCGTGTGGACGTATTCAAGTGTCTATAGTCTAATACTAGACGGTATGAATTGTCTGGTTTCATTATGGGAAACAAGGGATTATTCATTGAAGAGGTGCAATTTTCTATCATACCTTGGTATTCAAGTTGTTCTAGTATTTCTCCAACTTGTTTTTTAGCTTCATTCTTTTTTGAGTATTGTCTCGGAGGTTGAGGGACTGATTTTAATGGGATTTCGTGATGAGGAGACTCATCATCCCACCCAACATGATTTCGGTATAGTGCAGGAGCTAGCGCCCACTTCTGCGCGTATGAATGCTTAACTGATTCTGGAACGCGTTTGGAGAAAGCTGGTAAAATTACCGTTTCTCCCATTGGGCACACCATTACGAACTCAGGTGGCCAATCCTTTTCAGCCAAAAGAATGTCGTAACCATAAGTCTGGGTCTCCCAAAATTGACCCTTAACTGTCCTGGGCATGTCCCCCTCCATTTGGAGTGCAATTTCGTATAAACGATAGGGGACACTTACCCTTATATCAGGTGTTTCCACCGTGATATGCTCACTCAGCGCTACTACCGCCAGACAATCCATCAGGTTCCGGTGAGCTCCTTTGACTTCTATCACGCTGTCCAGCATCATCACTGCCCATACCCGGTTCAGAAGCAGAGTACTTAGCAGCCTGGACATGTTTTATTTTGATCCCGGCTACCTTCTTTTTGAATTGAAGTTTAGGAATCTTTTGTTTGTCCTCCTTGAGGATGTAGTCTGAAGTGTGTTGTGTTTCCCTTTTCGGCTTCACTTGCTCTTCAGATCTGCGCTCTAACCGTCCACATCACTCTGAACAGGTATCGGATGAATCCTGAAAGGAACGTGTATCAGTATCCTGGTAACGGTCAGGCTTTCTAATATGATCACGGTTTCTCAGGTTATATATATATTTTTTTATCAGTGGCTTCTTGTTGAGGAGACCCACCCAGTGACCGTGTTTTATTTTGTTTAGTTTTTTTATTTATTATCCCACTTCTTCTTGGAAGAATTAGGTGCTTGCTTAGAATTATCCTTTTCAGAATTACCCTTAACCGTTGGTTTCCCAGGTCTGGCTCCTAAATTATCTCTACCCAGCATAGCATAGGTTTCTTCAATAATTTTAGGTAATTCTCGCTCCTGCTGTTCAGGAGTGAGTTCCTTGAGGCGGTGGTGTATAGCCAACACTGCTGCCTCCCCTTTTATGTTACCTAACAATATAGAGGATACTGTGTCAAAGTTCCCTACACGTTTCATCCCTAAGTCCAGGGCAGGTGCTGCCCTGTACTCATTCTGTACTCGTTTCAATACTTCATGTAAAACTGATATTGAAGGGGTACCATGTCTTCTGGTATAAACGGTAGTGAAAACTGTACCCCAAGTGGCACAATCTTCCACCGCTGGAGCCATCCCCATTGGCAAGCAAATTGTTAATATTCTGTGTTTCTCCTGCGGGTCCGTATAGGGAAAGACTGCTTAAAGCTGAGCAATTTTCTGAGCTATCCAGAATGGAATTTGCTCCCGACTGGTAGGAACTTTTCCCATAACAGCATTCAGCATTTGAGGGCTGATACCCGTAGCAGCTAATTGTGGTTGTACAGCCGGAGACGTCCATGCAGGGTTAACCGTGAGTGTTCGCATAATGTACTGCATGAGATTTCTCTACATTTTTACGAGATCTTTGTATAATTTTCTTATTTCTGCACTGAGCGGACCAAGTCTCACATTTTCTACGGTATGGGGGATGGCGCCTTTAAACCAATTTATGTTTTCTTGGTAAGTTAACAGAATTTCTATACCCACATATGGAAAATATTCCTCTAGTGTTTCATCCTCAATGTAAGTGTGAAACAACTGTGTACGTGCATCGGCAGCCGGGAACTTAACCCAAGAGTAGAATACCTCTGTCCTGAATGCTGTGTGCGCCTCAACCACGAAGGTAACGTCTCCACCCGTTGTCGGGAGGCCGTGATATACTAATTTCATAGGAACTGCATGTCTGCAATGTTCTGTAATCTTTAGTCTAACTTCTTGTTCTTCAATGTCTTCCGCTTGTTCGGTCATTGTTAAAGAAAAAGGTATTTAATTAAATGAATTTTTGGGGATAGGGTTAGCACAATGTGGGAAATTTTTTATCCTACTAGCTTGAATAACCTACAGCCAATACATTGGGTATACCTACTCAGCTGAGGCAGATTTTTCCTTTCCACCACAGATGTCTCCGGTTTGGAGGCGAGTAAGGGTCTCTGAGAAAAGCACAACTGAACTACCCAGATAGACTATTGAATAAGAACCCAACCAACGTTGGGCACCATGTCGTGTAGTTCCAACTAATTCATAGGACCCGCGCGTTTGTTGGACAACATAAACTAGGGGCTTGGTGCTTAGACTGATTCCGGACACCCCGCAGGATATGTTGGCCTATAGACCAGCTAGCTCACAGTGCCACTGTAAGCCTCCCTAACCTTATCACGGAGCGAATGGTTTCTGGCAACCACTGAACTTGACAACCCTGACCCCCAGGATCATGGAAACAGATCAGAACCTTTCGCTCAGTCCCTTGTGCTTACTTCTGCTCAGAGAATTATACAGAATACACAGTGAGATGTTTTCAATATATTTATTGAACCAACTTTATTCTTGTATAGAATAAATGTGCTGCAATAATCAGTAGACGGAAGCACATGAAAGTGATTACAAGCACCAAGAGCGTAAATAGTAGATACAGTTCTACCAAGGTGCTAAACAGTGTATATATGCAGGCATATAAACAAGCAGTAATTAGGCGTACTCCTACTATACAAAACCCTACTCTAAAGTGTACCTAGATGGTGTATATGTGTAGAGCAAAGTATCCCCCTAGGGACAAGCCAACCCCATTACCTGGTGAGAGAGAATGTAGGAGCCCGTCTTGGTCACAAACTGGACACCCCCTCACGGAGATGTCAGACCGCTGCGTGGGAAAGTCTCCGCATGCAGGGACCCTGGGTGTCAGCTGAAGCGCCTCCTCTACTAATCTATCGGGATGCTCATTATTTATAATAGAAAGCAGCCTTGCGATGTACGTATAAGAGATGTTATGGATATGTAGATAGCTCTGTCGCCCCGTGGATGAAGATAGAACGACTTTTGTACCTAGTGCGTAAAGAGGCCTTGTACATGATGCTCGAGGCAACGTGATGTGCAAAGCTAGATGTGTAAACAAAGCCATTTCAGAGAAACTAATCCAACATTGTTTTGCATACAAATATGTGCAAAAGTTCACAGCTAAAAAAAAATAGGACAATTTAAGAAATAAGCTGCTTCGCTACATGGGCCTAACCTGGGAATATAACAATAGTAGTAGCCAAGCAATGTCTCACCAACTAGAAGCATCTTAGATGGACTGCCATGATTAAGTAGCTGGGTTATTTATATATTAAATGTCCCCATTTGATTACTTTTGAAAACTATTGCATTGTTGTGTGGTCCTGAAGAAGGTGGTTGGTCGAACTTTATGTCCACACCGAAACGTGCGTTGACCATTTTTGGAACAGGGATCCCAGCCCACAACATCTCAACGGACAAAAATTCAATCTGTTTTTCAGTTGTTGAGTCCTAGAGTGTTTGATTCCGGATGCATGTAAGAGTGAGTGAAACTGTTATGTGGGGGACTTCTCTGCATTGTTGCATTCTTGTGTTTACAGCAATGCCAAAATATGTCCTTATTTGTGATACAATGATTATGTCATAGTACATGGAAAGAATTGTTAAAATATATATTTAAACTCTTTAAAGATTTTGTAAAGACGTGTTGTTTGAGATTTATAAATATGAGTTACTTTAAAGAACAGAATAAAACTTGGTTTGTATAAATAAAACATTGTATAGGTATCAAAATTTAATTTGGGGAATAGAACCTTTAGCACTTGGTAGGCACACGAGAAGAAATATAGGTCAAGTGGGTGTCCATCTCTATACAGCACTTTACAACAAACTCCATATCTGCTTACCTCAAATGTCTATTTTTCTAGCAGAGTTGTTAAGCATAAGATTAGCACAGTGCCATACACGCCGATCTTAAAAGCTAGTGAGTGACATTTTTACAGCAAAGACTTTATGCAGCACGCTAAGCCTGAAAGGGCATGGTGTTGACTTATTCTGGTTGCTTCCTTGTGTCTGGACAAAGCTATTCTGGAATAGAGAAGAAACGGGCAGGCTCTTCACTAGAGTAGAAGCAGTGTGAGTCTGTGCGCTCACCTGGGCTCAGCTGCAGAGCGCCACGCTCTTCAATCAATCAATCAGGGGTTTATAGAGCGAGCTACTCACCCGCGAGGGTCTCAAGGCGCTGGGGGCGGGGGGCAGCTCCGGATCAGTCGAAGAGCCAGGTCTTGAGGTCCTTCCTGAACGTGTGCAGGGTCGGGGAGCGTCTGATGTTCACCGGGAGCTCGTTCCAGGTCTTGGCCGCGATGTAGGAGAAGGCTCTCCCACCTGCTCTGGTTCTGCGGCTGCAGGGGACCTCTGCCAGGGCGAGGTCGGCGGAGCGGAGGTTCCTCTTGGGTACGTGGAAGGAGACTCTCTCGTTGAGGTATTTGGGTCCGATGTTGTTGAGGGATTTGTAGGCGTGGGTGAGGAGTTTGAAGGTGACCCTCTTCTCGACGGGGAGCCAGTGGAGGTTTCGTAGGTGTTGGGTCATGTGTTCGTGACGCGGTGTCCCGAGTACGAGTCTGGCTGAGGCGGTCTGGATGGTTTGGAGTTTGTGTAGAAGAGTTCTGTTGATTCCGGCGTAAAGGGCGTTGCCGTAGTCTAGTCTGCTGGTTATGAGCGCGTGGGTGACGGTCCTTCTGCAGTCGGGGGGGGGGGGGGGGGATCAATTTGAAGGTCTTGCGGAGGATGCGCAGACAGTTGAAACTGGTGGAGGCGACGGCGTTGATCTGGCGGTTCATGGAGAGGGAGGAGTCGAGGATGATGCCGAGGTTTCGTGCGTGGTCTGTAGGGGTGGGTGGATTTCCGAGGGCAGAGGGCCACCAGGTGTCGTCGCAGGCGGAGGTGCAGGGTCCGAGGATGAGGACCTCGGTCTCCGAGTTGAGCTTCAAGCAGCTGTCTTTCATCCAGGCTGCGACGTTCTTCATTCCTTCATGGAAGCAGAGTCTGGTGTCTTCGGGATTCTTCGTGAGTGAGAGGATGAGCTGGGTGTCGTCGGCGTAGGATACTATGCTGAGCCCATGCTGTCTGACGATGGCGGCGAGGGGGGCCATGTAGATGTTGAAGAGCTTGGGGCTGAGCGATGATCCTTGGGGTACTCCGCAGTTGATATCGGTGGGTTTGGAGAGGAAGGGAGGGAGTCTGATCCTCTGTGTTCTGCCGGAGAGAAAGGATTGGATCCAGCCGAGGGCGGCCCCTTGTATTCCTACGTCGTGAAGTCTGGCTGTGAGCGTGCGATGCGAGACGGTGTCGAAGGCTGCGGAGAGGTCTAGAAAGATGAGGGCTGCAGTGTGTCCCTGGTCGAGTAGCATGCGGATGTCGTCAGTGGCGGCGAGGAGGGCGGTCTCGGTGCTGTGGTTGCTGCGGAATCCAGACTGGGAGGCGTCTAGGATGGAGTTCTCTTCGATGAAGGCTGTCAGCTGGGCGTTCACGAGTCTCTCGGTGACTTTGGCCGCGAAGGGGAGCAGAGAGATGGGTCGGTAGTTTTCAGGTCCGTTGGATCCGCCGTTGGTTTCTTGAGGAGGGGTTTAACCTCCGCCCGCTTCCAGTCATCCGGGAAGATGCCGGATCTGAAGGAGGCGTTGATGGTCCGGCCTCTTCTGTCGGCAGCGACGCCTGTGATCCGCGGTCCTTGATGGAGTACAGCCACCACACTTTTTGCAGCGGTTTCCTTTGAGCTGCATGCAGTCTGTGGCTCTGACCCCATTCTACTGTGCTCCTGTCTCTGTGCCATTCGTCACTTCCTGGTCCGGGTGTTCAGAATGCATCCATATTCGGAGGCATGTTTTTGTTTGATTTGTGGCTTGAAATACTTATGTGAGGTGCCCCAATTAACATTTTCACTTCCTTTCATTCAGATCAGTCTAGCTGTGATTTACCTAGAAGGAAGTGTTTGTTGGTTAAACCCATTACATTTACCTCCCAATCCAAGATGGTGGAAAGGAAATGCGAGGGCAGTTTTCTCGATTTCCTGTATCCTCAGGTATCAAGCTGGGCTATGGAAGTTGAATCCCTGCATAGCAACATGTACTCCTAATTTCTGGCACCGATCGGCTCCTGTGTTCCTGGCTTGTTTCTTCCTCACTAGGCTCCTGCCCGATTCCTTCTTGGTCTTCCTGCATGCTGCCTGGGACCAGAGGAATTTTTTTTTTTATCTCTTTATATTTTTTCCTCTGGGGACTGTTTTTTCAGATCGCTCTTGGGTAGGTTTTTGACTTTAACGTGTGTTGTCATCGATCTGACGTCAAAGCAGGCTAATCAGAGCCTCAGGCTCTACCTCAAAGTCAAGTGAAGATAAACAACTTCAACTGCGTCGAGACCCAAGCTTGACAAGTAGGCAGGCATTCACTGGAGTAGAGGTGGGCAGGCTCTTCACTAGAGCAGAGGTGGGCAGGCTCTTCACTAGAGCAGAGGTGGGCAGGCTCTTCACTAGAGCAGAGGTGGGCAGGCTCTTCACTAGAGCAGAGGCGGGCAGGCTCTTCACTAGAGCAGAGGCGGGCAGGCTCTTCACTAGAGCAGAGGCGGGCAGGCTCTTCACTAAAGTAGAGTAGAAGAGGCAAGGCCCTTCGCTAGAGAGGGCGAATAGGTACAGGCCCTTCGCTAGACAGAAGGTGGAATAGGCTAGGCCCTTCGCCAGAGAGAGCGTGGAATAGGCCAGGCCCTTCGCCAGAGAGAGCGTGGAATAGGCCAGGCCCTTCGCCACAGAGAGCGCCGAATAGGCCAGGCCCTTCGCCACAGAGAGCGCCGAATAGGCCAGGCCCTTCGCCACAGAGAGCGCCGAATAGGCCAGGCCCTTCGCCACAGAGAGCGCCGAATAGGCCAGGCCCTTCGCCACAGAGAGCGCCGAATAGGCCAGGCCCTTCGCCACAGAGAGCGCCGAATAGGCCAGGCCCTTCGCCACAGAGAGAGCCGAATAGGCCAGGCCCTTCGCCACCGAGAGCGCCGAATAGGCCAGGCCCTTCGCCACCGAGAGCGCCCGAATAGGCCAGGCCCTTCGCCACCGAGAGCGCCGAATAGGCCAGGCCCTTCGCCACCGAGAGCGCCCGAATAGGCCAGGCCCTTCGCCACCGAGAGCGCCCGAATAGGCCAGGCCCTTCGCCACCGAGAGCGCCCGAATAGGCCAGGCCCTTCGCCACCGAGAGCGCCGAATAGGCCAGGCCCTTCGCCACCGAGAGCGCCGAATAGGCCAGGCCCTTCGCCACCGAGAGCGCGGAATAGGCCAGGCCCTTCGCCACAGAGAGCGCGGAATAGGCCAGGCCCTTCGCCACAGAGAGCGCGGAATAGGCCAGGCCCTTCGCCACAGAGAGCGCGGAATAGGCCAGGCCCTTCGCCACAGAGAGCGCCGAATAGGCCAGGCCCTTCACCACAGAGCGTGGAATAGGCCAGGCCCTTCGCCACAGAGAGCGCGGAATAGGCCAGGCCCTTCGCCACAGAGAGCGCCGAATAGGCCAGGCCCTTCGCCACAGAGAGCGCCGAATAGGCCAGGCCCTTCGCCACAGAGAGCGCCGAATAGGCCAGGCCCCGCCTGGCTATGTCTGAACTGGGGTGGCGTGGTGAAGCAAAATAACGATGGATTAAACCCAGATCTGTGACTGGGGGTGAATGTTTGCCAATGTGCAGCATTCCGTCCATCGTCTTGTGTGTTTTGCATTTCGCCCTAAGTGGGAAGGGTATGCCCAGACGTGGGTCCCGTGCTCACTACGCCACTGGAGTCAAGCTATCCTGGCTGATGAAGGCTGATAGCCTGAAACCGGTCCTATGATGCTTGTTTCCGGTCCAGGGAAGACATGGCTTGGCAGTTCGGTCTGGACTGTTCCCATGAGGCACAGGGTCAAGACTGATTTGCATATGGCTATGTCTGAACTGGGGTGGCGTGGTGAAGCAAAATAACGATGGATTAAACCCAGATCTGTGACTGGGGGTGAATGTTTGCCAATGTGCAGCATTCCGTCCATCATCTTGTGTGTTTTGCACCTCGCCACAGAGAGCCCGGAATAGGCCAGGCCCCTCGCTAGAGCCCGGAATAGGCCAGGCCCCTCGCTAGAGCCCGGAACAGGCCAGGCCCCTCGCTAGAGCCCGGAACAGGCCAGGCCCCTCGCTAGAGCCCGGAACAGGCCAGGCCCCTCGCTAGAGCCCGGAACAGGCCAGGCCCCTCGCTAGAGCCCGGAACAGGCCAGGGCCCTCGCTAGAGCCCGGAACAGGCCAGGGCCCTCGCTAGAGCCCGGAACAGGCCAGGGCCCTCGCTAGAGCCCGGAACAGGCCAGGGCCCTCGCTAGAGCCCGGAACAGGCCAGGGCCCTCGCTAGAGCCCGGAACAGGCCAGGGCCCTCGCTAGAGCCCGGAACAGGCCAGGGCCCTCGCTAGAGCCCGGAACAGGCCCGGGCCCTCGCTAGAGCCCGGAACAGGCCCGGGCCCTCGCTAGAGCCCGGAACAGGCCCGGGCCCTCGCTAGAGCCCGGAACAGGCCCGGGCCCTCGCTAGAGCCCGGAACAGGCCCGGGCCCTCGCTAGAGCCCGGAACAGGCCAGGGCCCTCGCTAGAGCCCGGAACAGGCCAGGGCCCTCGCTAGAGCCCGGAACAGACCAGGGCCCTCGCTAGAGCCCGGAATAGACCAGGGCCCTCGCTAGAGCCCGGAATAGACCAGGGCCCTCGCTAGAGCGCGGAATAGGCCAGGGCCCTCGCTAGAGCCCGGAATAGGCCAGGGCCCTCGCTAGAGCCCGGAATAGGCCAGGGCCCTCGCTAGAGCCCGGAAGAGGCCAGGGCCCTCGCTAGAGCCCGGAACAGGCCAGGGCCCTCGCTAGAGCCCGGAACAGGCCAGGGCCCTCGCTAGAGCCCGGAACAGGCCAGGGCCCTCGCTAGAGCCCGGAACAGGCCAGGGCCCTCGCTAGAGCCCGGAACAGGCCAGGGCCCTCGCTAGAGCCCGGAACAGGCCAGGGCCCTCGCTAGAGCCCGGAACAGGCCAGGGCCCTCGGTAGATCCCGGAACAGGCCAGGGCCCTCGCTAGAGCCCGGAACAGGCCAGGGCCCTCGCTAGAGCCCGGAACAGGCCAGGGCCCTCGCTAGAGCCCGGAATAGGCCAGGCCCCTCGCTAGAGCCCGGAATAGGCCAGGGCCCTCGCTAGAGCCCGGAATAGGCCAGGGCCCTCGCTAGAGCGCAGAATAGACCAGGGCCCTCGCTAGAGCGCAGAATAAGCCCTTCAGTAGTTCAGAAGTGAGCAAGCCCTTCAGTGTTTCTAAAGAGAGCAGAACTGAAGCGAGTAGACCCCTCAAAAGTGGATAAGAGAGAGCGAGGGCGCGCAGGAGCTCCCACCGTCACTGAGGGACTTCCGAGAACGCAGTCAGTCTGCGAAGCAACGCTGAAGAAAAAAAGCCCCATCTTCCTATTAATTATGTAGAGAAAGTACAACAGAAAACACAATCCCATCCAAAAGGCATTTTTGATGTAAGCTAGTCTTCTGTCTCATTAAATCAGCAGCCATGATTAAAACCCGGGCTCGTTTTTGGTACATAATGTATTGCATTGTTAGAGCAGCATCTGTTTGCTGCTCCACAGAACACATTTCGCAGCTTTGCGAAGCCGGCATCATATGGAGGCGAAGCCGCCGCACTCTGATGAGGATATTAGAAGCCCTCTCCTTTCTTCCTCCACCTAGCTTGTTTTCCAACAGGATTAATAACGTCTGCCTGCTCCAGGAGAGCCCGGCTGCTGTGTCTTTGTAGAAAGAGAAAAGAGAGAGCAGTGCTCCTTTCTTCTGCATGCTTGTGAGATTGTGACATCAAGTTGGAACTATGAAGCCCGCTCCATCAATCGGCCCTCGGCGGAGTAACGCGAGGCTCCTTCATTGGCTTCGAAGCACTTGACCAGCAGCCCTCCAAGACTCGGTTAATATTAGCATTGCTTTCCAGGCTATTGATAACTTTTACAGTAATCGTGGGGCCTATTTTGCATTTTTTGTTTTTACTTTTTGTATGTACGCATTCAAACTTCAACTACTTGTCCCTTCAAAAACATTCAAAACTATTTTACCTGTTTTGTATCATAAGGATGTAAATATCGCAAGAAGAAGTACCTGTTTGAACTACTAAAATGATATTTGTTAATCTTTTAACCAATAGGCGTTATTTTCATCCTGGGTATAAAGTTTTTGGCATGACAATGCAGCGAGTTGATTTTATTAATGCGATCGCCACATTCTGCTGGTATTGTTGAGGTGTTTGAATGTATGCATTTTAATGCCACAAAATGAACCCTCGGCAAACGTTCACTTCACTATATTATCACCAAGACTAGCGCTACAAGTGCAATGAAAAAGGTGGTGAGTGGGGGATGGGGGGAGGGGTCTCAAAAAGGGGTGTGGCAAACAACAAGAATAATTTCCAAAAGACATGGCCTATGTACTTAAGGGCGGGGCTTAAAATATGTAAACTAAAATGCCTCTGAGATTTGTAATTGGATACAGACATGTCAAAGAAACAAAGGCATAAACCAAAATCAAGCCAGACCTACTGGCTCTGCCAGAGCTGGTTACCTCGGTCAGATAAATGCACAATGATTTTGTTAATTTTTAACGTTTGCAAACATGAGACTGTGAATTGAACAATGCTAAGGTCTGTGGAGGGGGTTGTACACTTAGGGGTGCCCCGATCCTCCGGTTCACCCCTTCACACCCTTTTTTTCTGCTGTCTCACTCTTTTAGACACTTGTGCCCTTTGTCTCCCCACATCTTTCTGAATGCCTCCATCTGCATACCTCACACTTAACGCACAAGTAGCACTGGAACACATGCAACACTATCGCTCTCTGTGCACTTGGTAAAGAGGCCAGGGATTGGATGTGCATGCAGTCTGAACACCGGTGGCCCCCAGACAGGCACTCGCGCTGCTTGAGCCGCATCTTTCAATCATGCCCAAACACCCACCCACAACCTCAAATCACAGAGACACCCTAATGAGACTGTTTACAGCATGTGCTTTTAGTTGCATGAAAAAACTATATAAACAGCTTCTTGAAAAAGCTAATACTCAGAGAATGCAAGATTAAGTAAAATATGTGAAATATAAACATGCTGCATCAAAGTTGAGCAATCCGTCAGTCTTTCTGCCTTCTTTTTGCCAGTAAAATTAAGGACATGAATACAGAGCCCGATAGGGGCTCTTTTCAAAGTAGTTTTTATGGTCTGTCGCCAGGCAATTATGTGAGCATCACAAGAGAGGGGCTTTGGCTCCACCCACTTGTTGGGAGCCAGGAGTACATGTTTTGATTGGGCAGAAGTTGTGTGTATCCACAAAAAAGTGGTTGCCCTCCACACAGATGTAATCATTTTTATTAGGTCTCGCGCCTAACGTTGCAGTGCGCAGCACTGCTCGCGCAGCGCGAGACCTCATGTAGGGGGTTCTGAAAGCTGACCACACGCTCGTGCGTGTGGTTTTGCTTTCGCCGGCTGCCATTGGCTTTAGCGTGTTTCTTTTAAAAAAAAATAAGGCACGTAATTGGGCAAAGGCGGGCGCATGTCCCGCCTTTGCTCCGCCCATTCCCATCGGTGTCTATTACGCGCTTCAGCGCGCGTTCGCCTCGCTGCCGCGCTCCCTCGCCCCCGCTCCTCTGTGGTATCCGCGCACCACTGGTTTCGATTCCCGCCCCCGCTCCTCTGTGGTGCGCGCGCACCACTGTTTTTTTTTTCGTTCCTGCGTCGCATTCCACTTTGTGGCTTACCCGTCCTTCCCACCAACTCACTCCGCCTTCTTTTCCCATTCTCCGTTCCTTGCTTGTTTAAACGTCTGCCTAGAAACACTTTTAGAAGCTGGGTTCTGTTCGATAAAACCGGCCCGCTCAGAAAGCGCTATTCTGCATGTTTCATTCATTGTATACAAAAGTCAAACTCGACATTCCCTTTGAAGTACAAGTACACAAACTGAATATACTGGTACCGACACAAAGAAGTTGCAGTAACTCTCGACGGAGTACCTACTATTCACATGGGGCCTCTTGTTCCTGCAGTTCGAATCTGCAAAACGTGCTTTGTTCAATGAGAAAAACGTGTTGAAAGAAATCCTCAATAAGTATCAGGCCGGGCCAGTTCGTCAGCACAGAGGCGCAGGCGCAGTAGCACTATTAGCAGTGAGGCTCCTGAGGGCCCGCTGAATGGAGTGCAAGCCGCCGCCTGGATGTTATGAAGAGGCCATCCTATGCCGGAATCCGTACCAGCCCATCTTGCCATACCAGAGCTCTGAGATCACTGTGTGACAGGCAGAACCACTGCTGGGAAACCCGGAGCCGATGGCCAGCGAGAAACAACGTAAAGCACAGCGCATTGGCGTGGTATCCAGGGTATGGTTCAATGCACCGGCTGCACAGCTCCGCGGGGAATAGAAACTGCCGGATGTGACGCGGTTTGTGCAGCACGGCACTCAGTGTAACAGTGGCCAAGCCGCCCAATCGTAATCTAATGCAGTGCCAGAATTCAACTCGACCACCATTAATAATATCAAACTGGAGCTAGTATTTCTAAAATAGGTCTCGCTGACCAAGCAAACAAGCATTTGCAATGCAATCGGTCTCGCATTTACGCGAGTTTGAGCTATTGACATTGTAAAGGTCAGTGCCTTTTATTTTTGTTTTTAAAACATAAATAAAAGGCATTGTCATTTACAATGCCAATAGCTTAAACTCGCGTAAATGCGAGACCTATTGCATTGCAAATGCTTGTTATTTATCCAGCTGCCTACACACACACACACACACACACACACACACACACACACACACACACACACACACACACACACACACACACACACACACACACACACACACACACACACACACACACACACACACACACACACACACACACACACACACACACACACACTCCCCTCCCTCCCCCTCCTCCCTCCCCTCCCCTCCCTCCCTCCCCCCCACCATAACTAGATAGTTTATATTGGTTTTCTCTGGAAGCAGCACAGATGGGAGGAGAGCAGTCATTAACCTACATGGATTTTTATGTCTGGCTTGACAGGGCAACTGACATCTGATATTTTAACCTACACCAACATTACTCTACAGTTCTTTGCTTCCACACAAATACATATCCATTCCCATGTTATTTAGTTGTAATGCTTCAAATTACCATACAACATTCCTTTAAAGCCAGACCAATTGGCCTTGCCAATGCTTGTTTTCATTACTGCCGGGTCCGAGACCCAGCAGTACCCGGCACACCTAAAGCCCTGACCGAAACTATAGTTCTGGTTAACAATTTGACATGCACCACAAAGATGGGGATCATTCCGGCCATTTAGGATTCGCATTTGCCTTAAAAAACAATATGCAATAAAACATTTTTTTTTTTGTTTTGGTTTTTTAACTGAAGCACAAAATTCTATGCTTTTTCTGTGAATGTCACAAACAAGTCATTGTCTAAAATCTGTGTCTTAAGCTTTTTTTAAGCAAACGGAGTTAAAGGCACACACATTCCCACAAGCATTTTACTTTCTTACAGGTGGTGAATTCAATGCTTCTGGTGGTGGCTAGAAGATATATAGGAATATCAAAGAGGCAGTTGTGTCACAATATGTCCCAAGACACAAATCACATCAAATCAAGATTACATCTGAAATAATTGTAACTGAACAGACTGCGACAGGTCTTTATCCTGTGATGGTCGACATGTGTAAATGGCAGGGCTGGGGGGTTAGCCACATCCGCCTGATTGAGACTACAGGCCTTTCCTAGCTTTGAGATGTGTGTGCTGTTGTGAGCCCAGCACATGCCCAGCCTCACAGTCATTACCTTGCGCCCTCCCCACCCAGACCTTCATCTCCCCACCTCAACCCCGTCCTTCATACTCGTCCAAGTCCTTACTAATGAGGTGATCATATCTCACCATGGCCAGGGCAGGACATTCGCTGCTCTCAGTGCGCCACAGCCATCTCCGCTGGTACGATAAGGCAACCAGTTCTTCACACAATAGTCTTAGATTGTTTATGTTCTTGCAGAGCATAGTTTTATTGAGTTTCTGCATACATACTCCAATTGCCCCACCCCATGCAGAGCAGAACTGATTTGATTAGTGCAGTGCTTAATTTGAGCCGGTGGTTTCCGGTGCTCGACACCAGTACTTAATTGTCAACACCGCCGCTTATGACAGTCTGCCACATGGTGGTGCTGTTTGTGTAATTTGTGGATGAGCAGAAAAACTGTTGTTTCTTAATTCAATATCCATTAAAAACGACTAAGCCCTGCCACCCAAGCCATTCTTATTGCTTTGAGGCCCTGAATTAGTCTGAATTGGCACACTTATAGGAGTTTGAGGGTTAGTAGCTGTGTAGGTATTGTCGTTGCCAGCGCTGGCAGGGGCCATGTGTGGTGCAAGCTGCAGTGGCCTCCTGACGAGGGCCCCAGCACTTGTTTGTTTACAAATTAAGACCTGGATTACTGGAATCAGCAAAATGCCGATAACCCCTGCTGGGGTGAGGTTCCCAGGGTGAGGACAACAATGTCCTAAACGCTCCGTAAGGGCGTCCACTGTCAGGCTTTCCCAGGAATGAAGGGGGGCAGCGTGGTAGGTCAAGTTCCTGATAAAAGGATACAAGGAAAGCAGACCTGCTAGGACAGTCACTGGGGCATAGTAGCATTTTTAGATGTGGGTCTTGCAGCAAAGAAAAATCTTCGTAGCTTTTTAGGGTGGCCAGGCAAAGCTGAAGGTTGTTTCTGGGGGATCTCAGGGCATGGAGTGTGGGAAGAGGGTCTGGCCAGTGGACAACAGCAGTGCCCAGCAGGATCTGAGGAATGGACAAAAGCTGTGTGCAACCGAAGCATAGCGTACATGGCCAAATACCATGCCAGCACGCACAGAAAGACTGAGTGCAATGTGCGACTCAAGGCCTAGGCCATGACACTCTAATACAAAGACTCTACGAAGCCGGCATAGAGAGGACTGCTCTCTATGCCGACAGAACTAATGTCATCCATAACCCCCCCCCTTTCTCGCCCAAACCGTACTTCACAAAAGCAGGAGTCCCTCAAAGCTCCATCATCTCGCCCATGCTTTTCAAAATCTACATGAAGTCATTACCGGCACTGATCAATCAATTTCACCTCACGTGCTATAATTATGCAGATGACACGCAAATACTCCTTCAACTGGAATGCCCCAAAGCCATTGGAAGCTCGCCTATTTTCAGCTATTTCAGAGCCGTGGATCAATGGATGACGTGGAACCATCTTAAACTGAACGCTTCCAAAACGGAAATACTCACGTGTGGCGATTGGAAAAATTATGACCCGCTCGCCGCCTGGCCTGATGATCTGGGAACACAAACTAAAGTATCAAAGGAAGTAAGAAACCTCGGAATGCCCATGGATTCCAAGCTATCAATGAATGCCCAAGAGGACAAACTAGCCAGATCAAGCTTTGTTGCTATAAAAACTCTGCGACAAATCTTTCCCCCATTTGGGATTTCCACACAAGGTCCAGGCTAACATCTCCCTTGTTCTGTCCAAACTTGATTACGCCAATAGCCTCTACCATGGATCACCTTTAACGACCATGAAAAGACTACAACGGATTCAGAACTCGGCTGCCAGACTACTCTTACATATAAAACCGCAAGACCATATCTCCCCTGCTTTGAAAGCCCTGCATTGGTTACTGGTTGCCAGAAGATCCACGTTCAAGCTGCTTTGTATCACCCACAACGCGAACACATTCAACAAAGGAACCTCCACTCGAGAGTGGCACCTCGCCTCAAAATCCCAATGTACAAGAAAAAAAACATGGGTGGCACATCCTTCTCTGTTCAAGCAGCCAAACTATGGAACTCTTTACCCCACCCCCCCCCCAACATAAGATCCACAGATAACCACCTTATCTTCAGAAAACTACTCAAAAATTGGCTCATCCCCACATAACCACCATACGCAAACAGAAAAATACAGCATATACCTCTGTATGTAAGCATTTATTTGCACTATAGCTATGTACCTATATAGGTGTATTGCTTTGTATAAACGTGTATAATGATTATGTTTTTAAAAATACAGATATCCATTCGATCTGCTTAACAAATGTACATATTACTGATAGTTACATTATTCTATGCTTTTAACATGTATATAAGTGACTGCGTAAATAAGTAAATCTTTTATCAACTATTTATCTACAATTGCTTCACTTCTGCATTACAAAAAAATATATAATAATTTAAAGTACAACAACACTTGAAAGCCGGGGTTTATTAAATGCATCTTTAATCTACATATACTATCTTCCTTATGCATATATATATATATATATATATATATATATATATATATATATATATATATATATCACACCTTGCATGTACCCATGTATCTATATATTTATTACTTTTCATCTAATTCAGCATATCCAAAGCACTACCCTATTTCTCACCCTATACCGCTCTCAATATATCCTCTACCTCAACTCTGACTCGTCTCAAACCTCTATTCTTTTCAATGCACTACCCTATTTCTCACCCTATATCTCTATCAATATATCCTCTACCTCCACTCTCTCATTCATCCCAAACCCCATACCACTATGATCCAAGAAATAACCCTTTCTAGACTCCTCCCTACTTTTCCCCCTCCTTGCATCATTTCATACCTCTTTTACTATTCAGATCTCCCAAACAAGCCTTTCTAAACCCTTCCCTCCGACTCTTCCCCCTCCACCTCCCTTTTACTCATCCTAAGCCTCCTCCTACTATGGGCTACAAAAAAAAGAAAAAAACATTCTAAATCCTACCCGCTTCTATCCATCCACTATCCTTTTCAATCCAAAACACAGACTAGTATATCCACCACTCAAATTACTTTCATATTTCACTATACTAATTCACCCCTAATCCTTTATGGGTTCCGGAGTAGCGTGCTACTCAACGAAAAAGAGCTTCAACACCCCATCAGGGGTAGCAAGAGCTAAATAAATGCAAATCTTTTTTCCCTCTCCTATCCCTCCATTATCCTTCTCAATCCAAATAACTGACTAACATAGCCACCACTCAAATTACTTTCATATTTCACTATACTAATTCACCCCTAATCCTTTATGGGTTCCGGAGTAGAGTGCTACTCAACGAAAAAGAGCTTCAACACCCCATCAGGGGTAGCAAGAGCTAAATAAAGGCAAATCTTTTTCCCCTCTCCTATCCCTCCATTATCCTTCTCAATCCAAATAACTGACTAACATAGCCACCACTCAAATGACTTTCATATTTCACTATACTAATTCACCACTAATCCTTTATGGGCTCCAGAGTATTGTATTTGCATTTATATAGCGCTTACGAAGTACTTTTTCGATGAGTAGCACCCTACTCCGGAACCCTTGTGACGCCACTCCCTTTCCTCCACCACACCTGGACTCCCAATGTATGGGTTCCTGTAGTAAATGTCTTCCCATTCCACCTCTGGCTGAAATAAAAATCGAAACAAACAAAACCCTGTTTTAGGTCTGTTCAGATATGTATACCGCTCTCCTCTGTAGAGATGCCCTAGAGTGACATCTACGGACATCTACGTGTAGGCAGGGAGGGACCCTGCCTCTTACAACTGCATTTTCGTATAGGTTGAAAATCGAATGCTTGGAGCAGGAGTGTAGCTTGGTCAGTAACATTGGGGGTGAGCTTCAGTTTTTCCAACAGTTTAATGTTAAAATACAACTACCACAAACAGGGTGCATGAGAGGGGCCTAAGGGAGAGGAATGCAGACTGTAGCAGTACTAAGTGAGTGTAACACATTTTGTAAGAGCCAACATTTTTGACGACTTTCAAAACAGAGATCAAGTGTGCATTTTTGTTTGTGTGTATGTAAAAATACCTGCTGAAATCGGACAGACACCTCACCAAACCAGACTGAAAGCATCTGAACCAAACTATCCACCAGAAAATACAATCATTAGGGGGGTGTAACACCTCAAACACCCCCCTGAAGCTACGCCCCTGGCCGCAGTCAGGAACATATGCATGTCCTGCTGTTCATGCTATTGCATGCTCACAACTTCCTCGAAGTCTGACAGGAAGTGCATTAGATGGGGAGTAAAAGTGGCTCCGCCTTTCATCGCCCTGAGACATAAAATAGTTCTCTGTGTCAGTGAGGTCATCTGGGAGGTCATGGATAGAGAACTCGGGAGGAGGGATGGTTGCACAGCTGACAATAACAATTGCTATACATTCTAGGTGTTGGTTCGAAAGCACAGCAACATTTCTACTAAAGCGTCGAAAGGGAATACATTATATATGCATTCGCTGTCAAAAATGACCGTAAGGATCTAGAACTAAAAAGCTCAGAAATTGGCGAGATCCGGTCATTAACACCATAATAAGGCCCGGAATACACGCATTAAGGTTGTGGCCGTTTTCGGATGTTATTAGATACAACAGCAACGTTCCTTATTGGAAGTTGTGTTAGTGTGACTTTGTGGTGTTGTGTAACGCTATACATATACAAAACTGGAGATCCTGCTGCGAGTGAAACAGTGCCCTGTAAATATGGCAACTCAGGCAGACTTCTGACTTCCAGTGTAAGTACCGAAGTCGAAGTGCGAGAACACCTGGGCTTGTAGCAAACAGTTTTTATGGCCAATGAGAGCAGATCCAACCCCTCCTGGGCGCGCCCTGCTGTCCTTAGTTGAAACTGGTAACCAGCACTACCCAAAATAAGCACATTTTTCATTTGTTTGCATGTCAAAGTTCATATATACACACACATATATATATATACACACACACACACACATATATGTGTGAGTATATATATTAACTTTGACATGACGGGGGCGAACATAACTTAAAAGGGAATGGGGGGGGGAGAATATATATATATATATATATATATATATATATATATATATATCTCTCACACACACACACACACACACACACACACACACACCACAACACCCCCCCCCCCCCATTGTCCCCAACGACGGTGTTAATTTGTGGGTCCAACTTTGGTTTCTTCCTCGTCCTTCCCACAGGTGCAGCCGAGTTGGTTCCTTTCTTTGCCCTGTGCCTGCTCTGCACGAGTGGTCCAGGGGCAGCTGATGGAGTAGCCAGGAGCCCCTCTGGAGGGCCCAGCTCTACACCCCCAAGGCCCCAGTACTCTGCCTTGGAGTCTGAATACTACAAGACTTGGGAAAACACAAGACAGTTTGACACGAGTTTTCATGACCAGGGCCGGTTCCCAAGGGGCGGTGTGTGGTACAGACGTCGGGCCTGCCTGATGTGACGCGTGAATATTCTCGATTTTCTCAGAATATCTCAGTCATTCGACACCTCCGTGCTTCGGTGGTTAGCCCCCGAGGGCTCCATTCTGCCACCAACCACGTAGATCGCCCATTAAAAACACGACCACGTAGAAAATAAAGCAGCGCTGCTGAAAGTGGGGGCTGCAGGTACCGTGGTACTCTACTAAATAAACACCACCTAACTGCAGCGAAAAGAAGCCCCAGCTACAAAGAGAGAGAGACAACAGCAGCAGCTGTTCACCTGCCAGGCCTGGGGCCCCGTGGGAGCCCAGCAGCTGCCAGCCAGGGGCCCCTTGACTAGCAGGAGCGGCTGGGACTTCCCAACCCTAAGTGATATTAAAATAGCCTGCTGCACTCTGCCTGCCTGCTGAGACGAGGCGCACACAGCAGACGGCCGCATCCCTCCCGGCCCCACACAAGATGCAATTCATCAAGGCCTCCAGCCTGTCCGACGCACAAGGGCTTTCTGCTTCTCACTGGTGTTCAACGACCGGGCGATGTGAACAAGAAACATGTCTGAGGACAGAGGTACCTCTTACTGCAGGAACACAGTAGGTACAAGCGTGGTCCAGCCCAGTGGCTTCTGGGACAGCCAAGGGCAGGGATTCAGATGTAAACAGCTGGAAGACATAAGCGAACTAAGCGTGCAGTAAACCGGAGGAGCTGGCTCCCCTGCCCAAGGATGCCAGGCTTGGAAGCAGGGCTTCATTTGGAAAAGAAAGTGCCAGGGCCCTCCTCAGGGGGCCACTACAGATTGCACCACCCATTGCCCCTGCCAGTGCCACCAATGACATGCCTACCAAACATCGCCTACTCCTGCAAGCGTGACAATTCAGACTGTTCGAAGCCCCCAAAGCTATAAGAACGACTTGGGCGGCAGCTATTAGCCGTTTTGAGTGTATAATAAGTTAATAAACAACTGTTGTTCTGCTCATCTTTAAATTACACAAGCAGCGCCACCATGTGGCAGCTGTCATAAGTGCTGGTGCTGAGCACCGGAAACCACAGGCTCTAATTAAGCACTGCGAAGAGACAAACCAGGATATAAAAAACCCAATACCCAGGGATAAGTTTAACCTCAGAGTTACAGAGGCTCACGTAATAATATTTTGTGAGTAGCAGAATATGCCAGAGAACAACTTTATGCTAAAGAAGAAAGGAGTTATCCTGCCGAGTAAGCACGCTTGCTTACAAATACCAGAGGCATCAATCTTGGGGTACATGAACTCCAGGAGGCGGCATTCATTGTCTCATGGCTATGAGCCTCCAAATACACTTATCACCCCACACCCACATGGATATTGAGACAATAGACCCCCTTAACTATGGTAGGAGCCTCCTATTTTGTTTTGTTCCTGTAGTGCCACAGCCCCCAGCTGAGAATGCCCCCTACCGTGCATCCCTATTCACTCTCCAACCCCCCCACACCCCAGAGACATCACCACAGAGCTGTCTAGTAGACTCGACCTTAAAAGAGCAGTGTGGCACTGTAGGGCTCTCGCACTTCCCGGAACGGACCGGGTTTTTCTTCTTTCAGAAAGCACTGAAAATGCCCCACTGCCCTCTGAGAGCTAGGGGGCCGCATAGGGGAAAAAATACACACTTGACAAGGCGTTACAAATCCAGCTGCAATGAATGAATGAATCTTTATTGTACGATTACTTAAAATCTTTTACAAAAGCAATAGCATAAAAAAGACAGTGAGTATAAAAGACAGCATAAGTTATGCCATAAAATGATGCCATATAAAAATTGAGGCGTTGTAGCATTTGACGCCAAGCAAAATTAACAGCCACCTGTGGTGTACGATCAAAAGTGGTTTGTATAGCGAGTACGGGGTGAGACGAGGCTGCGCAAGGCCAAGACTATGAAGTGCACGGCGTGCAATATTGTGGCATGCAGGCATGGATGGGGTTAAGTAATGCATGGCGAGTGTCAAGGTTAGTGCGACAAATAGAAACCAATACTCTGCCCGGGTCAATAAAAATCTAATATTAAAATCGCCAATTGCGTGCTCTGTGAAGTGTCGGTCTGTTTGGCGCATGGTAGTGCAAAGGGCCCCGCCAAGAGATTGTGTAGGGTGCTAGATGGGAAAACAGAACCGTATGCGGGCCCCTAAAGTGGTACGTTTTTCATCCGTGCCCGTGTGCGCCTGATGTTAAAATCATCAAATTGCATGCTCTACAAGGTGTTGGTCTATTTGGCGCATGACAGTGAAAAAGGGCCTCGCCAAGAGATTATGTGGGGAGCTTGAGGGAGAGTCAGAACCGTATGCGGGCCCTTGGAGTGATCCGTCCTTCATGCATGCCAGTGTGCGCCTTGGGAATCAGAAATGCATAGTGCATGAGAGATCATTGTAGCCAGTTCGTGTAGGGAGGTCCTCCAATTGGTGTTATTATGGCTCTTGATGGGCAGCAGCTTGTAAGTTACTGGCTTATGTCTCCGTTGCTTGGGTAGTTCTTAAGATCCTTGCTGCTTCTGCGTGAAATTTGCAGATTCGTGTGAGAGCCATCGGCTCCGTGATGGAAAAAATAAGCGTTAGGGCATCTTTGCATGTTCTCACGCCATTTTGCAAGAGCAGAGTTCTTAGATATAGCCGCCTTAGTCCCAGCAACACTGGGCAGCAGCAAATGATGTGCGCAGCTGATTCTGTGCGACATTGACACAGGCGACATCCCTTGTTTCTAGGCACTCTTTTTTTCCAGTGGGTCCTGAAGTCCCGAATTGGCAGTGTGAGGAGCCTAGTTCTCAGTATGTTCTGTAGGGCTGTCCTCCCCAGCCCTGCTTTCAAATAGGGTTGACTTGCTGCGGTTTCATGTGAGTGGACATGGTCATCAACGCCAGGGATGTGACTGATTCATTCGAGGTCCTGTAGCCTTGAGATGCATTTGCCCTGTTTCTTTAGCAGGCTTTTCAGGGTGCCCATTGTGAGAGGTGTATCGGCTATGGTCCCTGGGGGCCAGCCCAGTGTCTCATTAGCCTTTAGGAGGTACCCAGCCCAAGGGCGGTTGTTGTCCTTGAAATCTACTTTTAGTGCTTCCCCGATTGTGTCGGGGCCCGCCTTGGTCACCCTGTAGTGCAGTTTGATGATGTCTTTTTGCATTCGATGTCCATCGTTTGAATGTTGAACTCCAACTGAATCAGTGTGCGCCTGGTTGAGTGGGGAATGTTGAATACCTTTCAGTAGGCCATTATATGTAGTCGCTCCAGTTTTTCAGTTAGTTGGCCCGGGAAAACAAGGTGTCCGTAGCTCAGCGTGGGAGTCAGTTTGGCTTGCATGACCCGTCGGATGCCCTCTGCAGAGTGACTTTGGAGCTTGCGATTTAGTTTACATAGCCCGTTTGTAACCTTAGCCTCCTTTGCTTCGACTGCCTTGGCCTGAGAGTTCGATTTCCCATTGTCTACGAATTGTACTCCCAAATAATTGTATTTGTTAGTGGTGGAGAGCCTTAACGGTCCAAGGTGCCATTGTAGCTGGTACTTTTTGGGTTTGTGACCGAAGACTAGGACCTTCATTTTTGTCCAGCTGCAAGTGTACTGACATGCAAATATTTGCAAATCCAGGTGACTTTTGAAAAGTTGCAGGTTATTCTGACATTTCTTTGAAAACCCACAATATTTGTGGGTCAAAATAAAAGTTTGCCTGGAACTACTTCTTTTATTGGGACTCGGGGTACTCTCCAATCAGGTATACCTCAAGGTTTAGCAGACATCCTAACTCCACATTTCTTGTAAATGTTACTTTATAATTTCAACATTGTTTTAAAGATTTTACATCTGCACAATTTAAACCTCCATTTAACATGAAGTACTGTGTAAAGCTAAGTAACCTCTTGTGTGGACAAAAAGAAATCCACTCTTTTTGGTCTACTCCCATCTAGTGTATGTATGTAGAATGCATGTATGTATGAATGCATGCATGCATGCATGCATGCATGTATGTATGTATGCATGCGCAAGACTGCACACATGGCCATTGTGAAAGAATTACCGAAGGGACCAACAACGGCAGAAAACAAGCAAGCACACAACTCTTCTTGGAGTGCGAGCAAGAGGGTTACCTAACTTGACTGGCGGAGGGTTACCTAACTTCACTGGCGGAGGGTTACCTAACTTGACTGGCGGAGGGTTACCTAACTTGACTGGCGGATGACTACCTAACTTGACTGGCGGATGACTACCGCCATGAGCCGCTCCACAGACAGCACGGTCAGGGATACATGTACAACGCATGTCAACGGACACGCACAAGAAACGACAGACAGGCATCCATGGATGCTCAAACAAGACAGACATCAAATATTCATGGCCCTGATATTTCAAAATAAGGATCTTGACATAAGCATGCATAATTCACAGCCCTTCCTCTGATCGCTTGACAGAGTGAGCTCCGAGCAGAGAGAAGGATGCAGCTGGACACAGATGAAGGCCGCATGTTCAGTTATCCAGGGGAGCCCCTGGCTTCCTGCTCTCAGCCCTCTAGGAATCTAACAGAGGCTTCTAGAGCCGGCGACAAGACAGACAACAGGTACACTTGGGGAGAGGAGTTGGCCTAACGGCTAGGGCGGCCGACCTCGAATCTGGGGAACTGGGTTCGAGTCTCGGCAATGACGCTGAACATCCTGTGATTCTGGGCAAATCACCTAATCTCCCCGTGCCTAACCAAAATGAATGTGTGTCCTCATGTAACGTAACTGGTGCTATGTAAAGCGCTCGATTCGGGTCAAGTTCGCGCTATGTAAAACTCTGTGTAAAAAAAAAAAAAAGATGTACTACAAGACACTGCGTTAAGACAGGCTTCTAAAGACAGACAACTAATACCTACACTCCACAGATGTAGTACACAGACACTGCGTTAAGACAGGCTTCTAGAGCCAGTGACAAGACAGGAAACTAACATATACACTACACAGATTTAGTACAAGACACTGCCTTGAAACAGGCTTCTAGAGCCAGCGACAAGACAGGAAACTAACATATACACTACACCACTACACAGATTTAGTACAAGACACTGCCTTGAAACAGGCTTCTAGAGCCAGCGACAAGACAGACAACTAACAGGTACACTCCACAGATGTAGTACACAGACTCTGCGTTCAACAACAGGATCCACCTGAAGCGGCGATGCGCGGATCGCTTCCTAGAACCTAACAGTACTCCTAGGAGGGAATGTGAACATTGTTTGATACCACAAGTACTGTGCTAGTGGGACAAAAGTTTACCTGCTCAGAACTCTACTCTAGCGTCAGATCACCCTCAAATCCTCACTCTCATCGACCGCCGCCCATCACAATCCAAACACATCTTTACCAGCCACTACTCAAACCCTCTTTAGACCTAAAGGAGCTAAGAACTTTGTACCAGTTTCCAACATCCCAGACCCTTCAAAACTCCTGAGACAATCACAGAACAGTCTCAGCCAATCCATGATGTGCAAAACTTCAAAGATACTGCCCCGAGATACCCAAACTGCCACTGGTAGAGAAACTATGAATCATTCATAACTTAAGGAAGTAAAAGAGTCACTTTCGGCATGATCAGGCACAGCGTGCTCCTTGACCAGCTGCATCCGATGGAGATATATTGGGATCTACTGACTCGCTGGTACGATTCCACGCCCCAACGTCGGTCCTGCGGAGAACAGCTGAGGCTTTCCTCCATGGAGAGTCCGATACTCTTCGCTTTAGTTTCCCTCATTCAAAACTGGTTTGAATGATTGCACCCCAAGCAGTACTGGAGATCTCCACCCTCCCCAGTTAGGGATGGGGCATGGAATGTTAAGCAGGGGTAAATGGGAAGAGAGGGGGGTGCTGTGAAAAACAGAGGAGCTCTGCCAAGACTACCATCATTACCATGAAGATCCTCTTTCCCGTTCTTAAACGGTAAAAGTAAGAAGCTTTAAAATGCCACAATCTAAAAGTGTAGTGCATATGTTTGCAAAAAAAGAAAAAAAAGAAAAAAAAGAAATAACTCATCATAAAAAAAAATGAAAACGGAGATTGGGCTAGCAGCCCTGGCACTTAAGTGGGCTTCTTCGTAGCTGGATGTTGACTTGTACAAGAGCACAAGGGTGAAGAGAGCCACAGGGTGAAGAGGGCTGACCCATGGGCAGAAGCTACAGCTGAACAGCACTCCAACTGGACAATAGGTTAAGAGAGCTGACCAAAAGCACCTCTACGCATGGACACATGTATGCATTTCATTATGATTTTTTGGAAAACACGAAGCAAGCAAGAAAGCTAAAACAGTCAGGCATCAAAATCAAGGAAGGGGCCGAGCCAAGGAGAGCAGAGCCGAGCCAAGGGTCTGGCTGGACTCAGAGCCCGTGCACGAGCCGAACCCTGAAAATATTTTCTATGTAAATCATACGATTTGAATAGAATATGGGAAAGTCTCTTCAAGTTCAAAACAAGAGCATTTCTTTCACATGTGGAAGGCTTGACATTAATATGTCACATTATAGTGCTCAGTGAGCAGTACATATTCAAAGTGATCGTTTTTAAACAGGCGCTTAGAACCATTCCTGGCCCGTCCCATACTGGGGACAGAGGCGAGACAGCGGTCATGTGAACCCTGTATGTGGCCCAGATTGTTACAGTGCAGCATTATAGTCTATTCAATCACACACACCAGGCTGGCCTACAGCTGCGATGCTGAGCTGCCGTCATTCGCGAATATGAAGAACGAGCTTTGCTAAAATAAAATATTTGCTGGGATCATACAAGGTAATCGGTAAAGCCACGAATTATCCACGTTTTATGGGTTCACTTTGCCCAAATCAGCTACTAAATAGGTATCCACTGGTCTCTCCTTTTTATGTTAATGCTTTGTTTTTATCTCTTTGTGCATTTTTCTGTAGTTTTCTATAGTGCAAACATGACCCGAAGGTATTGGAGAACTTTACATTCGCACCAGTTCCATTCAAGGATCACAAGATGCTGCGGGCGCGCAGAGACTCGAACCTGGCTCCCCAGTTCCAAAGTCGGCAGCTCTGGCCTGAACGCCACATCTTGAGCAGAGCATGGGTGGCAGGCAGAAGCAACATGTAGGCTCGGCTCGTTATGGGCTCGAGGTTCCAAAAGGACTGCGAGCTGAGCCACAGCCAGGCATCAGGCTTGAGAGCTCAGTGGCTCGGTGACCTTTGTGACACAATGAGCCACAGCCAGGCATCAGGCTTGAGAGTTCGATGGCTCGCCGACCTCAATGACACAATGAGCCACAGCCAGGCATCAGGCTTGAGAGTTCAATGGCTCGCCGACCTCAATGACACAATGAGCACAGCCAGGCATCAGGCTTGAGAGTTCAGTGGCTCACCGACCACAATGAGCCACAGCCAGGCATCAGGCTTGAGAGTTCAGTGGCTCACCGACCTCAATGACACAATGAGCCACAGCCAGGCATCAGGCTTGAGAGTTCAATGGCTTGCCGGCCTCTATGACACAATGAGCCACAGCCAGGCATCAGGCTTGAGTTCAGTGGCTCGCCGGCCTCAATGACACAATGAGCCACAGCCAGGCATCAGGCTTGAGAGTTCAGTGGCTCGCCGACCTCTATGACACAATGAGCCACAGCCAGGCATCAGGCTTGAGAGTTCAGTGGCTCACCGACCTCAATGACACAATGAGCCACAGCCAGGCATCAGGCTTGAGAGTTCAATGGCTTGCCGACCTCTATGACACAATGAGCCACAACCAGGCATCAGACTTAAGAGTTCAGTGGCTCGCCGGCCTGAATGACACAATGAGCCACAGCCAGGCATCAGGCTTGAGAGTTCAGTGGCTCGCTGACCTCGGACACAATGAGCCACAGCCAGGCATCAGGCTTGAGAGTTCAATGGCTTGCCGACCTCTATGACACAATGAGCCACAGCCAGGCATCAGGCTTGAGAGTTCAGTGGCTCACCGACCTCAATGACACAATGAGCCACAGCCAGGCATCAAGCTTGAGAGTTCAATGGCTCGCCGACCTCAATGACACAATGAGCCACAGCCAGGCATCAGGCTTGAGAGTTCAGTGGCTCGCTGACCTCTATGACACAATGAGCCACAGCCAGGCATCAGGCTTGAGAGTTCAGTGGCTCGCCGGCCTCAATGACACAATGAGCCACAGCCAGGCATCAGGCTTGAGAGTTCAGTGGCTCGCTGACCTCGGACACAATGAGCCACAGCCAGGCATCAGGCTTGAGAGTTCAGTGGCTCGCCGACCTCAATGACACAATGAGCCACAGCCAGGCATCAGGCTTGAGAGTTCAATGGCTTGCCGACCTCTATGACACAATGAGCCACAGCCAGGCATCAGGCTTGAGAGTTCAGTGGCTCACCGACCTCAATGACACAATGAGCCACAGCCAGGCATCAGGCTTGAGAGTTCAATGGCTTGCCGACCTCTATGACACAATGAGCCACAGCCAGGCATCAGGCTTGAGAGTTCAATGGCTTGCCGACCTCTATGACACAATGAGCCACAGCCAGGCATCAGGCTTGAGAGTTCAATGGCTTGCCGACCTCTATGACACAATGAGCCACAGCCAGGCATCAGGCTTGAGAGTTCAGTGGCTCGCCGACCTCAATGACACAATGAGCCACAGCCAGGCATCAGGCTTGAGAGTTCAGTGGCTCGCCGACCTCAATGACACAATGAGCCACAGCCAGGCATCAGGCTTGAGAGTTCAATGGCTTGCCGACCTCTATGACACAATGAGCCACAGCCAGGCATCAGGCTTGAGAGTTCAATGGCTTGCCGACCTCTATGACACAATGAGCCACAGCCAGGCATCAGGCTTGAGGAGTTCAGTGGCTCGCCGACCTCAATGACACAATGAGCCACACTAGACTTAAAGCAACTAGGACGAACAGAATATCAGGCGAAGCCTGAAACTTTGCAGAAAGATGCATCTACTAATATTCAGTACGTTTAGTAATATTTAGTTATAATAATAATTCCTATTGCTCACAGGTGCATGTATGGTGGACTGTGTGGCTGCCCTACACATCTCTATGGTGGACACGTGTTTGGAATCCCACCGATGCTGCCCTGGCTCTGGTGGAACACGCATGAAGCCTCGGCTATGGATGAACCCCTCCCTCGTGTCAAAGGGTTCAAACGGGACTTTCGAAAAGTTGTCAAAAGTAGAATTGTAATGTTCTGGAAACATCCACACTTAGCAGAGTATCCTCAGACAAGGAGGGGCAGTGGATTCATTATTATCATTAATGTATGTTAGCACTTTTCGCTAACGAGCCGCAGATGGAAATACGGTACACAAATCGGAGTAAAACACAATCAACAATAACAAAATCAAAGCTTCACGGTCCCGGCTGCTGCGATATTTCAATACAGTGGTTTTTGGCAGTTTATTTAGTAAGGTTAAGGTTAGAGATGACGGACGCCATGTATGAAGCGGGAGCCAAGAATAAGACTCCTAACAGTAAGGATATCATTTAGGGGCCGTGTGGGGAAAAGAGCAAAATGAGAGAATGAAGAGGGCAGGTGAAAGATACAAAAAGAGCAGTGAACAGAGGGGCAGGACAGAGCAGGTGTGTATGTTGGAAACAAAGATCACAGGTGCGACAGGCTAAAGAGTGAACACAAGCAAACAAAAAAAGAGAAAATGAAACTTAAAATAACCATCACGAGTACCAATGAGGTGCTAAAGATATGAAGCTAAATGTGACCCTTATACAAAAGTGCAAATAATAACTGAGAACAGGACTTCTGAATGGATGAGTAGAGCAGAAGTTCATTTAGGAGGGCAAACATACAAAGAGAGAAATAGCTAAGGGGAGCAGACTGAAGTTTTAAGCAGCAGTTTTGGGAAAGGAAAGATGATAGATCATCACATTTTACAAATGTTATACAAAATAAAAAAAACACTCTTTAGAGACACAAGAGATTGGATGGGAAAAAGTCTGAAGAACCGAACTGAAAAGCAAACGTATGAGCAGAATTAAAGAAAGCAAGGTGAAAATGAAAGAGGAGTAATAAAACAAGCATTTGCAATGCAATAGGTCTCGCATTTGCGAGCGTTTAAGATATTGGCATTGTAAATGACAATGCCTTTTATTTATGCATTTTTAAAAGCAACACGTATATAAAAGGCATTGATTTTGTTAATGCCAATAGCTCAAACTCTCACAAATGCGAGATCACTTTAATAGTGGCCGTGCCCCTTTCTTTAGACGCTGCTCTCGTATTCAGGTTACAGTGAGGAGTGTCTAAAGAACAAGGCGCGGCCAACATTAAAGTGAAAGCGCGTATGGGGCGCTTTCACCAGTAGTGAAAATGTTTTTATTTAGAAAATGTCTATAGCGAGGCCGCTAAAGTGTAAGTGGCTCGTGCTGGTAATTAAATGAATAAGAGCAGCAGCTAACGTGAATGCGGCCCGCGCTGTAAAATAAATAATTAAATAAGCGCGGCCGCTAAAGTGAAAGCGGACCGTGCCGTAAATTAAATAAACAAAACAACAAACCAACTGCCAGTACTGAGAACTATTCACTAGTGCACTTTCAACAATCACACGTGGCATTCATAGTGATCGAATAACTAAATTAAAGAATAAATCTTTTGTTTTTCTTTTTAATATATTAAATCATTTTTAAAGGTAGAAACTCGATTTATGTTATTATTTTCATGAACATTACAAACAATTTTGTGGACCACACCATAAAAGACAAAACATGTGATTACAAATTGTTCACATGAGAGACATCACAATACATCTTTTTTATAAAAACGTTTTGCCTAACTTGAGCAAGCTCAAATTCCAACAAAAGCTAACGAAAAAGAAAAGAAAGAAAACAAAGAACCCAAAGGAAAGGTCTAGAAAAAGTACACCACAGTTATAATGTGAAGTATAACACAGACCCAGGGCAAAATATGGCCAAACAGTTAGATATTCAGGTCATAATAAGGAAGCAAATTCATTAGTTGCCATATATTTCAGCGACCTGATACTCAAAAATGTTATATTGCGAAACTTGTTTGGACACACATAAACGGCCAACGCGTTTCAAACCCACTAAAATTTAAATAAATACATCGCTAAAAGCGTGCTGCGATGTCGTGGGTGGAATAGGGGAAAATCATTAAAGAAAATAGTGCTCACCGACTTATAAAGCAGAACGTGTAACGACAAGTAAAAAGTCCAGTCGTTATGGGAGGTTACAAATGCAGACAAAGAGGGACTATTAAGCCAAATTACAAATGAAAAGCAACGATTTCACAAGGACAGTAACAGGAGCCAATTGAAAAGATGGGCGGGAAATGGGCAGAGCTTCTATGCCTAACCTCAATACAGCATGCCTCGCAGAGCAGCGCATGCGCTGCCCAGGCTCGACCTAAAAAAGCACAGATTTTGAATGAGGAAGGAAGGAAAGAACCAAACCATAGTCCTGTTTTAAGATCAAGTTGGAGAAAATGAGAAGTCATGCATATCTCAACAAAAGATATAAGCAGAGACTTCAGTGTGATAGGACCTGGGTAGAGAAGAAAAGGAAAATTAGATTTGGGAATCACTGGCATGCGTTTGGGCCTCAAACCTAACAAATGACTATAATGGCAGAGTGTGGAAAAGAATAAAGAGAAACGAGATGGAGACCAAGGACTGAGCTCTGAAGGACACTGGATACGCTGCAGACAGAGCTCTCTCAAGACAGAGAAGGTGTGAGCTGAAATATAGGACTGGATGTGGTCACATGAAGAGCAAGTGATACATAAACACATAACAGAGTTTTGAAGAGTAAGGAGAGACGCTGTGTCACA
This sequence comes from Calotriton arnoldi, assembly GCA_963921515.1. Classification (NCBI taxonomy): domain Eukaryota; kingdom Metazoa; phylum Chordata; class Amphibia; order Caudata; family Salamandridae; genus Calotriton; species Calotriton arnoldi. The sequence goes on along the minus strand of CAWUFW010000609.1, from coordinate 1,349,329 downwards.
AACTAGAGAACGGTCAAGTAAGAGAAGAACATAAGGAAGCAGTGTGCCATATATGAGGACTGATGCTGGAAACACAAAGTAATAATGTGGAATGACCTGGACACAAAACCAGCTGCACTTTAGAGACAAGACGAAGGGTTTGATGAACACAACTAAGTCGAGAAAGAGAGATGCATTTAGAATTGTGTCTACATGTGACGCAAGGGAAATGGGCGAGAACTAGAGGTATCTAAGGAGTTGGCTTCTTAAGCAAGTGCAGGTCAAAGGCAGTTTAATAAGAAGCTGAAAAAACACCAGAAGAGGATAGTAAGTGAATAGGAAAATAGTTAAAAAATTAAAATAAACAGTAAACTAGGGTAGATGGCAGAGGGTCAGGGGAAGCAGCCATAGGTTTGCCACAGGGGAGAAAAAACAAAATCCAAGATCAGACAGGATAAAAGGAATTAAAAAATTTTAAAAAACAGAGGGAAAGTGAGAAACAGAGGAAGACCAAGGTGGTATGGTTGATGAGGCAGAAGAATAAAAACCCCAGAGTCTTGTCAAGTTTAGAACCGGGAAAAGCAAACTCGTCTGCATTAAAGTTAGAACAGAGTGAAACGTAACCTAGAGGAAGAGAAAAAAAATGATTTAAGAAGAAAAGGGACTCAGAGAATTACCAGACTGCTGGAAAGTAGAGTTCAATAACAGGATTCTTTGGCTGACCTATGTTTGATTGAGAAAAGATAATGCAGAGCCAGATAGTGAAAGAAATGGCGCACTTTATCTGCTTGTGTCATAATCGCTTAAAAAGTGTGGAGTTGAGAGATCTGGGAGGTGAACCAAGGCAGAGGACGGTTCGCAGAAGGATTAAAGGAATCCCATTTTTCTGTCAAGAGCTCAATGTCACCCGATGCCATAGGTTTCTAAAGGATATGCATTAAAGAGGGAAGGACAACAAAGACTGACAAAGCCAATTTGTTTCGCCTATGCAAGAGCTATTGGCTTTGCCAATGTCTTAGCCATTTTGTAGAGCAGTGCAGCTTCTGTGCAGCATAGCTAAAAGTCATAAAAGCGGGAGGACGCAACCAGCACTCACGGAGTCATAGCGATTTTAGTTTTTTCTTATGGCTGGTGGACAACATGAACAAGGAGAGATAGGGTGGTAAGGAACTTTCAGTTGCAAGAGATAAAAATCTCTAGGATTCGAGAAACGCTCACAACAGGTCCTTCTCAAGCATCTCCTTCATGATCTCGGATAACTACTGACGAATCGGATAGACTGTGTCTCCAAACACATATACTGCCAACCCTTCTCCAATATTCCTCTATTACCAACCATGGTGATGAGTCCGTCACTTCTCCCCCAACCAAGACTGGCTTATTGGCTCACATCCAACATCCCGGCCACATCCACTACTATCCCATCTCTAATTAGGAAAAAGAGTCATCCACCCATCTAATAGTGAAGCCTAGTCAAGATCTCAGAATATCCGCAATGAATATATTTGACTTAAATTACTTACTTTCTGCCCGTTACGACGACTGGCATATAAAGCAGAAACAAAAGACCCCCACTTCTGCTAGTCTTGGGCAAGTTGCTCTACGGTGCCCCTGCTGCGGCTCGGGGTTTCATTTCGGTTTCCACAGTTTGCCTCCAGGTGTTCTTTGGCCTCTATTCCGCTTGTCTTCTGGGATCCAGTGGAGAGGTGTTCTTGTGATGGAGTCTTGTTCTCTTCTGAAAGTGTGTCCTATCATCTGCCTCTCTTCCTTCTGGGGTCCAGTAGAGAGTTAGGACCATGTTTCTATAGAAAAAGCGTTTTTTTTTCTTCTTACCTGCTTATATCTTTGGTGCCCTTTGACGATTCTTGATGAAATTTTCCCAAAAAGTGTCATAGTGCGTCTTGTGTTGCATTGGGAAGTTTTGTGGTGATCTGTCAAGCAGGGGCTGAGAAAAGGGGGATGAGGCGCGAAAAAATATATGATTTCCCATGTTAATTCCCATAGGAGCTTTAAAAAAGATTACAAACCAAATCACTGGACAGAATTACCCCAAATTTGGCAGGAAGGTAGATTTTGGTGCACAGATCACACTTTGTTATTCGGTGTAAATCTGTTCAGTAGTTGTTGAGAAATTTAAGGGAAAGCAAATAAGGATATCTGGGTGGAGCCTAAACACAGATCTCATGGTGAGATCTTGATTGGCTGCCAACACTTCAATCAGGAAGTGTTGGCAGCCATTTTGGGACTCTTCTTTAGCAGAGTCCCACAAACAATGTTTAAATGAAAGAAAAGGGGGCAGGGTAAGAATACCCTGGCCCCCTAGGTGTGGTGGTAGGGTCCCCCCGTGATCCCAACAGGGCCAAAAATCATATTTAAAATGAAAATTGCTGCAAAAACGTGACCGTCTCGATTCTGCTGCGAAAATAAAAAATAAAAAAAAATAACACAAGCACGGGCTTCCACACTTGTTTTGAATATTTTCCTCGGATGGGCCAGGTCCTAGGGGATTTTCTTTAAAAAAAGGAGGGGGTGCACAGGAGAGCAGTGTACAGATTTGATACATACCAACTTAAATTAACATAGAATTAATTTCAGTGGAGACTATTTGCATATTGGTTGCTTGGAAAAACCCAACTAGATTTTACTTTTGGTTGATCTGTCTGCTCCGCTCTGTGCCAAATGTCCTTTGTTCCATCACCAATTATGCAGACTTCCAGACGGTCCAGCGTTCTCTTTATTGAATCCCTAGTCAACAAATAGCTGTCCGCCACGGCACAGGCACACAGGGAACATCTGCCTCTGGGTGACTGTCCTCACAGGGTGGAACAAGAAATATTACCAGTCCCTAAGCAGTACTTGAAACCATGAACTGAGCAATGCCACTTTAGATGGCCTCAGTGTGCCTTACCAGGATGGCCCTGCGTGCTTCTTTAAGGCCCTACAAGAAAGGCCTCGAGGACCAACTTGATTGCATCTATGCACAGCCGCTAGTCTACATATGAAAGGACGATGGATGTAGATCCCAGCATTATGACACCGGCAGGGTCTCCCTAAGAGGAGTGTGCAGCCTAGGTGAACACTCTGACCAACTCCAGAGCTTCGCCTGAAAACTGGGTGGTTCCGTGCAGCGTATTGCAAAATGCACAAAAACATACAAACCACTGTTCTTTCCTCCTTGGTTAACAAAGGAAAACCAAGAATGACTACTCCCAAAGAATACCTTCAGAAAGTTGTGGGGCTCACCATGAATGCCCAAGATGGTCTGATGGGTCAGTTCCATCAAATAGCGTTAAAAATCGTAGCAGGAGATTTTAATACCAATATCCCGACAATGGTTGGGAGCATTTACCCAGAAATGTCTGCCCCGCGAGAATATAAGAAGGTAATGAAAACATCTAAAGCGGGCGCCCAAATTCTAGCATTTATTACTACTCATGGCCTGAGAATTGTAAATGGCAACACGGAATCGGACTGTCCACCTCGTCCTACTTTTAAAAGAGGTCTTAGTACCTCAAGGATTGACTATATATTGGTGGACAACGATTTATGGCCCGATTTACATGATATGCAGGTTGTCCCTCGACCAGATAGTGACCACCAGGCATTAAGTGCAACCTTTTTGATGATCCCTTTGAGATGTAAAAATGGAAACTGCTGTAACTGCGCCCTCAATTGGCACTACAAACAATTTAAGAAATGTTAAATGGGTAGACCTGCTAACAGACTTAAAGAAAATGACACATATACAACCTTTTTGTGCATAAACTTTCCCAGATAGATCTCGCTAATGTCCATAATACTAACTTTGTTGCCATACACTGTGAATTTATGGAAGAACTAAGGCCATGCTTCATGAGAGAGCAGAGGAGAGGGGCTGTTAAAAGAAAAATGCCATCTTGGTTTAATAAAAGCGGCCGTTTAGGGAAGCCCATCTATTGAGAGCCGTCAAAAAGTGCTCAATACCAGATATCATAAAGTCTAGGCACTGCTATAAAACTCTTACTTAAAGCCAGAAGGGAATGGGATGAGAACCAATGGTTGATAATTGCTGAAACACTGGAGAAGGGAGACCATAAAAGCTTTTGGAAACTATTATCTGTTAATCCAGATACCGTCAACCATCTAGATCCAGTAATTAAACCGGACACCTAGGCCACCCATTTTAGTAGCCTGTATAATGGTACACAGCGACAAAATAATATACAGAGCCTTTCCTCAGATGGGGCCCATGGCCATGTAGCAACACAAAATGACAAAAAAGATCCTGCCATAGTAGAAGCCCAGCTTATCTTTACCCTATCTGAAATTTATCAAGCAGTGAAACTAACAAAAAAAGGAAAGGCACCAGGAATGGATGGTGTTCCTGGTGACCTTTTTCTTTCCCAACCTGATCTCTGGTGTCCTTATCTGAATGCCCTATTTAATAGCATTTTAAAAGGTAACTCAATTCCCTCAACGTGGCACGATGCTGTCATAATACCCATCTATAAATAAGGTGAAAGAACAAATCCCTCAAATTACAGACCGATAAGCCTGTTAGACAATACACAAAAAATATTCTGCAGACAAGTCCTCTTCAAATTGAGCGAATGGATAAAACAGAACAACATTCTGGATGAGGTGCAAGCAGGGTTTAGAATAAAGACTAGCACATTGGACCAGGTCCTCTGCTTCAAGGTGATAACCTGGAAATAAGTCACCTTGAAGCGTGACCACCTATATGTCGCTTTCATTGACCTGAGAGCGGCATTCGACCTGGTGCCAAAAAAAACCCTGTGGGGAGTATTGGAAGGGTATGGTATCCCCTCAGACCTATTAAGAATACTGAGAGAGCTCCATGCCACCACTTATGCAAAGGTGTGATGGAATAATGTAGGGGACTTGACGGAAAGGATAGAGATCAACCAAGGTGTTAGACAAGGGTGTGTCCTTGCCCCATCACTTTTTAGTCTATATATCAATGGAGCAGCGAGGAAACTGAAGGAATGCAAGGATGATGCCCCTAAACTAGCTGGTGTGCCCACTCCAATTCTGATGTTTGCTGATGACACTCTGTTAATTTCTCGAACGCCTATGGGGCTGCAATCTGAATTGAATGCTTTCGATACTTTTTGCAAGGAAAGAGGACTAGAATTAAATCCATCCAAATCTCACATTTCGACTATCTTGGTGTGAGGCTAAGTGATAGTCAAACATGGGGCTCACAGTTGGAAAAAAGCAAAGTCATTCTCCAACAGAAAGCCTCTGCAATAGGGAGAAAATACAGGGCCGCCTCAGGAGGTGCTTTGTCCCTAGTCCTTACCGCATATAGAGCAATAGCGGTAACATCTGCGATATACGGAGCAGAGATATGGGGCTATGCCACATCAGAGTCTTTAACTAAGATCGAAAATAAGTTCATTAAGGCCTTATTTAAAATCCCCCCAAGCTCGCCCATTACACCATTGCGACTAGACCTAGCCCTCAACCCTATACACCTAACAGTTCTAATAAAACCTCTGTTATATTGGATTAGATTATGGTCTACACAAGAACTAGGAATATATAGGGATTGTGTTAAAGACCTATTAGGTCTCGACAGGTCACTGCACACTCCATGGCTGAAGAACATTAAAGAAATATCACACAGAATAGGTATGGATGAATTATGGACATCCCCCAAGTCGATTGTCAAGGGAGATGCACAAAAAGTTAAACAGCAATACTGGGAGGCAGTCTTGCTGCAAACGTGGGAAGCTTATCAGGATAGCAGCCTGACAGGCCAGTTTCTGAATCACAAGTGTGTTACAAGTTTTGAATCCTATATGGACAGAATGTTTCCATTTCAGTCCAAATGCTTATACGTGCAATTCAGAGGTGGGCTACTACCCCTGAGAATCCATACCTCAAAATGGGCAGATTCCAAATTCCAAATTTTGTCCCAATTGACCTAAAATTTAAGAATCGGAGGACCATTTTATGTTCTTCTGCCCTTTATACAGGCACGCACGAAAGAAATGGCTCTTGGCTGTATGCAAACTCATGGGTTTGAGACATTATTGGGAAGTCACGAGACTTTTCAAGAGTGACACCAGCGAACAACTAGCCTTTGCGGTATCACAGTACCTGCACTGTGCTTGGAAACCAAGGAAGAAGGCCTTAGATAAAACCACAACAGTTTAATTGTCAGAGCAAGTCCGAACAGGCCGCTTAGTGTCCCCGTTCTTCTTATCTAGGATGTCGATTAAAGCGATATGTTTATGAACTGTTTTTTAGATTGATATTTGCAAGTGTTTTACATACTACATGGAATTTTTTTTTAAGATCGTTTCGCACTAGAGGATATATTCCTATTTTATATAGAAATAGAGTTACTATACAGCAATAACATGGATATGATTGGCAATATTAATTACGACCTGTTAGTTGTGCCATCTTTTTACTCTTAAAATTGTTTTATCTGTATCTTTGCATGTGCAATAATTTTGTATGTATGATAAATGTTGCTATTGTTTTGACTTATGTAAACTTTTTATGGCTTGTTTGCCGAAATAAAAGATATTAAAAAGACTACTCCCAAAGAATGCCTTCAGAAAGTTGTGGGGCTCCCCATGAATGCCCTTCATCACTAACTAAACAAGACATTGTGTACATCAGGGTCTCCACTGTGGAGCCATGAGGCTTTAGATCGATGAAGCAACTCATTCCAGGGCCAGGCCTTCATCTACCAGTGATTCCCAATCTGTGCGCCGCGGCACCCCAGTGCGCCGTAAAAACTATCCAGGGGCGCCGCGCACCAAACGCACAGTTAGGGAACCAAATTCATTTGTTAATCCCGGCGTATCAATAGTTCAAGACAAATTTACTTGTAGAGAAAGTCCGCAGTCGCAGTGCACGCCTGCACACAAACAGGGAAATACTGCCAAGGGGCGCAGTACCTACAGCAGCCGTCAGGGTCGGGCCAAAGTCACTCCGAGTGTTTGTACATAAAGCTCCGGTGGCAGCTGCTGTGCAGAGACCTGGGCTGAACCAGGCAAGCCGGAGCTAAATGAACAGGCCGAGACGGAGGAGAAAGAAGCCTGGGTGGAGAGAGGGGCTGACAGGAGGGGCTTTGCAAGGGGAGCAGGGAGGAGGCACAGACGCCACTAGTGGAAGCCTTTACTGAAGTGTTGATTGCATGTTGGGAACACTGTGATGGCTGCTATGGTAGAGCTGGAGACTGAATAGTGTGTCTGGCGAATAGACCCTGCCTTTAAAGAAGCCTTCAGTGTACAGCAGCGCACTCTTGACCTGTGTTTTTGTGAGGTAAGAATTCTGTGAAGCTTCAAGATTAAATAACATAAGCACAAAGTATTAAGGACAATAAAAACTGGAATAACACACTGACTAAAGTACTTTGTGTGCACAGATTCGAAGAGGACAGACAGGTACGTCCCTTCCCTCTCCACAGAACTTGTTGGGTACACAAAGATCTTGGTTGCAGGCACCTTAACCTCATGTAATTGTAAATTGCAGCCCATTTGCAACATTTAAACATGCAAGAACATATTTACTACCACATGTTCTTGTTGCCAATTGCGTTGCAGCAGTCACATATAGATCATGCAAATGCCCACTATTTAACAAAAAAGCTGTATTCGTACCAGCACTTTAAAACAGTTTTCCCTTTAAAATGAATACGCTCAAAATCTTATACTTTAAAAAACTGTACTGCTTACTGTTACATTTGGTAATTGCATGCTCATTCATTTGTGGTCCAAACTTGTGCCTGTGTAGTGTGCTCAACCTACTTGGAGCTGGGGCTCTGCGTTATCACCTGAGCAGTTTCTGCAAGGGATCTCTTTGTGTGTCTGGTTCACGGCTTTTTCTTCTCTCTGCTGTAGGGGCCACAGTGCCCCTGTATTGGTCCTACCAATCCACTTGTAGTAACACCACAGGGCAGTGAGTGACCCGACCCAGATAACAAAGAAAACTACGGAGAATATGTCCTGGCAGCATCCTGGTAAAGTGAGTAATGCACTGCACTGGACAGTGCCTTTCCGTATTGGCTGTTATCGTATCTGAAGCTTTACCATGAAATATGCTGCACATAGTAAATTGTAACACATGCTACTTAAGTTTTGGCATTTTGTGTTTTTTAGTGTTGTAAATACCAGGTGTCCCTGTACCTGCAAGTTGAGGGTGAATGGAAGGAGGCATACCTCTACCAGTGAAGTGGTTTGCTTTTCCTTCCCTGCTAGACTAGCAAGGCTCTCTGGGAGAGAGGGGGGGGGGGTGTGTGGATGACAGGATCACCACATTAGCCTAGTTTTGTGATTGCCACCACTCCATTCCATGCTTCCAGAATTTCACATTCTACATCATGCAACCTGTAGAATCACACTAATGAACCGGAATGCCACATTTCCCCATCTATGCAAACAATGCAGTTTGTAGCGTAAAGCAACATATGTTAGTGACAGAGCACCACATGCACAAGCAGGCATACATGCAAAGTCTGGTGTTAAAGCAATAGTTCTTCAAAACTCATTTGTGAGTGAAATGACTACATGGAAGTACTGACCTAAAGGTCTTACCATGACCTGTCACACACATCAAAGCCTACCACTGACACTTTCCCAGACTCCATGATTATAATACCTTCATCGGCTTCATCCCCAATAGTTAGAGGGAGAAAAATGGAAGTACTCCCGAGGCTGGGCTTACATCCCCCCAACCGCCCAAAAAAAGTAACATAATGGGGAGCCGTGGCCAACGGCCAACAGGTCAAGGGAGCCGGGGGTCAAAAAAGTTTGGGAACCACTGATCTATACCCATGGTACACGGGTCTTTCCTGAGAGGGTATTTAGAATCAGGGATACACACACACAATCTTTTGAAAACCTGTTTTACCTGCATTAACGCTCAGAAGAGCATTTTTTCAGAAAAATCTTAAGCATGAGCTCGCTAAACAACGAGAATGAATGAATGACGGATTATTCTATAGAGCACGGGTACTCAGAAAGAGTGACCCGGCACTGATTAGGCCACTCAAGACGGAATGGAGCAGAGGACTACCGGGCCCCTGTCATCACTGAAGTCTGAATAAGAGTTTTTAGCTCTTTTTTACATTTTACTTCATCCGAAATGGAGCACACTGTTCAGGCAGCCGATTCCACATGCCGGCCGCGTTGACAGTGAAGTTGCCTTTTAAAACGAGGCCTCACAGAGCGCACGGGTCACCCTGGGCTGTATTCCTTAATCCTTTTGTGGAGGTACCGAGGCCCCTTGTTATGAAGGGCTTGGTGCCTCAGGTACATAGGCCCCTTGTTATGGAGGGCTTGGTGCCTCAGGTACATAGGCCCCTTGAGGGCTAGGTGCGTCAGGTACCTAGGCCCCTTGTTATGGAGGGCTTGGCGCGTCAGGTACCTAGGCCCCTTGTTATGAAGGGCTTGGCGCGTCAGGTACCTAGGCCCCTTGTTATGAAGGGCTTGGCGCGTCAGGTACCTAGGCCCCTTGTTATGGAGGGCTTGGTGCGTCAGGTACCAAGGCCCCTTGTTATGGAGGGCTTGGTAAGTCAGGTACATAGGCCCCTTGTTATGGAGGGCTTGGTGCGTCAGGTACATAGGCCCCTTGTTATGGAGGGCTTGGTGCGTCAGGTACCTAGGCCCCTTGTTATTGAGGGCTTGGTGCGTCAGGTACCTAGGCCCCTTGTATGGAGGGCTTGGTGCATCGGGTACCTAGGCCCCTTGTTATGGAGGGCTTGGTGCGTCAGGTACCTAGGCCCCTTGTTATGGAGGGCTTGGTGAGTCAGGTACATAGGCCCCTTGAGGGCTTGGTGCGTCAGGGTACATAGGCCCCTTGAGGGCTTGGTGCGTCAGGTACATAGGCCCCTTGAGGGCTTGGTGCGTCAGGTACATAGGCCCCTTGAGGGCTTGGTGCGTCAGGTACATAGGCCCCTTGAGGGCTTGGTGCGTCAGGTACATAGGCCCCTTGAGGGCTTGGTGCGTCAGGTACATAGGCCCCTTGAGGGCTTGGTGCGTCAGGTACATAGGCCCCTTGAGGGCTTGGTGCGTCAGGTACATAGGCCCCTTGAGGGCTTGGTGCGTCAGGTACATAGCCCCCTTGAGGGCTTGGTACGTCAGGTACATAGCCCCCTTGAGGGCTTGGTACGTCAGGTACATAGGCCCCTTGAGGGCTTGGTGCGTCAGGTACATAGGCCCCTTGAGGGCTTGGTGCGTCAGGTACATAGGCCCCTTGAGGGCTTGGTGCGTCAGGTACATAGCCCCCTTGAGGGCTTGGTGAGTCAGGTACATAGCCCCCTTGAGGGCTTGGTGCGTCAGGTACATAGCCCCCTTGAGGGCTTGGTGCGTCAGGTACATAGGCCCCTTGAGGGCTTGCTGCGTCAGGTACATAGGCCCCTTGAGGGCTTGCTGCGTCAGGTACATAGGCCCCTTGAGGGCTTGCTGCGTCAGGTACATAGGCCCCTTGAGGGCTTGCTGCGTCAGGTACATAGGCCCCTTGAGGGCTTGCTGCGTCAGGTACATAGCCCCCTTGAGGGCTTGGTGCGTCAGGTACCTAGGCCCCTTGTTATGGAGGGCTTGGTGCGTCGGGTACCTAGGCCCCTTGTTATGGAGGGCTTGGTGCGTCAGGTACCTAGGCCCCTTGTTATGGAGGGCTTGGTGCGTCAGGTACATAGGCCCCTTGTTATGGAGGGCTTGGTGCGTCAGGTACATAGGCCCCTTGAGGGCTTGGTGCGTCATGTACATAGGCCCCTTGTTATGAAGGGCTTGGTGCGTCGGGTACCTAGGCCCCTTGTTATGGAGGGCTTGGTGCGTCAGGTACATAGCCCCCTTGAGGGCTTGGTGCGTCAGGTACCTAGGCCCCTCGTTATGGAGGGCTTGGTGCGTCAGGTACCTAGGCCCCTTGTTATGGAGGGCTTGGTGCGTCAGGTACCTAGGCCCCTTGTTATGGAGGGCTTGGTGCGTCAGGTACCTAGGCCCCTTGTTATGGAGGGCTTGGTGCGTCAGGTACCTAGGCCCCTTGTTATGGAGGGCTTGGTGCGTCAGGTACCTAGGCCCCTTGTTATGGAGGGGTTGGTGCGTCAGGTACTTAGGCCCCTTGTTATGGAGGTCTTGGTGCGTCAGGTACATAGGCCCCTTGTTATGGAGGGCTTGGTGCGTCAGGTACATAGGCCCCTTGAGGGCTTGGTGCGTCATGTACATAGGCCCCTTGTTATGAAGGGCTTGGTGCGTCGGGTACCTAGGCCCCTTGTTATGGAGGGCTTGGTGCATCAGGTACCTAGGCCCCTTGTTATGGAGGGCTTGGTGCGTCGGGTACATAGGCCCCTTGTTATGGAGGGCATGGTGCGTCAGGTACCTAGGCCCCTTGTTATGGAGGGCTTGGTGCGTCAGGTACATAGGCCCCTTGTTATGGAGGGCTTGGTGCGTCAGGTACCTAGGCCCCTTGTTATGGAGGGCTAGGTGCGTCAGGTACATAGGCCCCTTGTTATGGAGGGCTAGGTGCGTCAGGTACATAGGCCCCTTGTTATGGAGGGTTTGGTGCGTCAGGTACCTAGGCCCCTTGTTATGGAGGGTTTGGTGCGTCAGGTACCTAGGCCCCTTGTTATGGAGGGCTTGGTGCGTCAGGTACCTAGGCCCCTTGTTATGGAGGGCTTGGTGAGTCAGGTACCTAGGCCCCTTGTTATGGAGGGCTTGGTGCGTCAGGTACCTAGGCCCCTTGTTATGGAGGGCTTGGTGCGTCAGGTACCAAGGCCCCTTGTTATGGAGGGCTTGGTACGTCAGGTACATAGGCCCCTTGTTATGGAGGGCTTGGTGCGTCAGGTACATAGGCCCCTTGTTATGGAGGGCTTGGTGCGTCAGGTACCTAGGCCCCTTGTTATGGAGGGCTTGGTGCGTCAGGTACCTAGGCCCCTTGTTATTGAGGGCTTGGTGCGTCAGGTACCTAGGCCCCTTGTATGGAGGGCTTGGTGCGTCGGGTACCTAGGCCCCTTGTTATGGAGGGCTTGGTGCGTCAGGTACCTAGGCCCCTTGTTATGGAGGGCTTGGTGAGTCAGGTACATAGGCCCCTTGAGGGCTTGGTGCGTCAGGTACATAGGCCCCTTGAGGGCTTGGTGCGTCAGGTACATAGCCCCCTTGAGGGCTTGGTGCGTCAGGTACATAGGCCCCTTGAGAGCTTGGTGCGTCAGGTACCTAGGCCCCTTGTTATGGAGGGCTTGGTGCGTCATGTACATAGGCCCCTTGTTATGAAGGGCTTGGTGCGTCAGGTACCTAGGACCCTTGTTATGGAGGGCTTGGTGCGTCAGGTACCTAGGCCCCTTGTTATGGAGGGCTTGGTAGCGTCGGGTACATAGGCCCCTTGTTATGGAGGGCATGGTGCGTCGGGTACATAGGCCCCTTGGACGGCTTGGTGCGTCAGGTACCTAGGCCCCTTGTTATGGAGGGCTTGGTGCGTCAGGTACATAGGCCCCTTGAGGGCTTGGTGCGTCAGGTACCTAGGCCCCTTGTTATGGAGGGCTTGGTGCGTCAAGTACCTAGGCCCCTTGTTATGGAGGGCTTGGTGCGTCAAGTACCTAGGCCCCTTGTTATGGAGGGCATGGTGCGTCAGGTACCTAGGCCCCTTGTTATGGAGGGCATGGTGCGTCAGGTACCTAGGCCCCTTGTTATGGAGGGCTTGGTGCGTCAGGTACATAGGCCCCTTGTTATGGAGGGCTTGGTGCGTCAGGTACCTAGGCCCCTTGTTATGGAGGGCTTGGTGCGTCGGGTACATAGGCCCCTTGTTATGGAGGGCATGGTGCGTCGGGTACATAGGCCCCTTGACGGCTTGGTGCGTCAGGTACCTAGGCCCCTTGTTATGGAGGGCTTGGTGCGTCAGGTACATAGGCCCCTTGAGGGCTTGGTGCGTCAGGTACCTAGGCCCCTTGTTATGGAGGGCTTGGTGCGTCAGTTACCTAGGCCCCTTGTTATGGAGGGCTTGGTGCGTCAGGTACCTAGGCCCCTTGTTATGGAGGGCTTGGTGCGTCAGGTACCTAGGCCCCTTGTTATGGAGGGCTAGGTGCGTCAGGTACATAGGCCCCTTGTTATGGAGGTCTAGGTGCGTCAGGTACCAAGGCCCCTTCTTATGGAGGGCTTTGTGCGTCAGGTACCTAGGCCCCTTGTTATGGAGGGCTTGGTGCGTCAGGTACCTAGGCCCCTTGTTATGGAGGGCTTGGTGCGTCAGGTACCTAGGCCCCTTGACGGCTTGGTGCGTCAGGTACCTAGGCCCCTTGTTATGGAGGGCTTGGTGCGTCAGGTACATAGCCCCCTTGAGGGCTTGGTGCGTCAGGTACCTAGGCCCCTTGTTATGGAGGGCTTGGTGCGTCGGGTACCTAGGCCCCTTGTTATGGAGGGCTTGGTGCGTCTGGTACCTAGGCCCCTTGTTATGGAGGGCTTGGTGCGTCAGGTACCTAGGCCCCTTGTTATGGAGGGCTTGGTGCGTCAGGTACCTAGGCCCCTTGTTATGGGGGGCTTGGTGCGTCAGGTACCTAGGCCCCTTGTTATGGAGGGCTTGGTGCGTCAGGTACCTTGGCCCCTTGTTATGGAGGGCTTGGTGCGTCAGGTACCTAGGCCCCTTGTTATGGAGGGCTTGGTGCGTCAGGTACCTAGGCCCCTTGTTATGGAGGGCTTGGTGCCTCAGGGTCAGTGCTTTGTACATTATTTGTTGTCGAACCGGCAGCCAGTGAAGCCTCTCCCGAAGAGACAATAAAAGTCAATGGAAAGCAGGATTACAGGGGGGAGGGGGGGGGCATCTCTAGGCCTGGTGAAGAACAGGTAAAACCGACAAACCCCATGAGGTCTGAAGAAAATACAAGTGTGTCTACTTTGTGAAAACGAAGAAAAACGTGTCCGTGAGAATATGCATAGTACAAAAGGGCCAGGACATTTATTGAAAAATACGTACTTCTTTTTGATAAAAGAAAATGTGAAAGAAAGAAAAAAAATGGCAACTGGTTAAAAGGAAGGAGGGCTCTACTGGTGCTAGAAACACTCCAAAGCGGAGGGGCTTCATGGAGCCGCAAAGATGCCAGAAGGCAGAGCAGCAGCGACAAAAGGGGTGGTTTCAACCCCAGCAAGGTAGACTCCGCCTTTCAGGTGCATGAAAGGAGTACTGCAGAGGCAGGGAACAAGGCACTCTTTTATTCAAGCATCAGACAGACAACTCAATTGTGTGGGGGCCGCTCCATAAACGGCACGTCACCACCACGGCCACTCCTTTCTCACGCAGAAAGAGCCCGTGGCTCGCATTCCAATGAGGAGTGGCCTTTCCTTGAATCTGCTTGGGCCTGGCAGCGTATCCTTTAATTCTCAGCAAGAAAGCAAGACAAAAATAAATAATCTGAAAACTAGTCAGTAACAATGCGGTGTCTAAAAGCAATAAACTCAAAATTAAGGCATGAATTATTTACAGCTTGGCATGAAAATGAATTAATAATGCAGCAGATAAATAATTTACTAAATAATCAGATAAATAAATTATGAAATACATAAATAAATCAGCAAATAATTCTGCAAAAGCAGCTAAGCGACTTGCAGAAATCCAAAGCGGCGGAGAGCAGGCAGTCAATGCGGAGTTTAAAAACAAATGTATCAAGCAATGGCCCTCCTCGTGACACCTGTGCGTACAGGGCGGCCCAGGACGCGCGCCCCGTGCCAAGGCCCCGGCGCACGCTCTACAGAGTCAAGATACCGCCCTCTATTGAGTGTCAGCCAATCCAGGAGCGAGAATGTGTGCATGCCGCATCCCTGCATTCCGCTGTCCATGCAGCTCATGCACTTTAGGGATACTGACGGCGCCGTGCATCACAAGGCGCCATATGTGCCTCTCTAATTACAGGACAGAGGGCACTTCTATTGCAAAGATCCTTTTTTTGTGAGGCTCACAATTTCTTGTCAACTACGAACAATTCTGCACCAAACGTCCCCACCTGAGAAAAACTTCTGTGCAACTAAGTTTGCTTTTGCCACCACTGGTACCGATTGGTCTAGGCTGAAGTGGGCAGTTACAGGAGGAGTTCCGCAAAAATATTTTCTAGCCAACGCGGCACGCGGAATTTTTGTGCGTTCAAAAAAATGATCCTCTCGATGATCTTTGCTGGTTTGGTGACTTGTCTTGCTGTGATGAAACCATTTACAAAACGTAAATTACTATTGCATGAACCTATGCATTAGAGATAAACTGAAAGAAGTATTCTGATTGGCTGATATTTTTCCCAATGCTTACTGTATGCATTTTGATTGGCCCAATAGTCTGACAAATTAAACAGGCCAGCCCTTCCCTTACTCCCTCATTTATGCGCGAAAACCGTGGATAATCGTTTAGAAATGCACGAATGTAAAGCACGGATCATGCTGGGCAGCAGCACCCCATGTCCTTCCTGGAGCTGTCAAGGAAGCCAGTAGTTTCAGTAATGAAAAGAACCCCCTTGGGCAAGGGAGCAGAAGATGCCATACTCTGTGTCCTGTAAGGCAAAACAAAGAGCTATCCCCCATGGACGTCAATTCACTGAAATGCCAGGGGTGGCGGAAGTGACATCACATGCCCTTTGACCTCCACTTTCACTTACACACACACAAACACACTCACCCTCAAGCAAGTACACAACATACATTTAAAAGCATTTTTTACTCACCTCAGCTGCCATGGAAGGGCTTTTTTTGCAGCTTATTGTACTCATTTTTCTTACACTATTAGTGAATAATATATTTTATTTATTCACGATTGGTGTAATAAAACATGGACAGAAAATAAAGAGAGTGGAGCCCCAGCTGCCCTCGTGTTCCTGGCACTGAATTTGCCACCTCTGAGGTCAGGGCCCGCAAAGCCAGTGCTAGGGGTCGTAAGAGCAAACCAGGGGTCGCAGCTGCGACCCCTGGCGAGCCCTAAATGAAGTCCATGCTACCCCTTCATACCAAAGAAGAGCCTGGGGTATATACAGTATAAAAGACAACAGCTGTCTAGGTATCATTTGTAGATAACATTGACTATATTCAAAGTATGGCCCCAGAGGTTGGTCCAAGAAAGTATATGAGGAGTTCAATATACAGTTAAGGGACAGAATCAAACAAGTGATGTCAAAGTTATATATTCATTAGAAATATGCTATGTACATTTAGAAATCTAGTGCAAACAGCGCAGTGCACAGCGAAAGGGAGTAGCGACCACGGAGTATAGAGAGTGGAGTTGAATAATCAATGGTCTGATTCACAAAGAGCCTCCGCACTCGGGGCAGAGGCCCCGCAGTCGTGGGGGGAGTCTCCGCACTCGTGGCAGAGGCCCCGCAGTCGTGGGGGGAGTCTCCGCACTCGTGGCAGAGGCCCCGCAGTCGTGGGGGGAGTCTCCGCACTCGTGGCAGAGGCCCCGCAGTCGTGGGGGGAGTCTCCGCACTCGTGGCAGAGGCCTTGCAGTCATGGGTGGAGTCTCCGCACTCGTGGCAGAGGCCCCACAGTCGTGGGGGGAGTCTCCGCACTCGTGGCAGAGGCCCCACAGTCGTGGGGGGAGTCTCCGCACTTGTGGCAGAGGCCCCACAGTCGTGGGGGGAGTCTCCGCACTCGTGGCAGAGGCCCCACAGTCGTGGGGGGGTGGGAGTCTCCGCACTCGTGGCAGAGGTCCCGCAGTCGTGGGGGGGGGAGTCTCCGCCCTCGTGGCAGAGGCACCGCAGTCGTGGGGGGAGTCTCCGCACTCGTGGCAGAGGCCCCGCAGTCATGGGGGGGAATCTCCGCACTCGTGGCAGAGGCCTTGCAGTCGTGGGGGGGAATCTCCGCACTCGTGGCAGAGGCCTTGCAGTCGTGGGGGGGGGGGGGACCTCCGCACTCGTGGCAGAGGCCCCGCAGTCGTGGGGATTGTTTCCGCACTCGTGGCAGAGGCCCCGCAGTCGTGGGGGGAGTCTCCGCACTCGTGGCAGAGGCCCCGCAGTCATGGGGGGAGTCTCCGCCCTCGTGGCAGAGGCACCGCAGTCGTGAGGGGAGTCTCCGCCCTCGTGGCAGAGGCACCGCAGTCGTGAGGGGAGTCTCCGCACTCGTGGCAGAGGCCCCGCAGTCATGGGGGGAGTCTCCGCCCTCGTGGCAGAGGCACCGCAGTCGTGAGGGGAGTCTCCGAACTCGTGGCAGAGGCCCCGCAGTCGTGGGGGGAGTCTCCGCACTCGTGGCAGAGGCCCCGCAGTCATGGGGGGGAATCTCCGCACTCGTGGCAGAGGCCTTGCAGTCGTGGGGGGGGGACCTCCGCACTCGTGGCAGAGGCCCCGCAGTCGTGGGGATTGTTTCCGCACTCGTGGCAGAGGCCCCGCAGTCGTGGGGGAGTCTCCGCACTCGTGGCAGAGGCCCCGCAGTCATGGGGGAGTCTCCGCCTCGTGGCAGAGGCACCGCAGTCGTGAGGGGAGTCTCCGCACTCGTGGCAGAGGCCCCGCAGTCGTGGGGGGAGTCTCCGCCCTCGTGGCAGAGGCACCGCAGTCGTGAGGGGAGTCTCCGCACTCGTGGCAGAGGCCCCGCAGTCATGGGGGGGGAATCTCCGCACTCGTGGCAGAGGCCTTGCAGTCGTGGGGGATGGGGGGGGGCGAGTCTCTGCACTCGTGGCAGAGGGCCGCAGTCGTGGGGAGAGTTTCCGCACTCGTGGCAGAGGCCCCGCAGTCGTAGGGGGGAGTCTCCGCACTCGTGGCAGAGGCCCCGCAGTCATGGGGGGAGTCTCCGCACTCGTGGCAGTCGTGGGGGGAGTCTCCGCACTCGTGGCAGAGGCCCCGCAGTCGTGGGGGGAGTCTCCGCACTCGTGGCAGAGGCCCCGCAGTTGTGGGGGGAGTCTCCGCACTCGTGGCAGAGGCCCCGCAGTCATGGGGGGGGGGAGGGGGAGTCTCAGCCCCGCAGTCGTGGGGGGAGTCTCCGCACTCGTGGCAGAGGCCCCGCAGTCGTGGGGGGAGTCTCCGCACTCGTGGCAGAGGCCCCGCAGTCGTGCACTCAGGGCGGAATCTTTGACGTGAGATCTCATTGAGGAGATTACACCAGAGTGCGGCGGTCCTTTTGAATCAGGCCCTGGGTGCTGTGGCATAGGTCATAAAAGAAAAACCAAAGACCAAACGAGCGTAGCCAGAGGGAGCCATAGACACGTTGAATAGTGTAGGAGAGGAACTGTGAGAAATACCATGAGCAAACGACCGAAGATGGATGACCTGTGAAGGATGGTCACGATAGCAAGAAAACATGTGACCAAGCTTGGTAAGTGGCTCCAGAAAGAGAAGTCAAGACTAAGCATTGAAAGAGACAGTGTTGAAAGCAACCAACAGATCTAAAAGGATCAATGTGTCAGTGTCGCTGTGGTCAACAATGAGTCGAAGGTCATCCAGAATAGACAACGGAGCTGGTTCAGTGCTATGGAGGGGGCAAAAACCAGCCTGGTGAGAGTCCAAGAGACCATAGGTTTCTTGAAATAAAGATAGTTGAAGGTGATCATGGCTCATATGCACTGTATGCAGTATACTACAAACTAGAACCTACTCCATGGAGGGAATATCTACATGCCTTGAATGTAATTCTCAGAGCGTGGCGTGGCCTTTGGTCATGCACAATATGCACTGGGCCGAACTGCCATGTACATCTCAGAGTAATGCCGAGGAGCCTATTCAGGGGAGCAAGTACATCAGAGGCCCCAGATGGGCGCTTCAGAGGGTCATAGCTATCCCAGCATTCAGTTAGAGCAACACAGCCTCACAAACTGCACTTCCAGCCAACTGCCATGACCCAAAGCAAGTTTATCCATGCGGAGCCGGACCTCAGGATTTCGGGGATGCTACGGGCCAAGGCATCTCAGAGCACCCTTTACCATCATCCAGCCCAGCAGTGTGGGCCTGGGCCTTTCTGGGTGTGCTTCTCCATACTTTCTCTGCTGGGTCTCCTTAGACTGAAGGTCCCACTCTGCCACACTTTCCCCTCACCCTCCATGACCAAATATTTACTAATGTTCAAGTAGGCTCTGCGTTTCCAAGCAGGCCCATCTAGTAGATCAACCCGTCCATTGTTGCATTGGGCACAACAGAGTGTGTCTTGGTATTAAAAACACACTTCAATCTAAACGAGTTAACTTAGTCAGGGGCTAAGAAGGGTTATGCTCCTGTAGGACACTGATGCTCTTAAAAACAGAGTAATGAACACAGCAGTAGGACTACTGACCAGTGTATGCTGGTGCAGCCGTTAAGGACGCAAAGCCATCTGAACTGAGGAGTTTGGAGGTTTAGAATGCTAACCTTAATATCACTTCAAATGAAGAGGTTTCCACTGAATTGATATATGTAGATTGACAATTAATAAGGAAAATAATGCACAACAATAAATAGTTGCCCACTAAACATACTTTACAACAGAGGTACAACACATGCATGTAAAACAATGCCATTTAATGTATGCCAGGAAAAACTGATCATAACCAACACAGAGTTCACTCAACTCTCCAAAATTGCTGCAGTGAGTTAGTTGCCCATATAAATTAACAATAACAGAATGCAAAAAAAAGTATAAAACTGTATATAAGCACTGACTGTTGAGCCAGTCAGTGCTTATATACAGTTGGAGACGCCAAAAAGAACTTTAAAGGCAACTTCATTTGGGACACCTA
Source organism: Calotriton arnoldi (assembly GCA_963921515.1). Taxonomy (NCBI): domain Eukaryota; kingdom Metazoa; phylum Chordata; class Amphibia; order Caudata; family Salamandridae; genus Calotriton; species Calotriton arnoldi. The sequence goes on along the minus strand of CAWUFW010000609.1, from coordinate 1,329,739 downwards.
TCACATTTTTTAGGCAACACTGGGAGAGATAACCCCAGATTGGTGCCTACTGAGCAGAGACGTGAACACAGATCTCATGAAACATGCAAGCGGGGGCCAAGAGAAAAGGGGAAGGAGTCCCAGAAGTGCGATTTCCCAATTTAATTCACTTAGTAATTTTGCTCCACGATAGAGGAAAAACAGCAGAGCAGAATTACACCAAATTTGACATGGCATTAGAACTTTGCTCAGGACTTTTTAGGTCTCGCCTCAGGCAGCGCATGCGCTGCTCTGGCGAGACTTTTAGTAAGGGGGCTTCAAAAAGCTGACCACACGTTTTTGCTTGTGGCCTAAAGCTCGCGGTTACGCGCACAGTTACGCGCACAGGCGCCATCTGGCTTTCCTCTCTTGTCATGGCTCATTAAGCGTATCGCTCGCGGGCACCCTTACAGCGCGCGCACATCGCACACCACTCGCCAGACGTGCCTCCGCGCGCACATCGCACACCACTCGCCAGACGTGCCTCCTTGTTTTACGATTTATACACTTTTTCATTATTAAACACACACCTGCGTTGCGTTATTAGCGGCCCTTTAGCATTTTGAACTTACGTGCTCTCTCTCAAAGCCAGCGTCGTCCACAATTGATACACTTTTTAGTCATTAAACAAACATCTACTGCGCATAATTGTTAAATAAATAGAGCGCGGCCCCAAAAAACACATCATTGCAGTGCCAGCAGTGTGATTTTGTTTTACTTTTACAAGCACGCGTGTGGCGTGTGAGCGCGGCCCTTTGGCATTTTCAACTGACGTGCTCTCTCACCAAAGCCAGTCTCGTACACAATTTGTACACTTTTGCATTATTAAACAAACATTTCGGGAGCGTTATTAAATAAATAGAGCGCGGCCCTTTAGCATTTTGAACTCACGTGCTCTCTCTCAAAGCCAGCCTTGTCCACAATTGATACACTTTTTAGGCATTAAACAAACATCTCCGGCGCATAATTGTGAAATAAATAGAGCGCGGCCCTTTTGCATTTTCAACTTACGTGCTCTCTCACCAAAGCCAGCCTCGTACACGGTTTATACACTTTTTCAAGCCAGCGTCGTCCACAATTGATACACTTTTTAGTAATTAAACAAACATCTACGGCGCATAATTGTTAAATAAATAGAGCGCGGCCCCAGCAAACACATCATTGCAGTGCCAGCAGTGTGATTTTGTTTTACTTTTACAAGCACGCGTGTGGCGTGTGAGCGCGGCCCTTTGGCATTTTCAACTGACGTGCTCTCTCACCAAAGCCAGCCTCGTACACGATTTATACACTTTTTCAAGCCAGCGTCGTCCATAATTGATACACTTTTTAGTCATAATTGTGAAATAAATAGAGCGCGGCCCTTTTGCATTTTCAACTTACGTGCTCTCTCACCAAAGCCAACCTCGTACACGATTTAGAAACTTTTTCTTTCTTAAACAAACATTTCCGGCTTGTTATTAAATAATAAATATAGCGCAGGCCTTTTGCATTTTGAACTCACGTGCTATTTCCCCAAAGCCAGCCTCGTCCACAATTAATATACTTTATCTAATTGAAGCTCATTTTCGCATTTCCCTCTGTTCAAATATGTTTTATAAAAATACAAAGGCTATTCTTCATATAACCTTGTATCGAGTTCCTTTTATGGTGTGCCTGGTATGGTGTTGCTATGTACGTATTGCGCAAACGCTTTACACATTAACTCAGGGATAAGCCAAACTGCTACAAAACTTATTTCCATATACAATAAAAGCAAAAAAAAATTTAATTATCCAAAACAAAATCCTTAGTGCAAAAACAATATCTGTTACATTGCTAAAAAATTATAAGATCCCAAAGGCGAGACCTATTGGCTTTGCCAATGCTTGTTTTTTTTTTAGTTTGGTGCAAATTCATTACGTAGTTTTGGTCACAAAAAGGTTACATTTTAGAAAAGTTTATAAATATCTGGACTGTTAAACATTTGCCAAGTTTAAAATAAAAAAACAGATTATCTCGCAGGATCCGATCATGGCCCTCCCCTGTGTCTCCACAGATCCTCCCTGAATTAGGGGGATCAGTGTATTCAGAAATAAAGTGCGCACGCGTCTGGTCGTTGACTATGACCCTGCACAGTGGGGATTTACCATCTGCGGAAGAGTGGGCGCAGGCCCTGCAGCTTACCCCGCTGCACAGTCGAGGGCTGTGCACAGCAGGGGTTGCATGCCTCTGGCAGGATGGATGCAGGTGGCCAGCTCTGCTGTGCACCGCTGAAGGCCTGTGCAGTGTGTGTTGAGGGCCCGGAGAGGGTTAGGAACAAGGCATTGCTGGAGGCCAGGCCCTGCGACCTTCTCCTGGTGTGCACAGCCGAAGATAGAGTGCAGCAGAGAAAGGTAGCCCACACAGAATTAGAAGCAGGGCCTGTCAGAGTTCAGACTATACGGCCAACTCCGTGTACAGCGGGATTGGCTACCTGGGGAGAATTAAGCACAGGGCTTGGCATTCAATCAGGCACCTTGGCCAAACTCCTCTGAGCAGGGTTAAATGCCATGCACAGCAGGGTCAAATGCCATGCACAGCAGGGTCAAATGCCATGCACAGCAGGGTTTTCACGCCTGAGGCGGGAGGGGTGCAGTAGGCCAGGCTCTGTGTTCAACTCTGCTGTGCACAGCCGAGGGCCTTCAAAGATGGGGTTGGCTGCTAATGGAGGATTGGGTACAGCTGTCAACCTTCGCTGCGCACAGCCAGCTGTGGCTGCTGCCAATACAACTGGGGGTGGCAGCGCAGGTTAAAAAATAATTTAAAAAAATAGTTTACACACTTACCTTTTGCTGCCGGCTGCCGCAATCTTCTGCTCCCTCGCCGCACCAGGCACTACAATCCCCAGGAGCACAGGCTCCCAGACTCCCCACGCAATCCCAGCACTTTTCTCATGCAATTACTCGCCAACATGAGAAGCGCTGGGATTGGGTGGAGCGGGTCAGTTTCACGCTCCAGCAGGGACTGGGAGCCTGTGTCCCTGAGCACTGCTGATATCTCCAAGGAACAGCCTGGAGATATTATTATTATTCTTTATTGTTTGATTAATTAAAATCTTACAACGAGGCAATATAGTTATAATAATCCAATTCATGAATATAAAATAGATAAAACAAGAATAAAAAGTGCAGCGTTTTTTAAGTGAGTTACGTTTGATAAAGTCCATTTCATATTACTATTTACATTTTAATATATATCATACAGTACTTCTAGATTTTAAATTGTGCTCTTCTAATTTTGATCCTATCCTTACTAAAAACTTTGCAAAAGCGGAATTCATTAGTATATCGTCGGAGTGCAGACATATTATCAAAGCTTGCCTACATGTCCTTACTCCTCGAGCATTGAAAAGTTTCTTGAGTATGGTTTTTCTTTCGATTTTCAGTTCTGGGCAGAGACACAGTAGGTGAATAATGTTCTCCTCTCCTGATTTACATAGCCTACATAATGTATCTTCTTCTGTCTTTATCCACGGCGGGAGATGACATAGGCCCGGTAATACGCCAAACGTGCTTTTGTAAAGATTTGTTTATTTTTCAACGACCATGGAGTTTCTAAGTATACTTGTACCTTCTTTTTTGTAAACCCATTCATTATTGGCCACGCGTGTTTTCGTTTTGCTAGTATATCTTTATCCCTTACCAGCGATAGATGATTCGTTGTTTTATTGATTGCTTTTTTAAATGATTCCGGGGTTATTGTTGTCCCCCAGATTGGCATCACAGCAATGCTGCTTTTAAGTATTTCCAGGCCTGTGATTTCCTGTTATCACTTATTTCCTGCCATAATAGTTGGGACATTTGGTTTTCATGGTCATTTTTTATTCTATTCCAAACTTTAATAAATTGACCTTTTCTCGCATATAACTGGTTAGTTAGACCAAACTCCAGCCTTATTTGCGCTGGGGATGCATTGTTAGGCAGATGAAAGAGGGTTTTAAAAGTTTTTGAGACCGCATTATTAATGATTACAGCGTCTTTCCCACTTAGAGCCTCACTACCATATGTTAAGGTAGGCAGTAATTTTGCTGATATAACCTTTAAGAACGGGCGGTAAGTCAGATCACCTAATGTTTTCTGCAAAATCCTAAATGCAGCTGTCAACGCATTTGCTTTCCTTTGAATGTCCATTTTTTGCGGGAGAAAATTTCCATTATCATCAAATAAAACTCCCAGGTATTTGTATGATTCTACTTGTTCTAATTGGACTTTCTCCAGAAACTATTTGGATTTATGTTTTAGTCTTGAATTTTTGCTGATCACCATAACCTTAGTCTTTGTTTCATTTATCACCATGCCATTTTCTTTTTAATACAATGATATTCGATCTATTAGCCGTTGTAACCCCACTTTTGTTTGGCTTAGAAGGATGACATCATCTGCGTACAGCAAATTAGATATCTGTTTGTTGGCTAGTTTAGGCAGGTGTGCATTTATTTCATTCAGTGCATCAGTAAGATCCGCTAAAAACAGATTAAAAAGTAAGGGGGCCAATACACACCCCTTGCTTTAGTCCTGCAGTCGTTAAAATTTCCTTCGTTAGTGTCAAGCCATCCCTCATCCGCACTCTAACCCAAGTGTCGGTATACAAAAGTTGAATTAATTTTAACAGTTGCACTGGGATATCTTGCTCCTGCAATTTTCTCCACAGAAGTTGTCTGTGCACGCAATCAAAAGCCGATCTAAAATCGACAAAGCACAAAT